>PVKZ01000147.1:822871-1344887 GCA_004027375.1 Macroglossus sobrinus | reverse complement strand
ATCTTTAAACACTAGAAAAAGAACAACAAATGAAGCCTCAAGTCAGCAGAAGGAAAGAAATCACCAAAATTAGAGCAGAAATAAATGAAAATGAAAACAAAACAAAACAATAGAAAAAAATAAATGCAACAAAGAGCTGGTTCTCTGAGAAGGCTAATAAAATTGACAAACCCTTGGCTAGACTCACTAAAGAAGAACGAGAAAGGACACAAATAAAATAAAATATGGGATGAAAGCAGGGAAATTACGACAGACACTGCAGAAATACAAAGATCATACAAGAATACTACGAAAAAGTATATAACACTAAGTTTAATAACCTAGAAGAAATGGACCAATACTTAGAAAAATGCAAGCTTCCTAGACTGAATCAAGAGGAACTGTAAAATCTAAATAGACCGATCAGCAGTATGGAAACTGAAACAATCATCAAAAACCTACCAAAAAGTAAAAGTCCAGGACCAGATGGCTTCACCAGTGAATTCTACCAAACATTCAAAGAAGATTTAATACCTATTCTCCTCAAACAAAAAAATCGAAGAGGCCCCTTTTTATGAGGCCAATATTATTCTGACACCAAAACCTGGTAAAGATAACACAAAAAAAGGAAACTACAGACCAATATCTCTCTTAAGGAAACAGACACAAAAATCCTAAATAAGATACTAGTGAACCAAATACAGCAACATATTAAAAAGATTATACCCCACGATCAAGTGGGCTTCATAGGGGCACAGGGATGGTTCAACATGTGCAAATCGATTAATGGGATACACCACATAAACAAATTAAAAAGAATCATATGATCATATCAATAGATGCAGAAAAAGCCTTCAACAAAATACATTTATGATCAAAACACTTAACAAAATGGGTATAGAAGGTAATACCTTAACATAATAAAGGCCATCTATGACAAACCCTCAGCCAGCATTATACTTAATGGTGAAAAATTAAAAACTTTCCCTTCAAGATCAGGAACAAGGCAAGGCTGTCAACTATCGCCACTGATATTCAATATAACATTGGAGGTGAGTGCATTCAGGCAAGAAAAATTATAAAAGGCATCCAAATAGGAAATGAAGAAATCCAACTGTCACTATTTGAGGATGACATGATTCTCTACATAAAAAACCATACAGATTCCACAAGAACACTACTAGAAACAATAAACAAATACAGTAAAGTTTCTGCATACAAAATCAGCATTCAAAAATCCATAGTGTTCCTATACTCTAATAATGAAGTGTCAGAAAAAGAAGTGAAAAAAATAATTCCTTTTGCAATTGCAATGAAAAGAATAAAATATCTAGGAATAAATCTAGCAAAACATGTGAAGGACCTATGTCGTGAAAACTATGATAAGACCCTATTAAAAGAAATCAAAGAAGATACAAAGAAATGGAAAGATATTTCATGTTCTTGGACTGGAAGAATCAACATAATTAAAATTACCATATTACCTAAAGCATTATACAGATTTAATGCAATCCTCATCAAAATCCCATTGGCATTTTTAAAGGATATAGAACAAAAAATCATCAGATATGTATGGAAGCACAAAAGACTTTGAATTGCCAAAGCCATCTTGAGAAAAAAGAACGAGGCTGGAGGCATCACTCTGCTCAATTCAAATTATACTACAAAGTGACAGTATTCAAAACAGCATGGCACTGGCAGAAAAAGACACAAGGACCAGTGGAACAGAATCGAGAGTCCAGAAGTAAACACATATTTACATGGGCAAATAATTTTTGACAAAGAAGCCAAAAACATACAATGAAGAAAGGAAAGCCTCTTCAATAAATGATGCAGGGAAAGCTGAAAAGCCACTTGCAAAAGAATGAAACTAGACTACTGTCTATCATCACACACCAAGAGTAACTCAAAATGGATTAAAGACAGAATATAAGACCTGAAACAATAAAATGCATAGAAGAAAACATAGGAAGTAAAGTCAAGAACCTTGGACTTAAAAGAGAATTTTATTAATTTGACCGCAAAGGCAAGGGAAGTAAAAGCAAAAATAAATGAATGGGACTACATCAAACTAAAAAGCTTCTGCTCAGCAAATGAAACTGTCAACAAAGTAAAGAGAAAACCATCTGAATGGGAGAATATATTTGCAAGCAACACCACTGATAAGGGCCTGATATCCAAAATACACAAACAACTCTTACAACTCAGTAACAACAAAAAAACCCACAAATGATCCAATCAAAAAATGGGCAGGGGAAGTGAACAGACACTTCTTCCTAGAGGACATAAAAATGGCCAACAAATATTTGAAAAGATGCTCAAGGTCGCTAGCTATTAGAGAAATACAAATCAAAACCACAATGAAATACCATCTCACACCTGTTAGAGTAGCTATAACAGGACAAGTAATAACAAATGTTGGAGAGGATGTGGAGAAAAACGAACCCTGATACACTGGTGGTGGGAATGCAAATTGCGACAGCCACTATGGAAAACAGTATGGAGGTTCCTGAAAAAACTAAGAATTGATCTACTATGTGATCCAGCACTTCCTCTACTGGGAAGTGCTTTTACCTCAAAAACTTGAAAACCAAAATCCGAAAAGGTATTTGCACCCTGATGTTCATAGCAACATTATTCACAGTGGCCAGGATATGGAAGCAACCAAAGTATCCTAAGATAGATGATTGGCTAAAGAAGTTGTACAATACAGTGGAATATTAGTCACAAGAAGAGATGAAATACTGCCATTTGTGACAACATAGATGGACCTCAAGATAATCATGGTAAGTGAAATAAGCCAGACAGAAAAAGTTCAAAATCACATGATATCACTTATATGTGGGACATAAACCTAAAAGCAACAAATGAACAGGAGAAACAGAGATTCATGAACATGGACAATAGTCTAGTGGTTACCAGAGGGTAGGGGAGAGGGGAAACGTAGACAGGATAAAGGAGGTCAAATGTGTGGTGACACAAAGAAATCTATGGGAGGTGAATACATAGTGTAAATATATACTGTTAAAGTATACAGCTAAACCTTATTAGATTTCATTAACTAATGTCACCATAAAAATTACATTAAATGCCTCTTTTAAAAAAGACAGTACCCATATGGGTCCAACTGGTTGCTGCCAAATAAAACAGCAACACTGCAGGAACTTGTCCCAACTGATTAGCAACCATATCCTAGAAAGAACACACCAGTTTACTAAAGTCTTCTGTTTTATAGAATCTGAAGTTTCTGAAAATCTCATTTGGTTATGCCCTACATATTAAACGTAAAAACTTAAATAAATTCTTATTAGTAAGTTGCCTGGTTTTTTTTGTTTTGTTTTGTTTTGTTTTCCTTCTTTTTCATTCAAGTAGACTGCAGGGGAAACCATTCACATTTGTAAACTGTAAAATATGTAACTATAAACTAATGTACAACAGATATCTCTGAATGGATTAATTCTGTAGATAATAATCCTACTACAGTTTGCCACAACAAATAATAGCATAAAAACATACAATGCAAAAAAAGTTTTTAAAATTAGAGATACTTAAGTATCCACTATTAGCAAAATGTTATAGGAAGGAGGAATACAAAGGAGAGTAACATTCACATAGTCCATTCCCTTATAAACTTTAAACTTTTGAATGAGAAATGGGCCAAGACTATATGTAACTATGAAAAACCAATATATAAATGACTACGCCTTGAGAGACACATAAAACTATAAGTTTAGAAAAGAGAGACCATCTTTTTTTCCAGATGAGGGGCAGACAAGAAAGGATACATGGCAAGTACAACATAAGAACTTGGAAAAACACAAAAATTTTGAAGACATACCCTCCCCTCCACCAATTGCACAGGCATCCCACATAGAGTAAAAGCATAACAAAAAGTTCAGAGGGATGCATATACATACAAAACTATCTCCAAAAAGACAATTTTAAAAGCTGATACTGGGGCTTGCTTCTAAGGACTGATGTTGAGAGACTATGAGTGTTGTATAATAAAGAATTTGACCAGTTCTTCTTCCTGGTTCCAAGGAAGGGAAACTCTGAAACCTTGGAATTTCCCAGGTAATAAGCATGTCTTTGTTATTCAAGGCCAATCCGTTGCCAGTGATTTAATCAACCATGCCCACATAATAAAACCTCAATTAAAATTCCACATTGAAGCACATGTGAGTTTCCTGGTTGATGGGGTGATATTTCCTGACTCGACGACAAAGAGAAGGAAATGGCAGCTCTGCACCTGCAATCCTCCCAGACTTAGCCCTGTGTATCTCTTCATTTGGCTGGTCCTGATTTGAATCTTTTATAATAAAACTGTAACAGTCGGTAGAGCAGTTTTCTGTTTTTTTTTTTTTTTTTTATTCATTCTAGCAAATTATCAAACCTAACGGAGTCATGGGAACCCCCTGGATTTGTAGCCAATTGGAGTGCGAGTGGTCTGGGGAATGCAAGAACTTGTAGCTAACATCTAAAATGAGAGTAGTCTTGTTGGGGACCATGCCTTTAAACTTGCAGAATCTGATCTCCAGGTGATTAGCATCAGAACCGAATTGTATTTTAGACAGAAAGAAAACATACTTTACATCTAATGTTATCATTCTTACCACATTTAAGTAATAATTTTTATGTTTTGTACTTTTAAGTTTTCATTTATTCCTCTCCAGGATGGTTACAAGGACAAGGTAGAATACATGTGAAAGTATACTGTAAAATTATAAAACCCTATATAAATGCTAATACAGTTAAAGGGAACTGGACTAAAATATCAGGTCATTTTAAATGTATTCTGTGATATGCACAAATTTTCTTGTACCTACAAAAACTGTCTCTGGAAAGATACTTGGAAACTGATAGTACTAGTGGCCTCTGATGAAGAGACTCAAGAGCCTGAGACAAAAATGGGAGGGAGACTTCACTATTTTGTGTTTTTTGAATGGTTAATGTTCTACTTATTTAAAAACAAAAGTTAAAAATAAAATTCACTCTGTGGCCATAGCATTTACATGAAACTTAGTACCAAATAAAGTTTAATATTTTCTTAATTTGCAACTTTCCATAAGCTCTTGCCTCTAGTGTTCCCCTATCCTCATCAACAGAGATTGAGAACTAGAAAAGTAATTGATATAACCACTAAGAATTCTTTACAGTACTTGATGAGTATCTAAATGCTAACTGATAAGAGAAGAGCCTCTCTTTCCAATCGTTTCTCTTTAATAAGATCTTATAGCACCTCTATTTTTCCATTCTTTCATTGTTTAACAATGTAACCACTATATAGGAGGGGAAAAGCAAGCTACAGCAGTGTGTTACAATGACGCAAAATTCTGTTAATGTCTCACTCACACATATACTTTTATTCCCTCAAGTTTGGAAAGGTATAGTGATAGTTGTTATATGTGAGTGCTAGGTTTTATAGACTTATTTCCTTCATTTTGCTTATCAGTATTTCTGATGTATTTTGCTGTCAGTGTAGTTTGTTTGAATTTTTAAAATGCAAATGAAATAGAATTGAAACAATTTTTGAAAGTGTTAGAAACTTAAATGCAAGGTAGGAATAAAGCAGAAATTTTTAAAATTTAATATAACTAAAAATTTATAAATGTTACAACTCTGCAAAGGAGATTTTTGCTTAAATTTTTAAAACTTCCAGGCATATACTGAAAAACATTTTCTTCTAAAAAATTATTGGGTCAAAGATTTTGGGGGAGGGGGGGTCAGAAAAAACTGTCAAACTATTTAGATAGCAACAACTCCATGCTAACAAATTGGAAAATCTCACAGAGATGATGTCAAAACAAAAATGAGTTACAAAACTAACCTGAATTCTTCAAAATGTCACGAAAGATCAAAAACAAAACAAACAAACAAAAAGACCAGGGAAATGTTCTAGAGATTAAAGGAGACAAGAGATATATGGCAAATAAATACAACGTATAGTCCTGGATTGGGGCAAAAAGATTCAGCTTTAAAAGACACAACTGTGACAAAATGGAATAACCTGATAAGAGTACTACTGCACTGCCAAATTTTCTGTCTGTGCCAATTTCTGTGCTTAAATAGGAGAATGTCCTTGTTCTCAGGCAACACACACTTAAGTTTTTAGTCATGGCTACAACTAATTTAAAAGTTCATTTAAATAATGTGTGTATATGTAAAACAGCAATAGTTATTATATGTTATATGTTAGTGAATCCTCATAAAACCAATACCAACATTACAATATCTAGAAGTTATAAAATCTGCATGAAAAGCTTAGTCTTGTTAGTTCAATATAGTGGCAACTTATTTTGTGATGAAGGGAAACTACTGATCTAAGTGCAATAATCAAAATTTAATGAACTTAGAATAATTTTTAACTTATTTAAGAAATATTAGTCACATCTTTTTTTCCAAGAAAATTTAAAGGGAATAGTTCAAACAATCAATATGCCCAAATGTATCAATAAATACTGTGGTGATTTATCAGTGCTGCATCAAATTAATATGATGGAGAAATAAAGAAATAACACTTTCCTTCTGGTATAACTATGCCTATTAAAGATCTACAGTAACTTCAATATTTATAGTTTAGGTAAGCCAATAATAATTCCTTCATTACTAAAAAAAGGAAATATTTAACTTCAATATTCAAAATAGATTGTTTTTAAATTGTTAGATTCAGATTAGCCCTTTCAGCCCTCCTTTTACTAATCTTTCCCCCAGGGTATATTCTTGGTTAGCAATTCTCCAAAGGAGAACTGTCCTAACATACTCATCTTAGTTGCTCTCTAGATTGAAGAAATTTTTCACAGTCTCATCAGCTCTAATAACTGAGAGTCAAACTCTATTTACATGACTTTTTATTACTAGTAACTCAAAGAGATAACTCTAATAAAGCCCTGGAAAAGTATTAATCAGCTTTGTTATTAGGGACAAAAGAATGGGCAGCCCATTTATTTACTATGTAGAAAATTCAATGGTACTATAAAATTATGTATTTGACATCTCCACTTGAGTATCTTAAAGGCACTTCTAACTCAACATAATATAGTTGCTCAAACCAACCTTCTTTCTGTGTCCTATGTACAATAAAGTGAACTAACCTAATGTATCCAATTCAACAATTTGGAACCTAAGTATTATTTTTTGACACCTCCCTTTCCTTCACTCATAACCCAATCCATCACCATGTCTGGTAGACTGGTCATAAATCTTTCTCAAATTGGCCCACCTTCCTCAATCTCTACAATCACCTCGTTACTCCATCCAGGCTACCATTTTATCTCACTTGGCTATAACAGCTTCCAGAAGGGTACCAATGTATCCATGTTTGGCCCATCCTCCTCCATTAAGTCTACTACAACCGAATGACCTTTCAAAATGAAAATCTGATTATGTCATTCCCTCTATTTAAGTGTTCAATGTCTTTACAACTGTACTTTGGTTCAAACAAAAATCTTTAATATAATGTTTTAGGAACTGTGAGGTCTAACCCTACCTACCCCGCCGTTAGCCTCATCTCCTTCCAACTTCCTGTGTTCTGAAGACACAGGCCTCACAGTTTATCACCATGCTCCTCTTTCCATAGAGCCTTGAACACACAGTAACTAAGAACACGGGTTCTGGAATCATATTATCTAAGTTACTAAATTGGATGTGCCAACATACCAACTGTTGGCAGTTAATCTGATGGGCAAGTAACAACCTCTAACCTCACCTTTCCCATCTCTAAAATATGGGCTATCGTAATACCTGGCATGGGGATTTTGTGAGGGTTAAATGAAATCCATGTTGAGTACACAGTGCTCATACGCAGTAAGCACTGCATGCCAAACTCCTCTTTCTTCAGTTTCTGATTATTACCTGGTTATCACCTCCAGTAGTAAATTTTCCCCAACTCAACTCTTCTTCTAGACACAGTTAACCAGTTGTGTGTGTGTTAGTATGTGTGATGCTTTCAGAAGATCTGCTTTCTCAATTAGCACCTACATCATCTTACTGTACTGAATTGCTTGTTAACATAACTATCTCACACTACCATTAGGTAAGTTCGTTAAAGGCGGAGGCTATCATTTCTTTCTTATATACAATGTCTCTAACACAATATCTCTCGTAGATAATAGGCATTCAAGAAATGTCAGAGTGGACGATGAAAAATATGGTTTTAAAAAGCACAAGTTGTGAAAGTATATATAAAATTTTGGTATGCATTCATAGTTTGTCAAAGGGTGGTCCATAGCCACCTGTATGAGAATTGCCTACTGTTTTTAAAATGCATACTCCTGGGCCCCTCATCAAACCTAAATATGAATTTCTGGATGCATCGTGTAGAAATTTGCAAAATTTTTTATAAGCAGTTTTTGATGAGCCAAAAGTTCAGAGTTGCTGGATTAGAATAATGAAAGCTACCACAATTATTAAGTGTAAATTTAAGACAATGAATAACATAATGGTCAATCAGATATTATACATCAGTGTCCTTAAAAGTAACAAAGCTATTTAATTGAATCTACTATAAAACCAAAACTAATTACTTATAAGCCAAGACTATTGGTAGGTTTTGTTCAATACTTTCTAAATAGGAGAATCTGAGAGATAAAATACAACCGTCTTAAGATTATTTCCAATATGATATTCTCCCTAACACAGACCTAGCTTAGAAGTGGAAAGGAGCAACAATTTAAAATACAAACAACTTAGCCTATGCCAAAATCATGCTTAAATCAGAATAACCAGCAAAATATTAACTATTTTGGATTCTTTAAACAGATTTGCTCTCAATTATCTCCATTATAAATTCCACTATATGCAAATCCAATTTTAAGTTACATTTCTAAGGTTTGTGTCCTCCCTAATATTCTCAAAAGACAGATGTCCTGGTTTAGCAATACACACATTTTTATGGCTTTCCTTCCAAACATCACACAACTAAATAGACAACTTCTTAACATTTAGAGAGAGAATGTATCGACATACAAACCCTGCCTTTTTGTCATTTTTGTTCAAATGGAAGATAAAGCTCTTGCGAGGTTTCTCAAATCTCAATATAGTTTTCTTCTAATTCTAAAGTAAAATTACAAGATCAAAATTGAATTCTTTTACTGCCAACAAAATCTGGTATATTGATTAGATCTTAGGATTTCTTTCCTTCAAAATAAAAATAGGGAACATTGTATATGAGATAAAAACAGACTCATAACATTAAAGATAAAAGCTATCTTAGTTAACCTTTAAGTCAATATTTATATTATGGATGAGGGCCTAAAGAGTTAAATGGTTTACTTAAGATCACAATAACAAAATTGGATCTAAAAATCTAAATTTACTAAATGCAATGTAGCATCCTGAATTAGATCCTGTAATAGAAAAAAGGACATCAGTGAAAAATATAGATAAATCTGAAGTCAGAATTTAGTTAATAGTATTATATCAACATTAGCTTCCTAGTTTCAACAAATATACCATGGTTATCTAAAATGTTAACACTAGAAAAAGTGGAGAACTCTGTGCTATCTTTGTAATTTTTCTGTAAGTCTAAAATTATAAAAGAAAAATAAAAGCCTTATTTAAAAAATTATAAATCTAAAATTAATTTCTAACCTAGAATGCTTCCCTTTTGATTCCATAAAAAACCTCAAACAACTAACATTCACATTGAATTCCTCTTATATTGCATTTTGCTTATTGCACTGAATTCTCACAACTGTCCTAAAATAATTATCAATCCAAATTATATCTGAGGCTCAGAGAAGTAATTTGTTCACCATAACATAGCTGGTAAATAACAGAAACAGGTTTCTGCTATACCTCATCATCAATTTTCTCCTAGTCACCTACCAGTGGTCCCCAAAGTTTATGGCACCAGAGACCAGTGCTCCTATAAGAATCTAGTGCCTGATGATCTGAGGAGTGGAGCTGAGGCAGTGATGTTAGCGCTAGGGAGTGGATGCAAGTACAGATGACACTTCACTCATTGGGCCACTCGCCTCCTGCTGTCCAGCCCAGTAACAGACCACAGACCAATACTGGTTTATAACTTGGGGGTTGGGGACCTAGGCACTTTAGAGATATCTGTGTATTTGAAGAAGCAGTTGTTACTAAATGTGTACAGATTCTACCTTCACAATGTTTTTCACATCAAACCCTCACTCCCAATCACAGAGCCACTTACCTTTAGTTCAGGTCTCTGTTATCTCTTGTCTGCTCTAGAACAAAAAAGCCTCCCAAACAAGCATTCCAATCTCCACAGTCTTTGCCCTTTAATCCACCATGATGTACGTGTATAGCTGCTTGCTGGCCTCCCAGTGTGTAGCCTCAATTTTTAGTAATGGCACTATATTTCCTTTTGAGAAATTACCTCCCTATGCCTGGGCAAAACTATCTATAAAGATGTCTAGTTCTGTCATAGATAAATAAATGGAGACAAACCAAGCAAAACCACTCTGTTTTCATGGATTCTGAATTTTGAGCAAATGACACAGTATGGAGGAAAAAATGGGTGGCATTCATTCTGGTGATATACTAATTGTCAATTCATTCCTGATACCAAGACCCCAAGAACTGCCCCATACTGGCTCTTCAGACTTTCTTTTGATCTCTGAGCAATTTAACAGCCTTACAATAAATTTATTTTCTCCTTAAGATAGTGTCACTTTTCTGCTTACAAAGACCCTAATGAATATAGCAACCCTGACTCAATAAGATCTTTAAAGCAGCACTCAATCCTCCTGCTCAAAAACTTTAAATGGCCCACAACTTCCCATTATTATAAACTTCTCCAGGTTGACTTTTCAGGGTTCTCCCTAGTAAGGTGCAATCTACGTTTCTAAATTTACTTCTCACCAGTGGCATTACATATATTTATTAGTGCTAGTATCATCTGAAATGCAATCTACCGAACACTATCTCTGCCTATAAATTTTATCCACCCTTCCAAATTTATTTCAGTGGTTCCCTTGCATGTAAATTCTTATCAATTCCACTAACCCACTAGGATATTGTAGAAAAATCTCCTCATGCCACTTTGTATCTGTTTTATTATATATTTCCCATTCACTTATTTCTAAATAGGATACAGTCTTCCATTAACCCCTCTAAATCTTCCAACAGGCAAAAGAGGGATCAGAAATATGTCAAGTACATGCTGTCACAATTCAATCAATAATAATATCACTACAGCACAGGGAAGAGAGTCAGTAATATCATTATAACCTTACTCAGTGACAGATGGTTACCAGATTTATCATGGTGATCACATCATAAAGTATATAAATACAGAATCACTATGTTGTACACCTTAAACTTATGTAATATTGTATGTCAACTATACTTCGATAAAAATAAAAATAATGATGCTGCAATATTGTCCATAATACAATGAATAATTTAAACCAAGTTGTTTTTGAAACAGTGTATGCAAATTTGGAATCAATGTCTGCTTCTGAGCAATAATAGAATACCTGGAACAGGATTTACCTTCCTGTCGCAAATGCCTGCAAAACTGGAAAAATATATAATTCGTTTTCAGACTTTGGACAAGAGGCAACACATGACTTCAAACTCTGAGAGGAGTGAAACAAACAAGGTAAATTCTATGGTTACTGTTTTCCACCTGGAAAAACTTTCCAAAATGCAGTACAGGGAAGGGAATTCCAAGTATGGCAATTTCTCTAACTGAAAAAACAGAGATCAGAGTTCAGTTAGGCCAAGCAACAGAAATAGAGAAAGTGGGCTTTTTAGGGACAGAATTCCAGAACGTTTAGGGGATGCCTTCAGTACTTGATTGAATACTAAGTCACACATGCACAGGGTAAAACTCCACAAGGCCAGTGAAAGAACAACTGTTAGGTGATTGAATTCCCAGAAGTCACACAAGGTTGAAAGATAGAATCCCAACTCAACTGCAGTGGCGAGTCCTTGTTGAAGACCTGGAGCACTCAGTAGAAACCCTAAAAAGGGTCATATCTTAATAAAAGAGTTAAATTAGCCCTGGCATAAAAACTTTTCTAAATTCACTTTACAAAGCTTAAAAACGGCCTCAAGAGGATTGAGCTCATTCACAAATAACTGCCAATCAAAACAAAGTATAACATTCTTTAAAGATAGACAAAAGTAGTCAGTATACAAAAAAGTAAAACTGACAATATATTATTATACTCAATTAAAAATTAAAGACATACCAAAAAAATACGAAACCTTAGCCATAATCAGCAAAAAATTTGTTAAATCTACACAAAGGAATAAAGAGCAATAGAAATAATAAATAACATGGTATAAATATAAAAGAACTTTTTGAAAGAACTTCTAGTTATCTTTAAAATATAATGGACTGTTAAAAGCAACAACAATGTAATCTAGAGTTCTGAACATACATACAAGTACAATGTATGACAACAATAGCACAAAGATTAGAGGGGAAAATAGAAGAATGCTGTTGGAAGATTCTTACGTTATAAGTAGTATAATATTATTTGAAAATGAAATATGATAGGGCCTATTATAAGCCTAGAATAACCACTTTTAAAAATTATGACTTGTTAAGTCAATAGCAGAGATAAAAATTGAACAAATATACTCAGTCCAAACAAGACAAGGAAGAAGGGCAAAATGAACCAAAAGGTGGGACAAATTGAATAGCAAGAAGAAGGAATATTTAAACACAGCCATATCGTTATTTTCATTAAATGTAAATGGTCTAAGGATACTCCAAATAAAAGAGATAGGATGTATAAAAAAAAGCAATTTAAAAAGGCAACTTAAAAGAACTGTCAACAAGAAATTCATTTTAAATATAAAAACAAAAATAGGTTAAAAAGCAAGGAAGAGATACAACGCAAACACTAAGGTTAACAGTACTGGAGTAGCCCTAAGTATGTATCCAAAAGAATTGAAAGCAGGGTCCTCAAAAAGATACTTGTACACCAATGTTTGTAGCAGCATTATTCACAACAGTCAAAGGTATCAACAACTCAAATGTCTATCAACAGATGAATGGATAAACAACATGTGATATATACATATAATAGAATATTATTTAGCCTTTTAAAAAGGAATAAAATTCTTGAGACATGCAACAACATGAATGAGACATGAAAACATTATGTAAGTGAAATAAGCCAGTCACAAAAGGATAAATACTGTATGATTCCACCTATGAGGTTACTAGAATAGGTGAATTCAGAGACAGAACATATAATAGAGGTTATGTGGGCCAGAGGAGGAGGAAATGTGAGTAACTTTAAAAATGCATATTTTGTTTGCAATGATTAAAAAGTTCTGGAGATGAATAGCGGAGATAATTGCACAACACTGTGAATATACTTAATGCCACTACTGTATATTTAAAAATGGTTAAAATGTTACATTTTATGTTACGTATATTTTACAACAAATAAACAAAATGCTTAAAGAGTGCTGGAGTGGCTAAATTACCAAAGGACCATTCAGAACAAAGAATATTACCAAAAATACAAAGAAATGTTTCATAAAGAGAAAAAGATAATTCATCAAGAACGCAAAACAATACTAAAGGTGTATGCACCTAATAACAAAGCTTCAAAATACATGAAGCAAAATTTAAAAGAAAAATAGACAAATGAATAATTATTGCTGACAATTCAACATTCCTCTCTATAACTGAGACAACGGTTAAATTAATAGCTATATAGAAACTTAAATAATACTCAAATTAACTTGACCTAACTCACATTTATAAACACTCAATCCAACAAATGCAGAACACACATTATTTTCATTCACTTAAAAACATTAACCAAATCTGAACATACACTGGACCATAAAACATGTCTCAATAAATATAAAATAATTAAATTCATATAAAGTATGTTCCCTGACCACAGAATAAATTAGAAATTAAATCAAGAACCTTTCTAAATATCTGGAAATTGAACATTCCTAAATAACACAGAGTTGGCCAAAGAGTGGGACACAAGGAAAATTAGAAAATACTTTAAATTGAATAAAAGTGAAAACATGCTATATCATACTTTGTGGTACATTGCTAAGGAAGTACTTAAAGGGAAATTTATGACTTTAAATCCTTATATTAGAAAATAAGATTTGAAATAATAAAAAAGTACAATAAAATTGAAAACAGAACAAAAGAAACCAATAGAAAAAAATCAATTTCACCAAAATCTAGTTTTTTGAAAAGATAAAATAGATAAATCCCTAGCCATACTGACCTAGAAAAAAAAAAGAGAGAGAAAAGATACAATTACCATATCAGGAATTAAAGAGGTGCTATCATTAAGACCCCATAGGCATTAAAAGAATAAGAAAATATGAATAATTTTTACCATTAAATTTGATAACTTAGATGAAATAAACAAAGTCCTTGAAAAACACAAACTATTAAAGTTAACTCAAGAATAGATAACTTAAATAGCTCTGTTTCCATTAAATAAACCTGACTTTGTAGTTAAAAGCCTTCCCACAAGAAAACTTCAGGCCCAGATGGTTTCACTGACAAAAAAAAAAAATTTGTAACCTTACAGCAATGAAATCTGGCAAACACTATATTAACCAAGTGAGGACAGCTAACATCACCAGTATCATGTGGATATCATGTACCTCCTAGATATAATACAATGAGAAAGGCACTACATCTCTATGGTATTCTCTCCCCAAACTATCACCTCTAATCGTGAGAAAAACATGAGACAAACCTAGATTTGAGGGACTTTATTCAAGATAGCTAGCCAGTACACCTCAAAACTATTAAGGTCATGAAAACAAGGACAGAAAGAACCGAGAAATGGTCACATTCCAGAGGCAACTGTGACAGAAAGAGAATATTCATGAAAAACCCGGTGAAATCCAAATACAGTCTGGAGTTAAGTTAATAAGTAATAATATACCCATGTCAGTTTCTTAGTTTTGGCAAAAGTACCCTGAAATACATAGTCTCAGGATATTAACTAATTACAAAGGAGAAAGTGGTCATTAAAATAGTGAAATGCACCAGGTAACCACTTTAAGCAACTGAACATTTAACATCAACAGTAATAAGACATACCAACATCCGATATCATATCCTTGATATGCTGCACTGAGAAAGGCAAAATACCACTCTGTAGTATTCTTAACGAAAATATATACCCTCAATCTAATCATCAGAAAACACCAAATAAACCTAAATTGAGACATTTTCAAATTAACTGACCAATACTCATCAAAAGTGCCAATGTTGATTTGAAAAAGTGTCAAGATTGAAAAAAAGTGTCAAGGTCATGAAAGACAAGTACCATCACAGTCTGAAGGGCTCACACTACACAACTTGTAGTGTGAGATCCTGGGACAAAAAAGGATTATCAGTGGAAAAACCGGTAAAATTCAACTTAAGGCTGAGGTTAAGTTCATAATATTAAACCAATGCTAATTTCCTTGTCCTGGTAATTATTCTATTATTATGTAAGTTTAGGAGAAGCTGAATGAAGGGCATATTTAAACACATTACTATGCAATTTTTCCATAAGCCTAAAATTCCTTAAAAATTTTAAAAGTACATTCAATTACATCTAAATAAAGCTTGGAAAAGTATATAAAACATGCCCTTATCTACTGAGAGCTATTAAAATGATATTCTAGCATTTACTTTAATTTCTATAATTAATCCTTGAAAGAATATTAAATTTTCACAAGACTTATTCCTTTACAGTTAATAAATTCTATGGTATATCAGAATATTAGAAAATTGAGAAATGCATTTTATTCTAAACTATTATTTTAACAGTAAAGTAAAAAGAAAATTATCACAAAAAAGAGGGGCAAAACATCCTTTAAAAATGTAAAAATTTTGTGGGAGAAATATCAGTTTTGACCATATGTTAAAATATATAATTATCATAGCAAGTTATTAACATTAATTAAGGTTTAATAATGATCCAAATTCCAACATTCAAATATATACAATAACTCATGGGGGAAGAGGGACTGACTACAAGGTCAGCATTTTTATTTCTATCAAGCTCAAACCAACTTGCTTTCATTTGATGCAACTAGACATTATCAAAACCAACCAGTAAGCCAAAATAAGCATAATTGTTCAATATTTACTACACCTTAACCAAGTCCCAGGCACTGTCCTAGATGCTGAGAATTCAGAAATGATTAAATAGGAGAGGCAAATATAGAAACAATTATTTTCATTTATCATTTATTAAATAACAAAAGATGAATAAAAAATAATACCTGCCTCGAATAAGTTTACCCTTTTTTTGAAAATTAATGAGTTCAAAATTTGCCTCTCTAAAGTACCAAGCATGACACTAAATATAACTCGAAGGAGGGAAACTAAAATCTCAAATTTCATTTAACATAGCTTTAAAATTAAACCAGGCTAAAAAATTACAAATCTATTCCTTCAGTTTGCATTAATGGAAAAAGCCACTCAATATGATCTACTGTATATGTTGTATTAATTTCTAATATATAATTACCACTTTTATGATGATCCAATTATTTTCTCTAAAACTTCTCATGGAATAACTAGCTCTTTTTCCATTAAATCTAATGGATACTGAACTTTACATGTGACTATTTCTCTCTTTATCTTGAAAAAAGGCATAGAAGAACAAATTCTCAGTCCACCTCTTTCAACATTAATATCATGAAGATATGTTAAAAATAACAATTCTCTTGTTAAGTGTTCTTACCATAAAAATAAAATGACAATAAAAAAAATGTTTTTGGAGGTGATGGGTAAGCTTAGTATCTTGATTGTGGTATCACAGGTGTGTACCTATGTCCAGACTCATGAAAATGTATACAATAATATATATAATTATTTGTGTATCAATTATACCTCAATTAAACCTTAAAAAGAGTATATCATGGATATTTTCAGAGAATTTTACTAAAGGACTTGTCTTGTTATCCTACCTTTATTTTAACCTTATTTTTATTATTTATTAAATATAGTTTTTACATTACTCATCTGAAATCAAGCAATTTAATGTGACTTCAAAAATTTTGTTTTATGCATCAAATTCAATAAGCACCTTTCAGTGCCAAGTCAAAGGACAATATTCAAATATTTGAAGAAAAGCCCTAAAATTATTTTATCTGCACCGAAATTTATAATTGTATATAATGTTAGAAGGGGTCTTAAACTCTTTCAAAGTTTAAACTAGTCTGCTATATCTTCTCTTTTAAATTACCCATATAGTACTTTTTAATTGTACCAGTCTGGCAATTATACAGTAACACCAAATATTTTACATCTTCTAAGATTTTTCTTACCAACTCAAGCATACCTCTTTGAGAATCCAAAGTTTATTTTATATTTTTCCAAAGAAGATATACAAATGGCCAAAAAGCAAATTGAAAACATGCTTAACATCATTAATCACTAAGGAAATGCACATCAAAATCACAAAGTAGCACTTCACACCCACAAGGATGGTTTATAATTTTTAAAAAATGTAACAGAAAATAACGACTGTTGGAATAGATGTGAAGAAACTGGAACCTTTGTTCACTGCTGGTGGGAATGTAAAATGGTTCAACCACTGTGGAACAGTTGGCAGTTCCTCAAAGTCAAAGAATTACCATATGACCCAGCAATTTTATTTCTAGGTATACACCACAAAGAAGTACACACACACACATTTTCAGAGGAATACTATTTACAATAACCAAAAGGTAAAAACAGCCCAGATGTCCATCAACAGATGAATGGATAAGTTGTAGTATATACATAAATAGAATATTATTCAGCCATAAAAACGAAATACTAATACGTGTTGCAAAGTGAATAAAGCTCTAAAATATTACACTAAGTGAAAAAAAAAAGATACATATAGTTGTACAATATATGATTCCATTTATCCGAAATATCCAGAACAGGCAAATCTACAGAGATAGAATGCAAACTGGTGGTTATCAGGGGCAGGAGAAAGAGAAGAGGAAACAACAGCTTAAGGAGTAAAGGGTTTGGGAACAACAGCTTAAAGAGTAAAGGGTTTGTTTCTATGGTTAAGTAAAATGCTTTCCTTACTCTAGAATATAGGTGATGGTTGCACAACACTAAATGTACTAAATGCCACTGAATTGTTCACTTTAAAATTATTAATTTAATGTTACGTGAATTTTTTAAGTTTATTTTAACCATTTGGGATAGAAATATTTCCTAACTGTATTAGATACTTCTATAGTGTTTCCCTTTTCATAAAGCAAAGCACACTGAACATACTACTATTTTCCTGTAACTCAGGATCATCACTGTGAATAATAATGACTGTACAAGTAAGTCATCCAACTTCTGTCTTAATCATCTTTGAGCCTGAGATGTTTCATCTGTAAAATGTCATATTTTGGCTAGATCATAGGATCTTAATGTTTTTCCTTTGTAAAACTTCATTTGTGCACTTTGTTTGTATATTCTACCACAATTGAAAAAAAAAAGACACAAATAGTTGCCAGATGATACTGTACCTTTGTAAGTTAGAATGGATAACAGAAGGGTGGTGTGTTAGAAGATAAATCTTACAGTAATATGTAATAGGAACTAAAATGACAGCAGAAAAGATAGATTTTTAAGTCATTTAAAAGGTAATAATGCCAGCTAACACATATAACGCAATGTGAGCCATATGCTGTTCTATGAGCTATACATATAATGGCATTGAATCCTCTTAAGAACTCTATGTGACAAGTATTATTACTATTCCCATCTTACAGATGATAAAACTGAGACCCAGACAGGTTTGCAATTTGCTCAAGGTCACAGAGCAATGAGAACATCCATGATAATAAACTTTCTCTTTCACCACTCCAAACCATATAATATCCATGAATATACAATAAAACAAAAACAAAAACAAACTAAAAGTGGCAATCTTAACCTACCAGCAAAAATAAGATCTAGAACAACGCTTACAGGGATGGAGGGAATCCAGCAGCAACATCTCTTTTCCCCATCCTGTACCTTCAATGTCAGTACCATCCTCTCACCAATTTAGTCATTATTCCCACCTAACTATAAATCTCACTCAGCAAGGACACCATCTGCATAATAAATCACCCTTATGTCCCCTACTCCTAACATAAAGATTCAAAAAATAAAAAGTAGCTTCTCACAAGAATAAAAATGCTCAATAGCTTCACTAGGATGACAGTTACAGCCATTGAGCTATCGATTAAAAATGTGTGAATTTTACTGCAAGTAAATTACCTTGGTAAAGCTGACTTTAAAAAAATGTTATTAACATTGAAACAGGTAGGTAATTAAGGAGAATCTCTTGCAAAAGGAAATGAAAATGATTAATTTATTTTAGATATATTGAACCTGATGTGTCTATGGATATCCAAGAAATACAAGAAATCTCAGGTAGGCAGATGGATATAAAGGAAGGGGTTGGGAGAGGCAGTGGAAAGAGAGAAAGAAGACCAAAGAAAGAAACAAAGAAAAGTATCAAGCGCTAAGAGACATCTACAGCTAGGAAAAGTCAGAAAGAAGAACCAGTAAAAAATGTATTTTTAAAGAAGGGGGTGGTAAGTAGTGTTAAGCATTTTAAGTGGAAGACATAAAGGACTACACATAAAGGTAATCTCCTTGTGAATTCTAAATCTGTCTTTCATGAACACCTTTTTTTCCCCTAGCATTTAACATAGTACTTTGAGGGAGAGCGTCTCTCTAAACTCAAAAAGTCTCATTCCCCGAAAATCTAATAAATTAGAAAAAAATTTTGCTTTTTTTGTGCACATTAAATTACTAAGTGAAGAAAATACCAATAAGTTATATATCCTAAATTAGCCAAGTGTACCATACAGTTAACTTGCTAACAGTAAACTTTTCAGGTCTCTCCTCAAACTTTTGATGAAGTAATTGTAAATGTTTACTGTTCTACAGAAGAACAGTAATATTTTCCCCTATGCTTAATCCATCATTCAAATGTTTAATGCCAACTATCATTGAAAGGATACAAAAGAAATGTGGTTGCCTACGGGAAGGGGTACAAGTTGGGCATAGGACATGAATGACAGGATAACTTAGTTTTCATGTTGTAACTTTTTGCTTCTTTTGAATTTTATACCAGGTATAACTTATTCTAAGTTTTTTTTTTCTATTTTTTAAGGCTTTTCTGATTTTAAGGCAAAGGTGATTTTCCAAAGGCTGACCGGGCCCCAACGTGCAAGGATAGCTTGGATACTGGAAATGCTTTAACTTCTCAAGGGCCTTCTCCACTATAGAGGCTTAGCTCTATCCATTAACTTCATGTCAAAGTACTGTCAGCCTCTTCAAAAATAAGCACTTTCCTTCCAACAGATGTAAGAGGACAATTTTACAGATTTGTTTCCTTTAATCTTTCCTAAGGTTTTCTTACAAAAATCCCTACTTCTGACTCAGGCTTCTACTTCACTTTCTATTCCTAACAGCCAGACGCCCTCTTATTCTAATTACTAACACCCCCACAACTAGCAATTCACCAACCTGAAAGGAAACTTTAAGAGTAATAAAGAAGTAAATTACATACACTAGCATTCCTTTTATACAAAGAACTGATGAAAGATTCTCACACTCAAAATAGGTAACCTTAGAGAACAGGTTCAGTAGAGAGATACAGACAGAAATCAGAAATTGGTAAAAAAAAAAAAAAAAAAAAATTAATGGACAAGAAACAGCTTTTAAACCTGCGAATCTTTAAAATACAGTGAAATAGTCTAAACTTGTGAAATTTCAGAAACAAATCTTAGAGAAAAATGTTGTTTACAGGAAGAATACATACCACTGCTATATTGTTTAAGTCTAATTAACAATATTTGATTGATTAGCCAATCAAAAAGTTTTTTTTCTCTCTCCACCCTACTGCCAAGCAGGTGCTACTCAACCAAGTAAAATACAACTAACTCAGGCTTTAAACACATTTCTAGCTCCAACACTTACTAGCTATGTGATCTTAAATGAATTATTTAACCTCATGAACATAAGTTTCCCCACTAGAAAATAGGACTGCCATCTACCTTGCAGGAATGTTGTAAAAAATAAAAATATATCTTAAAGTACCTGGCATACAGTAAATGCTCAATAAATGGTAGCTTTTATTACTAAGATTCTTACCACAAATTTCAACATAATTCACTTTTTACAAGACTAAATACGCTATAACTCACATATGACAAATATTTACCTTGGCTGAAATATTTCAGTTCTCTTCAGGACATACAGTAGGACTGCACTTCTCTATCCTCTGTGGAATCTCTTAAGGGCATATGACTTGTTTTAGCCAATGAACAATAAGCCAAAATGTCAAGACCCTCTTCTAGGTAGACACTTTAAGAGCCAGTAATCAGCAACCACCTCCTTCCCATTGCTATGGAGAACATGAAAGTGTGTTGAGATGAAGCTTCCATCAGCCTGAGACCTTGCACATCGAGAACAAGCAGAATCCCTCACCAATTCACACTATACATATATCACACAAGCAAAAACTTTGTCCTATTAAAAGCTACTACATTTTTTAATTGTTACCCCAACATAACCTGGTCTCTCCTGATATACAACCAAAGCCAAAATCATTACCTTTCTTTCCCTTGTTACTTTACAAAATAGCCACAACATATCCTTTCCCCTACCTCTAGGAAGACCCCAATTCCATAAATTTTTCTGCCTTAATCTCTCTCAAATCCATCATGTCAGCTCTAATACTTAGACCTCTGTAATAACCTCTTAACCAATCTCCTATTCTGCCCATCTATTCTCTATAACACCTCCAGAGTATTCTTTTTAAAACACAAGTCTTATCATATCGTACTTCTGCTTTTATGTAAATTTCACATCAATTAGGAATACAGCAAAAACTGCCCTTCAAGAAATAACTGTAAGATATGCTAGAAATGTTCTATATCTTCTTCTGCATGAAGGTTACATGAGTAACCTCTGCAAAAAATTAAACAATATTTATGCACACATTTAATATTTATGCACTTTGCTGCATTATGCCTCAATTAGTTAAAAGAAAAAAAAGTCCCCAAAGTACCTTTTTCAGCTTCTTTTTACCAAATTAATCCATCCCAAACCTTATAAATTGCCTATAGCCACAAACTATTAGTATCATCCTCTTAGATATAGATCTTTCATGCTCTCAGGTATACAAACCCTTTCCACTCATACTTTTCCTCAAGACCCATATAAAATCTCACTCCTTCAGGAGACTTTCCACCTAAACATCCCTTTACTCTACTTCATTTGTACTATAATAGCTCTTTGTACATTGCATTGATAGTAACCTTAGCATTCATTACACTAGTTGGTCTCAGAGGTTAATTTTGTTCCCCAGGAAATATTTGGCAATGTCTGGAGACATTCTGGATCATCACAACTAGGGGGAGGGAGTGCTACTGGCATCCAATGGGAAAAGGCCAGGTATGCTGAATATCTTATACTACACAGCACAGATCCCCTTAACAGTGAATTATCCACCTAAAACGTCAATACTGCCATGGCTGAGAAATCTTGCACTGTATTACTGTATGTATTTGTTTGCAAGTCTATATCCTTACTAAATTGAAGAATGGGAGGGATCTGGTTTTACTCATTTCTGTATCCTGGCACAGTACCTAGCAAAGAACACTCAAAAATGTATACTATAATACCTACTCTTCTCAAACTATTCCAAAAAAATTCAAGAAGAGGAAAGGCTCCCTAACTCCTTTTATGAGGCCACCATTACCTTGATTCCAAAACCAGACAAAGACATTACAAAAAAAGAAAACTATATGCAAAAATCCTCAATAAAATATTAGCAAACCAAATTTAGCAAAACATTAAAAATATCATACACCATGATCAAATTGGATTTATTCCTGGGATGCAAGGTTGGTAAAATACCGCAAAACCAATTAATGTGATACACTACATTAACAAATCAAAAGATAAAAACCATATGATCATATCAACAGATGCAGAAAAAGCGTTCAACAAAATTTAGCATCCATTTATGATAAAAATTGTCAGCAAAGTGGGAATAGTGGGAATATACTTCAACATAATAAAGGCTACATATGACAAAACTACAGCTAACATCGTACTTAAATAGGGAAAGGATAAAAGCATTCCTTAAGATCAGGAACAAGACAAGGATGCCCACTTCAATACTGTATTGGAAGTCCTAGCCACAGCAATAAGACAAGAAAGAAATAAAAGGTAACCGAACTGGAAAGGAAGATGTAAAACTCTCCTTATTAGTTAATGACATAATAGTACAGAGAACCCTAAAGAATAAAGATTAGAACTGATCTATAAATTCAGTAAAGTAGCAGTTTACAAAATAAATGTTCAGAAGTCAGTGCCATTTTTATACCCCAATAATGAACTTCCAAGAATTTTTTTTATGGTTACACTAATAAAATCCAGTACGTTTCAGCTGTACAATTTAACAGTAAGGTGTATATATATTTACACTGTGTGTTCCCCTCCAATAGTTATAGATTACTTTCTGTCACCACACATTTGACCTCCTTTACCTGATCTACCTGGCCCCTCTCCTCACTTCGTACCCTCTGGTAACCACTAGACTATAGATCATGTCCATGAGTCTCTATTTGTCCTGTTCATTTGTTGCTTTTAGGTTTATATCCCACATATAAGTGATATCACAGGATTTTCAACTTTTTCTGTCTGGCTTATTTCACTTAGCATGCTTATCTCAAGGTCCATCCATGTTGTTGCAAATGGCAGTATTTCATCTCTTCTTATGTCTGAGTAATACTCCACTGTATTGTACAACTTCATTAGCCAATCATCTATCTTAGGATACTTTGGTTGCTTCCATGTCCTAGCCACTGTGAATAATGCTGCTATGAACATCAGTATGTAATTAAATATATTTTCACATTTTGGTTTTCAAGTCTTTGGGGTAAATACCCAGAAGGATTGCTGGATCACATGGTAGATCAATTGTTTTTTTCACGAACCTCCATACTGTTTTACATAGTGGCTGTCACAATTTGCAGTCCCACCACCAGTGTATGAGGGTTCCTTTTTTCTCTGCATCCTCTCCAACATTTGTTATTACTTGTTCTGTTGACTGTAGCTATTCCAACAGGTATGAGATGGTGTATTTCATTGTGGTTTTGATTTGCATTTCTCTAACAGCTAATGACATTGAGCATTCTTTCAAATATTTGTTGGCCATTTTTATGTCCTCTAGGGAGAAGTGTCTGTTCAGGTCCTCTGTTCATTTTTTGATTGAACCATTTGTGTTGTTGTTGTTGTTATTGAGTTGTAAGAGTTGTCTGTATATTTTGGATATTAGGCCCTTATCAGAGGCATTGCTTACAAATATATTTTCCCATTTGGATGGTTGTCTCTTTACATTGTTGACGATTTCTTTAGCTGAGCAGAAGCTTTTTAGTTTGATGTCGTCCTATTCATTTATTTTAGCTTTTACTTCCCTTACTTTCAAGGTCAAATTCATAAAATCCTCTTTAAGTCCAAGGTCCTTGAGTTTAGTTCCTATGTTTTCTTCTATGCATTTTATTGTTTCAGGTCCTAAATCTGTTTGAGTTAATTTTGGTATGTGGTGATAGACAATGGTCTAGTTTCATTCTTTTGCAGGTGGCTTTCCAGTTCAGAAAGAGAAATTAAGAGAACTATCCCATTTACAATTGTATCAAAAACTACAAAATACCTGGGAATCGAATTAACCAAGGAGGTAATAGACCTTTTCTCAGAAAATTACGTCATTGAAAAAAAATTGAAGACGATACAAATAAATGGAAGCATATACTGTGCTCATGGATGGGAAGAATCAACATCATTAAATTGGCCATACTACCCAAAGCAATTTATAGATTCAATGCAATCCCTATCAAAATACATTTTTCAGAGAGCTAGAACGAATAATCCTAAAATTTATATGGAGCCATAAAGGACTCCGAATAGCTACGACAATCTTGAGAAAGAACAAAATTGGAGGTATCACATTACCTGATATCAAACTATACTATAAGGCTACAGTAATCAAAACGGCATGGTACTGGCATAAAAACAGATACATTGATCATTGGAACAGAATAGAGAGCCCAGAAATAATCCCCACCTATACTTAATATATGACAAAGGAGGTTAAGAATACACAATGGAGTAAAGACAGTATCTTCAATAAATGGAGTTTGGAGAATTGGACAGATACATGCAAAAAAAAAAAAAGGAGTTGGACCACCTTTTTATACCATATACAAGAATAGACTCAAAATGAATTGAAGACTTAAATGTAAGACCCAAAACCATAAAACTTTTAGAAGAAAACATAAGCAGTAAACTCTCTGATATTACTAACAGGAATTTATTTTCAGATATATCTCCTCAGGCAAGGGAAACAAAAGAAAAAATAAACAAATGAGACTACATCCAATTAAAAAGTTTTTGTACAGCAAAGGAAACCAACAACAAAATAAAAAGACAACTGACTGGGAGAAGATATTCACTAATGGTACATCTGATAAGGGGTTAATATCCAGAATTTATAAAGAACTTATACAACTCAATGAAAAAAAAAAAATCCAGTTAAAAAATGGGCAGAAGACCTGAATAGATACTTCTCCAAAGAGGAAATATAGTGGCTAACAGTCATGTGAAAAGATGCTCAAGGTCACTAATCAGCAGAGAAAGGCAAATTCAAACCACAATGAGATAGTACCTCACACCTGTTAGAATGGCTATCATCAATAAATCAAAAAACAGCAAGTGTTGGCAAGGATGCAGAGAGAAGGGAATCCTCATACATTGTTGGTGGGATTGCAAATTGGTACAGCTGCTATGGAAAACAGTATGGAGATTTCTCAAAAAATTTAAAACGGATATACCTTTTGACCCAGCAATTGCACTTCTGGGTACTTATCCAAAGAAAACCAAAACTATAATTCGTAAAGATCTATGCGCCCCAATATTCATAGCAGCACAATTTACAATAGCCAAGATATGGAAGCAATCTAAATGCCCATTAACATATGACTGGGTAATGAAGTTATGATAAATATATACAATGAAATAATCCTCAGCAATTTAAAAAAATGAAATTCTGCAACCATCTGCAACAACATAGATGGACCTAGAGATTATTATGCTGAGTGAAATAAGTCAGACAGAGAAAAGATAAATACCATATGATTTCACTTATATGCAGAATGTAAGAAACAAAAAGAACAAACAGATTCACAAATATAATGAACAATTTGGTGAAGAACAGAAAAGAGGGGGTTTGGGGGTTCGGAGAATGGGGTGAAGGGTTAAAGAAGTACAAATTAGTAGTTGACAAATGGTTATGGGGATGGGGAGCATGGCATAGGGAATGCAGTTAGCATTAATATATTGACTAGGTGGAAAACCAGAGGAGAGAAGGAACAATTAGGGGGATAGTTTTTTAAACTCTATCAATGTCTAACCAATGTACTGTATACTTAAAACTAATTTAAATAAATTTTAAATTTTTTAAAATGTATAATAAATGCATCATTACTGAATCTATTTTGATAAGCAGAGTGCTTAATGTAGCACTCAAAAGTTATATAATAAATACATGTGTTATTACTGAATCTTATTTTGACCAAAGCTACATAGCTTACTGGCTAAATAAACTAGTAGTCTTTACATTTGAATTTCATCAATTACTATTTTGATTTGGTATTTTCATAGTTTCATACCAATAAACCATACATTTTTATGATACAAAGAATATTTTTTCCAGTTTTATTGAGAAATAACTGACACACATCACTATATAAGTTTAAGGTGTACAGCATGATGTTTTGGTTTACATATTGTGAGATGATTATCACAATAAGTCAACATTCATCATCTCATATAAATACAATTTAAAAAGGGAAAAAATGTTCTCTGTATGATGGAACTCTTAAGATCCAACGCTTATCTACTTTCCTATACATCATACAGCAATGTTAACCATAATCATCACGTTGTACATTATGTCTCTAGTATTTATAACTGAAGTTCATACCTTTGAATCACCTTCTTCCAACTCTCCCTCTCCCACCACACCCTCCTAACTCTGGTAACCACAATTCTGATCTCTTTTTCTATGAGTTTGGTGGGATTTTGTTTGTTTTCACTAGATTCCACATATAAGTGAGATCATACAGTATTTGTACTTCTCTGACTTATTTTACTTAGCATAATGCCTTCAAGGTTCATCCATGTTGTTAACAAATAGGATTTCCTCATCTTTATGGCTGAATAATATTCCATTATATATATAAATACACATCACTTCTTTATAAATTCATTCATCAATGGACACTTAGGTTGTTTCCACGTCTTGTCTACTATAAATAATGCTGCAATGAACATGGGGGGGGGTGGGTGCAGATCTTTTCTACTTAGTGTTTTCCTTTCCATTACATATATTTCCAGAGGTGGAATTGCTGAATCATATGGTAGTTCTATTTTTGATTTTTTTAGGAACCTCCATACTGTTTTCCATAGTAGCTATAACAATTTACAATCCCTCTGGCAATGTATAAGGGAGGGTTCCTTTTTCTCCACATCCACATCCAGTATTTGTTATCTCTTATCTTTCTGATGGTGGCCAGTCTAATAGGCATGAGGTTATATCTCACTGCAGTTTTAATTTGTATTTCCCTAACGACTAGTGATGTTGAGCATCTTTTCATATACCTGTTAGCCATCTGTATAGCTTCTTTGGGAAAATGTTTATTCAAGTCCTTTGCTCATTTTTAACTGTATTATTTGTTTTGTTTTGTTTGCCAAATCTTAAATTATAACCTATGTGAATACATCAAGAAAGTGTTAAATTGAAATTGATTTCTATATTAAGCATGAGTAAACCAAATATTTAAAAAACTATGCTTCAAAAGAATTTTAAAAAGAATATTTTTTTAAAAATGTTTTAATCTTATATTACAATGCTACCTGAATAAAAGTAAAATAATGTATACTAAAATGTGTGATACCATTTCACCTAATTTTAATATAGTTTGTTTAAAAAAACCAGAATGGTGTTGTGCCTTAACATATTGATGGTCATAAACAATTAAGCAGTTTTTGCATTATTTAATAACATTTTATATCTCAACAACAGAATCATCTTGTTAATGACTGGATTTTCCATCTCAGAGAGTTGTATAATACATTTTAGATGTTTGCTTACTGTATCTACTTCACCATTCCTACCCTAATATATTCTATGCCATCATCTGGAAGGTTTAATGAAAATCTTTATTTACAACCCTCTTAAATTAACCAGATGCCTTGTTAAATTTAGTTATTTAGAGTTGACAGACTATAAAATATTGGGAGGCTAAATTCTCTAACTTAAGGTAAATTTTTCAAAGAATGATCTATCATTAAAATATCTACAGTCCATAACTGATAAAAAGTTCTTTGAGATTCCTATTTGAAGTTCTCAAAACATATGACTTCCAATATAAATTTGTTCTTGTTGATCAAAGTATTTTTTTCAAAAATCACATTTGGACCTCCTTACAGCACAAAATTCAATTCAGTTCCAACACTAAAACTACTAAATGGAAACAAAACATAACCCCCCACCCTTATAATTTATTTGATAATTAAATAATAAACAGCATCTACTTCAATGAATTCAAAATAAATATATTTTGAAAAATAAATATATTTATTTGCCATTATTTAAGATTTTGATGTAACATCTTTTACTACAGCAGTAAACTCTCTTGTAAAATTTATTCTTCCAACTCACTAAATTATCTAATATCTATACAAAAACAAAATTCATATGTCAGCATTTTAATTTATCTAAAACCATGCTATCTTTGAACACAGTTCTCTCCAACCAGTTTAGTATACATTAATACGTATACATATGTATAATTAGTTCAATCAAAATGTCACATAAACAAATATCCATTTTCTATACTTTTTATTGCAAGCAATCAAGTTCCTCTCCTACAGGACATTTCTTTCCTAAATAGAGAATTTTCACACCTTCCTTCTAAAAATCCTTTTACTCTTAAAGTTTTATGGCATTACTTATAGAAGTGAACATTCATACATAATACACAAAAATATTTTGTCAGTACCTAAACTGAAGACAAAAGGATCTTTTCATTTCTCTATTTTCAAATTATTCCTACTTTTCTGGATAATGGAAAATTTTTCAACAATAAAAATTATATATTACAGTAAAGAATCTGAAAGTGGGCACATTACATTGTCCCTCTGGGACTCAAGACTCTTTAAAGAAACCTACTGAAATACTGTCCTCCTGTAATGTTATGATCCTGATAAAACATCACAATCATCATTGACCATTGACACAACTTGAGATTACTTAAAACACTATATATTAAATACTCAACACATACCATAAAGCGTTTCTGTGCCACAGGGAAGAGTAAAATTTCCTTATCAAGTACAATACAGATTAATTCGTAATTTTAGCCTTAACAATCTAGGATATGACTGCTTTTAGCAAAGGGATAAAGCTCTTCCAATTCTGAGTGACACTAAACTCCCAAATGTAAAAAAGGAAGAACCTTGACCTTGTTTAGTAATGCTATTCATAAACTTTTTCTGAAATCTCTCTCTCTCAATGTGAATAAATCAATCCAAAATTTAAACTAGAGACTATCACTAGTAGATTAAAAACATCAACTAAAACATAAAAATATGGTTAGAAGTAATAGATTGAAGCACACTGAAATTTTAAAAATACAGTTGACCCTTGAACAACACAGGTTTGAACTATGCGGATCCATTCACAAGTGATTTTTTTTTTTTCAATAAATACCTGTACTGTTTTTGATCTATGGCTGGGAGTCCATGGATGCAGAGGGCCTACTTCATGCACTGATCTATGCCAGGGGACTTCAGCATCCGCAGATTTTGCTATCCTCAGGGAGTTCTGGAACTAACCCCCCTCAGATACCAAGGGACAACTTATGTTTTGGGAGAGTCAAAAGTTATACATGGGTTTTCCACTGCACAGGACATTGGCATCCTGAACACTCATGTCATTCAAGAACCAACTGTATACTTCATATACTTATTTAATACATTTAAATAGGCACATAATCTTATTAAAACATATATTGTAATTAATATTTTGAATTAAATCTACTGAATAAAACTAAACGATATTTTCTTAATATGTACCAAATTGCTTTTTTTTTTAATTCTGTAATTCATGATAAACTTAACACATAGGATATGTCATTAAATATGGGATAACACATGTTCCTCAATATAAAAACCTCAGAAGTTACCATCATACACAAAACTGGTGGTAACCTGCGCAGGATTTTTCTGACAGATTCCTCGGTACCCTGCAAGCTTTGAGACCTAAGAAAGGTAAATGTGTACAACTACCAAAAAGACTAGCAACTATAATCAGGAGAGACTGAAAGTAGAAAGAAAAAGAAAAAAGATAATCATACTTCAAAGACATGAGATTAAAAGTAAAAAGGATGAGTTGGAAAAGAAATTTCAAAAAAGTTAAAATACGGGAAAAAATGCTTTCCCTTACTTACACACCACACACTGATAATTCACATTATTTTTCATTTAAAAAAATTGTTATTGTGACCCACCAAAATGAATTAACAAGACACTAATGGGTCACACCATAAAGTTTGAAAAGCACTGGCTTAGAGGAACTGACAACCATAAGAAGGTCCTTGCTTTCCTATATCTAGTTTGAGAAAACCATTCAGGAGGTGGGAAAAATGATAAGATGGAATCCCTCCAGGGCAGCGACTGTGTCTTACTGGCACATAATCATCACTTACTGTTTGTTGAATTAATACACTGTGGAATATAAAGCATTTTCAAGGTGAGGACACACCTACAAAGGATACCTTAAAAAAAAAAAATTAGTAAAGCATGAGTACTTAGGATGCCTTCAAAACAAGAAATTGTGAAAAGAGCTCCAGAAGGTAAAGGAGTGAGATACTAAATGATTCTTAAATAAACAAATGAAGTCCCAAAGGGAAAGGAAATTTCATTCTTTAGGATAGGCTTTATATCCAGCAAAGGAAAAAGAAAATCTCTTGTAGAACTATATAAGAGTCCACTATAAATACAAAACGTTTAAGCTACCCTGGTTAGAAATTCTAACCATTTCTTTCAAAAATATGTCAAGCTCCAAATGTATAAATCCAAATTCAAATCAAATTATGGAATGCACTTATTTTTAAATATTATCCCCCTCATAGTCATTTGTAAACATTTAATAAGCAGCTAGTGTGTGCTAGCCAAAAATTTACAGAGTGCTTACTATGTATCAGGCAATACATTAAGTAGTTAACAAAGGTTATCCCATTTAAATACCTAACAACCTTGTAAAGTGTATATTACCTTCATTTTATGAATTGAGAATGTCAGGCTTAAAAAGTTACATAAAGTATTTACACAGCTAATAAATAGTAAAATTAAGGTATATTAAGTGCCAGTTTTATTATTACTGGTGGCTGCAAATCAGAATGTTTTGTTCCATTCCATTATTTGTTAATGCTTTTCTCAGAAACTAAATTTTGCATGTCTTTCTGAATGAAGTGATTCATCTACTTCTAAATCTGTATAACACTATTATACTGAATAATTTTATCAAAAGAAAAATTAGCCCTCAACTTTAAAGATAAATTAGAGGCCAATTAAATGTAATTATTTATAAATAATATCACTGACAGTGGCATTTTTAACAGGTTATATATTACACAGAGTATTTAGTAACCTCTACTTTTAAATAAATAAGTTCCATGCCAGGAACTTATATTTTGAAAAACCTTTCCACCTTTTATGGGCCACTTATTTTGTCACCAGATAAGAAGCTGCAGCCTTAGACTGTACTTCAAAACAAAAAGCCTGTTTCTAGCACAAATGGAAGAGACTGATATAAAAATAATTGTTACCAAATGGTGACAGACACATCCCAACTGAAAATAATATTTCTAGTCCATCAACACAACTTTGTAATTCATGTTGATTTTTCAGAAGAAATGAGACATATCTAATAAAATTAAATATTATTTTTATCTCTAAAAACTAAAATACTTTAATCCACAATGGAATCCATAATGGAATGAAATACAGATTTGTATCTTTTTAACATACATTTTAGAATGTGAAATCTTGAAGAGTATCAAAATACAATCAAGCCATGAACAAGTACAGAAACCTAAAGGCAAATAACATACATTGGCACCCTGTTTAATGAAACAATCTCAATTTTATGCAAGATTTGACTTCAGAAATAAGTTTTTAGAAGATATTCATTTGTATATGATCCTGACTAAACAGCAGCCCTTAACTAATACTAATTTCAAAAAAGTTAAATTAGTATGAGTGCAATTATTATGAGACTACTGTTAACCAACATGAGACCCAATGGAAAAATTAATATTAATTGGTAATTGGAATAACAAGTTAACCTCAACTCTAATTTCAATAACAATAATTGGTCCCTAAATAACCTTAGGATTTACTAAGTATTCATATCTACTAAGTACTGGTGAATTCTTAAAATAAATTATACTCTTTATGTTTATTTAAGAGCATCCAGTCTCTCTGGTATTCTGTAACTAACCTGTTTCCTTTTTTTTAGTGGGATGACAATATAAAATGAGACCAAATATGTATATGCCTTGATATACAGAAAGCTTATTTTATATTAACATGTATTCAATTAATTGCCATATTCACAGTTCTTCCAAAATCTATATTATAGAAAATACAATAATTTTTTACTCAGTTCATTCATACTTTTGCACTGCTGTATTTCTTAAAAAACTCTCAGAGTTTAAATTTGTTTGAGAAACTATCCTTTAGTTTAGAAGGAAGTTTAGTTACTGTTAAGATAATCTTATATTATTCAAAGCCTTTAAACAAAGCTGAGTCTTAGAAATTCTTCCATCTATAAACATAAGAATTATAGCCAAATTAACAAATCAGATATCAGAACGCCAAAAATTAAGTCATTAAAAGAGAATCCAGAAAAAGGACCAGTTGTGAAAGAACAGGAAGTGATGTACACTGTCATTTTGTAGATGAACTATTTAGAAACATAAGAAGTACCATGCTAATCTGAAATCAACTAACCCAAACTAAGAGCTCTCAGTATTCCTTTCTGACAGCAGCATCAGAGGTCAGCTGAAATAACCCTCGGGGTTTTTCCTTAATAATGAACTTATCTAATTGATCAAGAACATATTTTTACCTCTTTTAGTAGAATTCCTTCCAGCTATGGAAAACAAGGTTTCTTTTTAGCTGTCCTAAAGAGTACCTCTTAGTTCTAACATGCTGAAATACAGTAAGTAGTTTACCTATACATCCTTAAGTTTTATAGCCTTTCTTAATAAATTCTCTCTGCTTGCATCTTTCCAAGATAAAAACAGTCACTCTTTACTGAACAGTATGCTTGGGTTCATACATGCTGGTGTATATAAATTAATTATCAACAACAAACCATAACATAGAGGATTAGACTTTACGGAATAATTTGCCATATGGGGGAGATTATACACCACTACATGAAGCTTTGTGCCATGAAATACAGATTCAAATAAGAAGCGCTATTAAAGTTAAATAAATTCAGATGAAAATCAAAAAAATAAAGAAAACAAGAATTCCACTTTGAGAAAACAGTAAAACTGATTTAATATACCATTAATGTCTCCCTATATCGAAGTTATGAAATAAGATGACAGAAACTAAATTAGTGCCTAACACTACTAACATCTTTAAAGTCCTGTCTTAAAATAGGTTGCAAAATGCAAAATGCAAAAAAAAAAAAACCAGCAGCAACAACAAAAAAGCTCTTATGGCCAACATTAAATGCAGATGGCATCTGAAAGTATTTAAAAATAAGTCACCCAATAAATGAAGCTTAAACACCCAATAAATTAAGCTTAAAACAACTTGTTAATAAAATATCAAGACAACTCGTATCTGTACATATTTAGTCATCTCCATCGCTTTGTGAAAAATTTAATTCTATGATTTTTAAAATCATTTCATCAGTAAATTTAAATATTTTTTTAAAAAGTTATCAACAGGAGACTTCAAGACTACTTTTTGATCACAAAAAGCACTTGGCAACACACTTCCAGAAAGTCAAATTTTTTATTCTATTTATTTCTACTCTACTAAAGACAAAACCAAGTACTACTGTAAACCAGATAAGAGGATCTGTCTTAAATATGACATGAAGCAAAAGTGGAAAAACGACTTATTTACTACAGAAAAGGGGTACAGATCCTATCACAACATAATTAGGCAAGTTAGTGTTTATTTTTTCATTTCCTGAAGAAACAAAGTACTTGCAACAGAAAGATATGTAACCTAAACATTTTTTTTTAATTCCAATTTTGATGTTATACAAACATTAACCCTAAAAATTCAAAGCTCAAGAAGGAATGTCCATCAGACGGCCTGTCTGTATGCAATAATCTTTAATAATTCTTCAAGAACTACAAAAGTCATAAGAAAATATGAGGGATGTGAGGGGGTAGGGAGTACAAAATTATTTTACTTTAATACTAACGAAAACTGAATATGCGCGCGCGCTCACACTCACACACTCACACACACACACACACACACACACGAAATGTCAATTCAGTGTTTAAAAGAGACCGAGACATAAAAACTGTTCTAACATGGCAGGGTCCCTCTCAAGAGGCCATATCCCCCAACAATAAGGAACAGATATACTTCCCAGGGACAGACCTCGGGGGAAGAGTATTAAACTGATACTGTTATCGATTTAAAACCAAAGGAAAGAGAGTAACCTTTCCAAGGAAAGCGCCATTACTTCTCTCTCCTGCTCTCCCCTCCCTTCACGGTACACACGGGCCTGTGTATGAAGAACTGCCTTGGACTTCTGCAGCATTGCAGTAGACTAAAGGATGGGGAAGGGGGAAGGGGGAAGGGTAGGGGGTGAGAAACGCTTCCATTACCCCTACAGAAAAGAGGTATAGATTTCCTGGAGGGTGGGGGGGGTGGAATCCCCCCAGGAGGCTACCCAGAACAGACTCCCTTCCCAAGAATACACAGACACTACAAAGGAGAGGGAGGAGCAGAGGAACCAGAAGGGAAAGGGACCTCGCGCCTTTTAAATTGGGGTGCACGTCAACTCAGTCTCCTTCTGAGGGCCACACCTTCTTCGAGACATCCCCTTCCACCACTCCTTCCGTTGACCCTTAGGAAAGAGGTATGTAATTGCTCTTGTCCCTCAAAACAGGAGGGCGTCCAGCTCACCAGCTTGTTCACCCCACCCACAGAATCACAGACCCTCCTAGTCTCCCTCCCTCACCCCACCCCCACATCCCTTCTTCCGCGCAGAGGCCAGAGTGGGCCGAATTTCCCCGCCCCCTCCAAGTCTCTTTTTCTCAAAGCAGAGGTGCCCTTACCCTTTCGCCGGCAGGTCTGGGGCGAAGTAGGCAGGCGCAGCCCCCTACACCGCTCAGGTAGCCGCTACACTGGAGGGCGAGGAGTAAGGAGGAGGAGGGGGTCTGGCGACACACTGCCGCCCCCCCCCCCGGAGCCCCAGCGAGCAGCCCAGCCCAACTCTGCGACAAGGGGCGGGGGGGGGGGGAAGCCAAGGGACGACCAGGGTCGAGGAGGTGCCCTCAGCGCTTGGGCTCAGCTAAGATGGCGCGGGGAAGTGCCGGGAGCCGCTGCCACTTCGGGGGAACCGGCCCGGGCCTCGGCCGCCTCCCGTCCGCACACAGCCGAGGCCCTGTCGGTCCCCCGCCGCGGCCCCTCGGCGGGCGGGCCCACGCACAGCCCTCTGCCACCACCACCACCCCTGGGAAGGGGGCGCTCACAAAGGGAAGAGAGGCCGCGGGCCGCCCGGCCGGCGGTGGGGCGGGGTCCCCAGGGGCCGGGAGGCCTCAGAGGTTCGTGGGTGCCTCGCGCTTTCGGCCCGCGAAGGGCGCAGGCAGGTGGGACCCCCTCCTCTCTTCTCGGGCAGGCGGCGGCACCGACTCACTCTCTTTGCCACCCTCCCTCTCTCTCCCCGAGCCCTGAAGCCACAGAACCCGGCCGCTGCCCAGGTTTCCCCCCCCTTCCCCGACACCACTCCCCTCCTCCAGACAGTCATCCCAGTCTCTGATCTCGCGAGATTTCGCGCCTGACAGGCCCGACCCCGCGCGAGACCTGACTACGTACGCGAGCACGCCCTCACGGGAGCGCGCGAATACCTTCACTGGGCGGAGTCTCCCGAGTGGCCCATGCCCCAGCCTCTGTCCAGCCTGGCTTCGCTGAGCTGGCAGAGCTCCTATGCCACGCGGGCGTCAGGTGCATTCATTTCACCCTGAAATCTGAGAAAGAAGAGCTTATCTGCTCTCTTTCCTTCTTCCCACTCCCAAAGATCCGCCCCGGACTAACCCTGCGATTGAGAAGTTTGCCCTGACATATAAAATATCCCATTCTTACATACCTTAGCTAACCCCTCTGTGGAAATCAGAGGTAAACTGGTCAGTGTAACCAGTACGTAATTAAGTTTTAGAGATTCTAATAGTTTATAATAATTTTTGGAACAGTAATAAGAGTTAGAAATCAAAACCACCCTGTATGTTGGTAATGATAGGAAAGAGACAAATTCTTGAAAAGTCTTTATGGATTTTTTTAGTAGATTGAGTGGTGAGAAGTTTTTGGAACAAGAGCAGTAAACAGAGTCCTAAGAGTCCTAATGCAGGAAAGAGGTAGGCTCATTTTTTTATGGTGAAAACTTTTTTAGAGGAAAACCCCTTCAGTGGACTACAAAAAGCAATTTTATTCAATAACTAAAAGGTGTGCTTAAAGAGCAGTCATAAAAAAATCTCAATTCTTCAATCAATTAAAAAACTGAAATAAATAGATGTTATGTGAGACTTGTGAGTAAAAATGTACTCTAGAACAGTTATTGGAAGATAAACTCAAAGTAAACTGGCCGTGATCAGAAAAACAAACTCTGTTTCAGAGGGATATACATATAATTTGTTCTGTATATTCCCTCTCATAGTAAGAGTCCTTGCTCTGTGAGTCAGTCATTTCTCTTTTCATGGTCAACCACTCACTATATGGTCAATCAATCTCAAATAGCAACTGCCCCTCAGCATAAAAAATATGCCCTAGTTTCTCCTTTTTGTGGGGAATTACAATCTTTACATCTCCCCCACTTCACAGCCAAGCTTTTTAGAAAAGTTGCCTATCTTCCCACCTCTATGGGAACTGACCTTGCTGAGGTCCAGAGTGACCTTCTAGTTGCTATGTCTAGTGGAGTCATTTAAATCCTTGTCTTCTTGACAGCTGCATTATTTGACATAGTTGATACTCCTCCAATCTTGAAACTGTGTTCCTCCTTGGCTTTTTCAACACCACTCAAAACCAGTTTCCCTTCTATCTTCCCACCCCCAGGGCCTCTGTTCCTTCACCCATCCCTTAAATGATGCCCCTTCAATCCTTATCTTTCTTCTGAAAATGTTATATCAAGAATGTTCTCTTCTCATTCTTTCATACATTTGAGAATGGAAAGATTCAGCCTTTCCCATGGTATTTATTCTTTTTTTTTTTACAGAAAATTTCAAACATACATGAAAGAAGTAAGATAGAATAATAAATCTCCATGTGTCTATCACCCAGCTTCAACTATTATCAACACTTTATCATTCTTTTCTCACCTATTCCTTTACAACTCCTAATGTATTTTTAAGTAACACTCTAGTAAACACATTGTAACATGTCATCTATAAATACTTCCGATGTATTTCTAATAAATGCTTTTGTTGCAGCATAACCACAATGTGATCACACCTTTACAATAATTATTTAATATCATTTAATACCCAATCCATGTTTAGTTTTTCCCAATAGTTTCCAAAAATATTTTTTATAGTCTATTTATCTGAATCAGGATCTGAACAAGTTCTACACTTTGGATGTGATTGATAAATATACCTCTTAAGTATCTTTTCATGTATGACCGTTTCTCTTCCTTTTTTTCTTCCTTCATTTCTTTTTTGTATTCAGTTCATTTGTTGAAGAAATCAAATTATGTATCCTGTAAAATTTCCCACAATCTGAGCTTGGCCAATTGCATCCTCATGATGTTATTTCACATTTGCTTCATTGCTCACATATTTTACAAACTGGTAGTTAAATCTAAAGGCTTAATGTTGTATAGGTGGTGTTTTTATATTTTGTATCTGCCACTACCTTATTCTCACACCTCTATCTCTACCACAAATTATAGCACCCCCTACCTCCCGCCCTGTTTCCCTAGCGCATGGGGCATCATAACAGTCCCTTGCTATCTTTATTATTATTATTATTATTATTATTATTATTATTATTATTATTTTATTATTATTCCAGGTCTGTGCTTATGATCTGATGCCAATAGGCCTCGCTCCTCAGTTCTTCAAATTACACACACACACACCTAGGCTTATCTCAACATCAAATTTATTAAACAATAGTAGATATTGCAAAACTTATCAATTATTTAATCTTTAAAATTATATAAAAAAGTGCATTTATTAATGATAGGAAAATACTGTCAATATTGTCAATAATGTCAATAATGTCAATGGTTGCAGATACTGCTCATTCTCCGGGATGAACTTATGAACATTTCTCTGACTTGTCCTGATCTTCATCCCCACTGCCTCTGCTATGGTGGTTCATACCTTGGTTTCTCACCAGGGGTACTGTAATTGCTTTCCAGATACTCTCCTTGACTCCCAGGGTGCCCCATTCTCTATACTAAAGTGAATGGCTTTAATCTTCCAAAGATGCAGTTTCTAAAAGCTGAGTGTGTCATTTCTCTACTTAAAACTCTCTCATGGCTCCCCAAAGTCCTCCAAATAAAATTCAGACAAAACCCCTGCATATTTCTCTAGCCTTATTTAGGATGTTCCTGCCATCCTGAACTGTTCTGCTAACTGCTTATAATATGCTGTCTCTAGGATGCAGCACTGCATTCCTCTGCCTGAAATGTCTTCTCTAGTTGGCTAAAAATCCATCCAGATTCAACTCAAGGGTCACCTCCCTGACAGGGCTTCTCAAAGCTCAGTTAGGTATCTTTTGAGCCTATATATCAGAATCAAAAACTGTGGGGAGAATAGGTATCAACCATGTTTTGACCTTGATAAAAGTTACTCAAGCAAAGACAAAAACACAAATAAGCTCTTTCTAAACATCTTGTTTAATTCTCACAACAAACTTGTGAGATACGTCATATTATTATTACCTCTTTTTTTACAGGTAAGGAAACCAGAGTTCAGAGAGCTTTTGTCACCTGCCCAATATCACCTAATAATGAATAAGTGGTGAACTAGAATTTGAATTCAGTTGTGAATGAATCCAAAGCACACTCTCTCTCTACCATATTGTACTCCTGGCACCACTAACCAAAGAAAGTGTGATGCTCTGTACACATTTCTAGTGTGTGTAAAAGATGCCTGACCATGTGTAATGTCATTGTATTTGTTGTCACACAGGTATCTGTGTGTGAAAAGGTAACTTGTAAATGCGTGGGTAGGTACTCTGATATGGTTTCAATCCAATAAGAGTATCTTTTCAGTATTGTCACTCAGTAAGAGATCAAGTCATGTTCAACTCCTTATAACAAATACTTGTTGAATTTCTACTGTGTTAGGCTTAAGTAAAATACAGAAGAAAATAAAGTCTGAAGAGTTATTCTGTGACAAGAACTTTATGAAGCAAGTGCTTCATGTTCATTATCCCTTTGAACTTCCCAATTACCCTAAAAGAAGCATAATGATGATGATTTCCATTACAGAGGACAAAAGCTCAGAAAAGTTAAGTAACTGTGTAACATCAAATAGGTAGTAAGTGAAGAACTATTAGATTACAGATTCAATTTTAAGACCCTGTTTTTCTCACTACCTCCCAGTTCCCTTCCTCTCCCTACTAGGAACTCAAAATCCTACTAGAGAGATAAGATGTGCACACCCAAAACATTTAAATAACAATGCAGAACAACCTCTGAGCAAGTGATGCACTGAATCAGACCTTAATTTTACTTTTCTGGCCTCAGTTTTCTTTCTAACTAAAATAGACTAGAATTATCTCTAGAGTCCTTTTAGTTCAAAAATCTGTAATTACAGAAATTATACAAATAATATGTACAGATAATTAGAATTCTGAAGTGTGTGAGTGTGTGTGTGTGTGTACATGCGTACTTAGAAACAGAAAGAAAACCCTTCTTTGGGTATTTTACCAGACTCTTACTAAAATCTTCATTGGTCATGATGATATATTCACCCAGCATTAGCTAGTATATATACTTTTTGCAATTACATTGTAATTACTTCTGAAAATTTCTATTTCCTCACAGAAGGCAAAAAACAAAAAAGCCTAGTAGTATGTAATTGCAAAGTTTGTAAGAAGGACGTGACTTAGAATTTTCCAGTTTAGAAACCATGGGTGAGGCTGATAATCATAGAGTAGATAAATTTACTGGAAGCCCATTTAGTGCATCCTGGACTGTTATCAATGCATCCGTATTTTTTGTCTTTAGGCCCCAGGACCAACTAAGGCAGGTTACAATCTGGCTGTCATACCTCACTCAGGCATGTCTACAAATGGCTGCCTAATAAGCAAGCATGGTTTCACAGGTTGAAAAAGGAAGCTCATCAGGTACAGAGTTGTTCTTGAGCTCTGCATTCCCATGTAATTGGATCCATTTTTAAAATTCCAATCTTTTAAAAATGCCTGCACATGGAGGTAGCAAATTCTTCTATTTCAGCCTACAGGAATAGATAAACATTGGGCCAAGATCCCCTACGGATGATAGAATACAATTCAGTCTAAGAAAGTCCTGACCTAGAAATCTTCAGTCTCAGGTGTCTATCAGATAAGCATCTGCAGTAAGCCATGAATAAGTTAAAGCAGCTGCACCAGAGTCTAAAAAATATCCAACTCTGAAGATGTCAAGTAATAAATGTGAAGGTAGTGCAGCAGTAGTTAAAAAAAAATAATATGGAGTCCATCATTTTCTAGTGTCAGTGACTATGTTACTTTGTTGGTTTAATAACCAGGCTGAGTTCCTTTCCTTATCATCTGACATGGGATTAATATTTCCTTCCTCAGATGGTTGTGTGAGGATTAAATAAAATAACATGTAAAGTGCCTAGCCCACGGAAAATGTTTTAAAGTGTTAGCTCTTATTTTGTATGTGTAAGAAGGTAAATATTCATCCCACTGCTCTGACACTACCCTCTGACAGGCACCCCATGATCAGTGCATCATGATTGTCTGGGACATTTGTGAATGTGAGAAAGGTTGGGCAGCATGTTTGTGGACTGAGAGATTTTTGGAATGTATCTTCGGGACCAATTGGTGATTTTGTCATGTCCTTCTCTTTGACTGATGTCTGCCAGTATTGAAAAAAAAAAAACCCTCAAATTCCTACTAGAGTTGTACCACATAGTATATGAAACAGAAACAGCTAGCAATTAAAACAAAATAATTTAATATTTTATTGTCCTTGGGCCTCCTTTTTAGCTTTCTCTTTACTAGATAGTAAAGAGAAAAAAATGGAAATTTATTAGACCCTGTAATTAAAAAGTCCAGTGCCTTACAAATGAAAAGAATTTTATTAGGTGCTTGTCTCTTTCTGTCTCCCCTTTTTCTCTCTCCACACACCACACCCAGCTCCTAGTCACTTGGATATTTTTCTAATAGATTAGATGTTGTTATAAGGTTGTCTGTATTGAATTGGGAGGAGCAACTGGGAGGCTCAGGAGCTTCCCACTGCTGCCACCTAGTTTAATATAGCCCAGCACTTCTCTCCTTGGTACTGTCTATACATAGGAAATGAATGAAGGAGATTTCTAATACTGCTCTTAACCAGATACTTCTTTTATTGATATATTGTATTATGATCACTAGTGTCATGGGCCCTTGTACCAAAGTTCAGGTTTATACCACATAACTTGTCTGCTATGTGACCTTTCCTATACAATCAGCTCTCTCCTACCTGCTGATCAGGGACAAAGGTCTAATCTAGTTATCAGATAGTACCACATAAATGGTTATCATGACACTAATCCTTTATTTCTCTTTATAAATGTAGAAATTGAAGGCATTTGGGACTTTGTGAGGATGAGCAGACCAGAATTTGGGGCTTATGGACCATGACATGTTTTCATAAGATGTTTAAGCAGGCTTCACATAGAACATGCTGAGGAGAACTTTTATCATTGTAGTTTATTTTATACAACAGAGAGAGGCTGGACTGGAGTGGGAACAAAGTAGAGTGGAAGGAATAGCGTCAGAAATTTATATTTACAACATCCCAGTTTAATGACCCTGAAAGTAAAGGAAAGCTTCTCACTCTCACATAATAATATATAAAATCCAAAGGAATAGCTCTGCTCTGAGTTGTCCAGCTTGGGCCCTGTGTTATAGGCCCTGTGTAGGCTATTCATTTCACCAAAGGGTGAGATGTTTTGATTGCCCTAGCTGGGATTGTGTGTCTACCCTGTAGCAAGAGGCTTAGAGTAACAGCCTCACAAGAGCAACACAGAATGGTAGAGAGGAATTTCCCAAAAGAATGTGGATGCTTTTTGCCAGAAGGGGAGAGAGAAATTCTGGACAGACAAAAACAGATATTCACTACATTAGAATAGAACTTCTGGTAAGACCAAATGATATGGTTTTGTGGGGATGCTAGCTAGAGTGGGATATATTGGCATTTGCTACGATCAGATAAAAGAAAGCAACTATCACCTCGTTACAACAGAACTTTCATATCTATGACCTCTTTTGTTCTTCATTATAACTCTGAGAAATGGGTAGGGCATAGTTATTTTACAGAATATACTTTTGAGACTCAAGTAACAGAGAAGCACAGCAGAAAACACATGGTTTACATGTCAGGACCAGGTGAAAATCTGGTATGTATATCAGTTTGGAAAGCAGGTACCTTCCAGACATTCTTGGAACCTTAGACAACCTTGAAAATATTTGGCATATGCAGGAACCCAGAAGATGCCCATCAGCCAGGCACATAGTGCCAAGGCGACAGCAACTTCCTGGGAATCCTAGCATGTGTGTGCATCTTTTCCTAGAGTTCTCTATCATATAACCGTTGCAATTATTATCCTATACACTGCAGGCTAACAGTTTCCATTTACTCATTTTTATTTCTACTTCCCATATCTAACCCGATTTCTGGCACATAGATAACTCACAATAAATGTTTATGCAATAATTGAATTGATAGATAGCAAACGTTCGTTGAATGTCAATTATGTACACTATGCTAGGCTCTGTAGATATGAAAATAAGATACTATTCCTATTTTTGAGATCACGGCCTAGTGGGAAAGGCCAATGAATGAATAGTTCTAAGTCATTTTGGATTGTAAGTGACAGAGAACCAGATCTAAAGTAGTTTAAGATAAAATGGAATATTTTGGCTCATACAAGCTAAGAGGTATGAGGTCCAGAGATAGGGCTTAAATGTTCTGGTTTCATTTCCAGGACTTCCACTGTGTTGCCTTTGGTCTGGTGCTATTCAAGAGGTAGCAGCAACTCCAGTCCTTACATCCTATCAAGGCAATAGAATATAGTGGTTCAGAGTGAAAACTGGTTCGACACCTGGCCTCACGACATACTGGTTGTGAGACCTTTAGCAAGCTAATCAAAACTCTCTGTGTCTTAGTTCCATCATTTGTAAAAAAGAGAACAATAATCATACTGACCCAACATAGTCATCGTGAGGAGTAAAGAAAAATTCAGTGATCAGAACTCTCTCTGGCATAGAATAAGTGTTCAATAATGTTAATTATTACATTGTTATTATCATTACTGTGCTCAGCAAATTTCAGGAGAAAAAATAAGAGGGTTTTTTTTCCCCAAAAAATGCCAGGGAAAATCTTAATGCATTTTATTGGCTTTAATTGGATCATGTGCCTTTCCCTGAGCCAGACCTGGGGGACTATCATACATTGCATACATTGATTGCTTAGGCCTGATAAACAAGTTCTATCTCTAGAGTGCAGAGTAAAGTCAACTTCACAAGAACCACACAGACTGTGAGTAAAGGAGAGGCTGGTTCCCAGCAACTAAGGTAAAATAACCAGAAACAAAGGCAATGGATGATAGGCAGCAAAAACAAGATGAGCAGCAGAACAGGCTTGCTGATAAAGTCTGACCAGTATTATGATCAAGGTAAGCATGAGAGCCTATCTGAGGAGCTTTAACATGTACAGTTCAGTGGCATTAAGTGCATTCACATTGTTGTGAAACCATCACCACTATCATCCATTTCTAGAACTTTTTTCATCTTCCCAAACTAAAACTCTGTACCTATTAAACAACAGTCCCCTATCTTGCCCCTGCCCCCTGGTAACCACTATTTTACTTTTGTCTCTATAAATTTGACTACTCTGTATATCTCACATAAGTGGAATCAAATAATATTTGTCTTTTTGTGACTAGCTTATTTCACTTAACGTAATGTCTTCAAGATTGATCCATGTTGATCCATTTCATGCCTTTTAAAGGTTGAATAATATTCCATTGTATATATAAATCACATTTGCTTATCAGTTTGTCTATCAATGGAATTTGTCTGTTTGTCTGTCAATGGTTGCTTCTACCTTTTGGCTATTGTTAATAATTCTGCTATGAACAAATATCTGAGTTCCTGCTGTCAAGTTTTTGGGTGTGCAGAGTTGAGCAATGATAGAAAAAACAACTTTATTAACTTCTTTTTCTCTTTGAAAATTATGTTAAATTCCCATACTACCATGCTACATCTGCCTTCCCACTTCATTGTCAAACCATAGAGTCAGCCCTTATTGCTGAGGACATACGTGAATACAGAGGTTTCCCCATCACCACCACTGGACTCAACAATCTGCTTTGGAATTGGATACTTCACTGAGAGAGCTAGTTTTCCTCTCAGATCAGACTCTTTGAGTAAAAAAGAAGTTTCAGACTGAAAAATTTTGGTTTCCTGGTAGAGAATATGCCAGCTGTAAAAAGCCCAGAGTTCTAAGCTGTCAGATGGTGACTGCTTGTGAAACTTGTCAAGATTCCTGACAGCTCAGCTGAGAACCTAATTACCAGTTACAAAGAGAGACAGGAAAAACGTGTTGTCAGAGTGTGCCTGGTCAGAGAGAATGAGGTACAGTGTCCTGGCCTCATCATCAGCCTCCTTCTTGTTTCAACTAGAGCAAAACACATTAGTATAATTGACATTACACATGTTTATTATCTGGAACAAAGGAACCATGTCAAACCACAGCCTGTGTCAGCTGAGTCTTTAGTAATCATATAAATTGAACAGTGGCATTTGACCTGATTGTACAAATACTGCCAATATTCTCAGGGCCAAGAATGATACCAAACCATATTTAACCTTTCTCTTGGAGTTTACACAAACTTCAGCCAGTCCTCCTTTCTTGGAGTGAAGTGAAGCAGTGATCCTCTGTTCTGGTGAAGCCCAGAGAGGGATAATAACTTATCTAAAGTCACAGTCAATCAGCAACCCTGCATTTTATCTTCCAAGGAAAATAGATTAGTATCGACCATGCTCAGGAGCAACGTGAGGAAACCAGCAATCTTCACCAAGAATCCCTAAATTGGGGAAAAGTAACATTAACATATTCACATGCTAGTTTTTCCAAAGTCTTGGTCCACGAGTCTTGCAAAACACTCACATACACTTCACACTTGCCTTTCTTGCTTCAATTTTATCATCAACACCAGACCATGATGCTAACTTTCTCGATGGGAAAAAACTTTTTCAGACCCTTAAAAGTCAGGAATCTGGCACTTATAGCAGCAGGAGGTAGGAGGAAAGAAAAAGTTAATATGACATATCTATCATGTTCCAGATATTATGTTTTATCTCTGACTAATTTAATCTGTAAACCAACTGGAAAAATAGATACAATTATATACATCTTCAGATGCCATACCTGGAGCTCAGAGAGGTTAGGTAAATTGTGCAAGATGACACAGCTAGTAAGTGGCAGAGCAGAATTTTTTAATTTTAATGTATTTTATTCAATTTTTGGAACAGGGCTTGGAACTCACTTTTCTCTGGTTCTTTGTAATACATTATGCTACCTCAGTAGAAGTGCAGAAACTATAGGGACTCCCAAGAGATAAAACTGGTAAAATCAGCCACTCTGAGCTTCTAGTGCATTTGATTTTCTTATACGTGTATGGATTCGAATTGCCCAGTTACTTTACAAAGAAGGCATTCAGCAAATTACTCTGTCAGATTCAAAGATACTACAAAGGATAGGGAACAGGGATGGAAAATGGGAGAAAAGAATGGAAAAGACATGAAAGAGAAGAAAGAAGGACCAGGAGGGGATATGCCTGGGAAATGTTTTCAGGGGCCTTCCACCAAGACCCAAAGAACAGTATAGAGCTGATACCCTTTTTTGCTACACTCGCCATTTATTTTCTCTTCTCCTATAAAAGGATTAGCAGGATGGGCTCAGTGGGAAAAGAGGCCCCTGTGGGATCCTGTTACCAACCATCTGTGTTCTGTTCTTTACTTTTGAACAAGACAGCTCCAAAACTCTGAACTGGAGAGGGAGTTGGAGCTGCATACAGATCAGCAGAGCTGTTGCTAACAGCTCTGACGCCTGCTGGATGACTCAACCCTCTGTGCCTGGCAGAGTCAGCTGTGGTCCCCTGGAGCCTCCTACTCTAGGGAGAAAATCAGAAATGTGGGAAATGGCGTGGAGAATGGATCAAGATCCTTGATTTTGGGCAGGAATTCAGGCTGGAAGGATAGGTAGGGGCACCTCAAGTCTTCACTTAAGAGTTCTGGCTGTTGATGGGGGAAGGAGTAAATGTGTCAGTGAGGAAAATACAATTCTTTATACACTTTAGCTGCTCTGCAAGAAGAATATGCTGTTGGGAGGATGGCAGCCAGGAAAAGCCATATGGCTGTGTCACCAGGAATTCAGCCCAAGCACAAATCTCACTCACTTCCCTGGTAAATTTTACTCAGGTAGAGGCATCTCCTGCAGTTCTCTCACTTCAGTGGAACCCAAGGACTCTTTCTGTCCTTGTACAGTGCCATTAATACTTAAGGATATTATCATGCTAAACAGTTGCTCTCCCCTGGTTACTCACTCAGATCTCTAAGATAGGGGCAATTAGGGGGAAGTTACTTGTACATATGCCAAGAGACACCTGGAATTACCTTATACTAATACATAAACACTGTGCTCCACCAACACCCCCCTTCAATAACCTAGGCTTCCTCAAAGAGCTTTCCTTTCAGTTGGCTCCTTATCACTCACTAATAAACAGCCCCCAAAGTTTGGCTTTCTGTTCCCATGGCAGCTCAAAGGAACCGGTCGAAACTGCCAATAAAGGCATCTGCAAGAGCTCCCTAAACCAGGACTTCGTTCAAAACAATACTACAAAGTGGAATGACCACTCACTCTATCCACTTTCCTTGCCACACTACATACACACACACCCTCAATGGTCAGTTTTATAGAGAGACTAAGTTATTAGAATAGCTGAGAAAGTGGTTGTTTTGCCCAATGAAAGATTTTCATGTTCTAATATAATCTTTTCTTTAGATACTAGCCTAGAAATCTGACTAATCTACCTGATATTAGCACCTCTACGGGCCTGTGAGTTTACAAAATATATCTGTATGTGCCTTCTACTTATATTATAGGAAACTATAGTGTAACTATAGGAAAAATCTAAATATTTGATATTTCAGAACTACAACTACCGGCTGGTTTCCCACAAAGAGTGAGAGGTTTCCTGACGTTCTCATATATGTGTGAAAGTGCTTTGTACCCTGTATAGCCATGTTATAATACTCCTATTGACTACTACTATTCCCTGTCCACATTCCCATTTAGTTTAAGACCATGTTGTGTTAGACTCTGGAGCCACACTTCCTAGTTTGAATCCCTTCTCTACTCTTTACTTTGCACTTTTGGCAAGGCTTTCTCTGTGCTTTACTTTCTCCTCCTGCGAATTGCAGAAAATAATAGTATTTACTTCAGAGGGCTTTTATGAGAATTAAAAAATTAAAATATGTAAAGTACTTAGAACAGTACCTGCTTTTATATATCAAGTATGCCTCTAGACAAAGTATACTACTGAGAAACACAGACAAGATACCCTGTTCTCAAAGAGTTCACAGTCAGATATCCACTTGGTAGAGATAGACAAATCAATAATTATAGGTAATGTGACGAGCACTTCTCTAAATGGAGAGAGAATAGAGAAGGGGGGCCTAAGAATTCAGCCTTGAGGAATGCGTGGGTTTTCTCAAAACAAAGAAAGGCTTATCAGTTAGACACTCTGGATTCCAAAGGACAACTCACTCCATTTAGCCCAACAGTGTTATTTTAAAGATTTATGTCACAGGAAGCCAGGAAAACTAACAGCCCAGAAGAGCATTTTAGGTATTTTTATGCTAATGCTCAATCATAAGCATGACCTCGCTATTTTCCTCCTGGCAGGACCTCTTTTAACACTATGAACTGTTTTCTTATTCCTCACTTTGTATTTATTTTTATTTTTAATTGTAGTTGACATTCAATATTATACTAGTTTCAAGTGTACAGCACAGTGGTAAGACATTTATACAACTTATGAAACCTTCACTAGGTACTCATGTTTCCTACCTCATAGTTTCTATTTCCTAATGGCTGCAGCTTGCCTTAACCCCTCATGATTCCGAGCTTATCTCATGGTTTTTCTTTCTACACCATTTTAGCTCTCGTTCTTGTCATTTATAGCCACATTCTCTCCTTTTTCTAACTCAAATTTTAGAGAGTGAGAAGAAATCTGATTGACCTACTTTTTTTTTGGTGCCAGGTATGTATGTTGTAAGTTACTAACCAGGTTCTGGATTGTGCATCTTTGCATCAGATGCCAATTCTGGTTCAGTTGGCTAAGGCAAAAGTACCTCCATGAACTGTAAGTAAGTATGGCTACCTAAGCCCTGCCTCTTCAACAGATGTTGTAGGTTGTGAAGTTTCCCATGGCAAGGAAATATGAATGTAGCAGTCACGATGTTCTGTTTAGAACAGAAAGAGGAAATAACCTATGCACAGAACATGAAAAAGAAAGTGCAGTGGGTTTAGAGTTGATTCAACAGATATTTATAGAGGCAATGCTAAACGTCAGTCACTATGCCAGGAGTGGATAACCAATACTGTGATCAATGTTATATAGACTGCTATAGGAATCTACTGCAGGGCCACCTGAACCAGATATATAGTGTCAAGAAAGATTTCTTAGAGAAGATAAACTCTACTTTGTGACCAGAAAGTGGAGCAGGATTTCAAGGAGCATGGCATATTCCAGAGTCTGAAAATAGCTTAATGAGGATGCCAGAAAACAAGAGGGAATAGCAAGAAGCAGGCAGGGAACACATTATTCAGGACCTAATAATCATATAGCTACCATTTATTGAATAGAGAACTGAACTGTTAACCATTATATGTATATTACCTTATTTAATCCTCCCAACAGCCCTTGTGAGGTAGGTAATTATTGTTCACATTTTTTCTGATGGAGAAACCAAGACTCAGTGAGATTTAGTAACTTTCTTTGTGTTACTTAACTAGCAAGTGCCCAAACTGCTAAGTTATACTTACAGTGTGGGTCATATTAAGGATTAAGAGCACTGGGAAGTCATTGAAAAATTTTACGTACATTTGTATTTCAGAAAAATTACTTTTGATGTAGAATATAAAATGGATTACAAGGAGCAAAGAGGGGCATAGGAAAACCCCTTGAGTTTCTACTGCAGACCAGGTGAGAGGTGACAGTAAAGTGGACTAGGTCGATAACAGTGACATGGGTGTAGTCATTCATTTGTTACTTTAATCAATAAATATTTACTGAATTTCTACTAAGAGTGCTTGCTATGTCCTAAGGCTATACAGATAAAAAAGGTAGATGTGGTCCTTGCCCTCACAGAGTTTATCTAAGAGGTAGAATAGACAGGAATTAGTGGAGTTGAATGTGGGAGTGATAGAAAAGGGGGAGTTTAGGATGATCTACTGGCTTGTAGTTGGCTCCAATGCCCTTCCCTTTTCACTTCACTACTTCCCCTAGAATTGTGAATGTTCAGGTAGGAAGCCGAAGGCTAAAGGGTAAAGTTAGGAAGACAATTTGGGAAGAACTTTGTATACCATTCTCATCAGCTCAGACTTTATTCTGGAGACTTTAGGGAGCCACTAAAAATGTGTAAGCAGAGAAGTGGCTTAACCAGATGTACATGTTAGTGAGATCAAGATTTAGCCCTCTAAAACGTAGAATTCCTCCAGGGCCGAATAGCCAATTTTGAGAGGGTGAGAATGCTTAAATCTTCTTTTCATATTGTACCCTCTAGTGGTAAGAGGGAAAATAGCAAGTTCCAATTCCAGTTTTGTAAGGAGCACTCAGCTTTGATTTGCCTTAAATCTCACAGCTCCTTCATATCTCCATTCTGTTGTTCAGTCTTCAACAGAGACCATCCATTTACTCTCAGATTCTCCCAATGCCGTGGACACAGCTCTGTCTCTGTATAGAGAGCCCTCTTCTGAGAATTCTTATCAGCCTGGTTTCCAACCTCCCACCACAACCTCCACACTCTTCCTCTTTTCAGTGCACTAGCAATGCATATTTCTCAGCAGGCAGTCATAAGGAGATGGCAAAGTCTACCACTGCTGCCCTCAGGTGGGAACCTAAGGAAGTGTATATCACATTTCCCCTGGAACCACTTCTCAGAAAGTCAGTTCTTAAAACTTGGTTTCTTATTGAGCATCCACTTTATTTACAACTGAGTTATAAAAGGATAGTGTCCCCTCCTGCTTGCCCGCTCAAATATAAGTAAGCAACGTGGAGGATAAAAAAGCAGGAGCTCCTCCTCTTCATAAATTCAGCATTGTCACACCATACCATTACCAGCAACAGAATCAGAAAACAACTTTTCCAAGGCTTGAAAATAGAGAGTAAGGCAGATATAGGGAAGCCTTTTAAAGGATGTCGCTGCTTTACTGGAAAAGAGATGTTCTCTTTGTCTCACACCTTTTTTTCTCATCCCTATGCCCCAGAATCCCTGTGCTTCTAACATGGAGCTCTGATAATGTTTATTGTAATAAGAGTCTTATTGTCTATATAGCTTGGAAATAAATACTGGAATCACTTCTCAAAAATTCAGGTTGATTTAAAAACCCTCTGGAGATGTTCCTTTGGCATCCCCACCAATGCTAATAATGAACTTGGGCTGCAGTCTCCTCCACTCTAGCACTTAGTGGCAAAGTGGTTTTTTAAATCTAATCTCAGCTAAAACGGCTCTTCTACTTGCTGAAAGGGTGATTTTGTGAATTAAATGCTGGTGCTGTTTTTCTGATTTAGCACATATACACCACCCACTGACAATTTATTCCAGAATTTCTTTTGAAGCCAAAGGCTTTAAGATTTCTAACCAACAGATCCTTCCCCCATTCAAGCCTTCTATTCTCCCAGGAATTTGCGATGGAAATAGTACTGCTGGCTAGAGTAGTGGCATACCAGTGCAGCTGAGAGCTGAGTGGCTGTTGCCAAGGGGGTGAGAGTGTTTGTATAGAACTGCCTAAACAAGGTGGTAGGTTTGAAGGCTGCTTAGATCCCGAGGATTCTAGAACTGAACCAACCCCCTCATTTTACAGATGAGGAAATCGAGGCCTAAATACTTAGTTAAATGACTTATTCAGGATCCTAGGGTAAATGAGAGACAGCATTGTGCTCTTTGCAATACATCGCCCTTTTCGTTAAAACACACATGCTGGTTGAGTGGGTCCTTCTCCAGCCATTTCCACTAATGCCACTATGCTATTCTAGCACCACCAATTCCGGATAGAAGTGCCAGAAAATGCAGGACTGGTAACGATGGGTATGCGAATAACCTTGTATTTGTATGCATACACGTGTCCATCAAATTATATGTGTACACCTGAGGGTGATTGTACTAACTAGGTATTTTTATAGCTTTGATTACCAGAATTCCTTAAACCTCATTTTTCTCATGAGCGAAATTTAGGTAAGAAATAGTACCTATCTCAAAGGATTAAATGAAATAATGTATTTAAAGTACTTAAGCACAGTAGCTGGCAAATAATGTGTTGGGCATTATGTTGTTTCTATAATGTCTTTCTGCAATGGAATGTGTCAGGGATTGCCCTTAAGGCTTTAGACTAGATGCTTTAATTTTTCATTTAATTTTCACAAGAATCCTCTGAAGTAGGTTCTCTCATTTTCTATGTAGCACTGATGAGAAAATTAGACCTAGAGAGGTCAAGTAACTTGCATAAAGTCACCGGGCTAGGAAGTGCCTGAGCAAGAATCAAATGAAACCAGGTCTGTCTAATGTTAATGCCTTCAATCTTAATAGTTAGGTTATACTGCGTCTCCTATAGAAAAGCAGAGGAATAACTGGTCTGTTCTATTGTTTTCAAATTTGTTTTGCTAGAACTCTATATTTGAGTAATTAGATACATGTTGCACATGGAGTAAGCTGGCTCATACATATAAATACATTTTAATTAAAGCCATTGATATATAAGCAGAGTTTGTTTTCACTTCCCTTTAATTACAGTTCTTTATAGAGACCGTATTTAGCCATTTTGTACAAGAGACAATTTCCTAATGACTGAATGCTATTTTATTTAATATCCTATTGTTTCAAAACTCCTAGTTGGTCCTGGTGAGACGTATGTAAAAAATACCAATCTAATTAAAATCATGTCACCAAATACCAATCTAATTAAAATCATGTCACCTCCCTATCTAGTAGGATGTCTATCTAGTCTTTAAGTTATCTTAGGGCTAAAGACAAAAACTAAACATCTTTCTTTAATATATATACTCTCGTTCTTATTAAAAATACCAGTTTTAGGATCAGCCAGAGTCTAAACCAAATTTCTCTTGTAGTCACACCACTCAGTTTCTATCAGATCAATTTCAATCAGAGCTTAGTTCTTGGCTGTCCCTTTTTCCTACTCTTTATTTTCTCCCTCAGTGATTTCATCCACTTCTGTACCTTCAACTACCACTGCTAGATAGAGAACTACCATATCAATCTTACCCATTTGATAAACATTACTTAACTCCTTGCTATGTGCTACAAACTCAATCTCACTGGTCTAGTCAAGCCTCTTTTCTAAACTCCAGTCCATATGTTTGTGGAACATTTTTGATAGGATGATGTGAGTTATTTGAAACCTCTGTAAAAGTGTCTCTGGGCAAGAAAATACCTTCACTTCTCTGTATTCCAGTCTTGGCATTTCCTTATCCTTGCATTAGCTACCCACAGTCACTGAACTTCTCTGCACAGACTCAACAAATATTATCTCAGGCCAAACAAAAATTAACCAGTATTAACACCCCAAAACAAACAAAAAAAACCCTAGACCTATGTCATCACCTTCTTCACCAAAATACTCTGTGATTCTTAATTTCCTTCAGTACTTCATCCGATACAGGCACTATTTCTCTAAAAATTTCCCTAGTCCTCCTGATTGCCCTGATATAATCCACTCCCCATTTAGTGGCTACAGTAATGTTAAACACAATCCAGTCATATTATTCCCCTGCTTAAAACCACCCCCACAAACTTCTCTTTACTCCAAGAATATAATTCAAAGTCCTTACTGGAGCCTAGAAGAAACCCTGAATAATCTGGCCTCTACTCACATCTATTCCCATTTTGTGCTACTCTCTCCTGCTGTACTGCAGCCATACTGACCTCCTTTCAATTTCTGGAACATGTATAACTCTTACTTGCTGTGGGGTTTTTTAAAAAGCTCTTCCCTCTGCTCTTGTCATGGCCTACTTCTCATCTTTTGAGTCCTGGTCTGAGGCTATTTCTCTTCTCCAATCTGGCCTTCATCGCTAACCATTATTCTTTCTTATGGTACTATTTGTTTCTTCATAGCATTTATTCCAATGATAATGTTATAATTTTTTAGAATATACCTACTATCTGCCCCACCTACTAGATTGGAGGTTCCATGAGGGCAGTGACCATGTCTGCTAAGTTCATCAATGTATGTCCTGCACTTAGCAGAGTACCTGCGACATAATAAGTGCTCATAAATGGTAGCTAATATCATTATTCCTAGTAAACTTTTCTCTCATTCTGTAAAATAGTTGTTTCAAAGTTTTACCACTCTGTTTAAACTACTTCTTCTAATCTCTCCCTTTTAAAAATCTGACCAGAAATTACTATCCTATTCTCATTTTCCATGATTTTCCTTAAACACTCTACATTTGACAGACACTGGACCACCTGACATTCCATCACACATCTAGCCCATTGTTCACACTGTTCCTCTATCAGAAATACTCCCTCTTAACCCATTTCCCATCCCTTGTTATCACTTTGTCTTAAAGCCCAGTCAAAATGGCATATATCCTCTTCAGTTTTCCCTAATAGTTTATAATTAACTGCTTTCTTATAGGCCTCTCAAAGCCTTTCTCAAATTTTTATATAAAATTTTCCACTTTCTATCTGTGTTATTTGTGTGGGTCTCTTACCCTGGAGGGTGAACTTTTTATGGCTAAAAAATTTGTTTTCTTCAGAGCTCTTGATCTATGATAAATAGTTCAATATTAATAATCAATTTAATAAATCCAGAACAGAACATCTGTAAAACAAATTCAGTTTGTCCCAAAAGCTAGTAATAAGAGACCTGATAGGACTTTGAGAAAAAGCAAGGGCTGTGTTACCATGCCTCTTTCCTTCAAAGGTCACAGAAATCCTTAGAGAAGTCTCTCTTTGGATTTTCCTCCCATGTGGAAAAACAGAGAAATCCAGGAATGAAGTGAAAACTTGGTGAAATTAGGGATCCTTGGATTGACTAGTAGGGCTTTAAGAAAGTTGAGTGCTCACTAAGGAAAATGGGAATGTTACCTTTTTCTACTCCCCTTTATGATGAAGAACTGGGTCTTACCCCCAACCTCTGAGATTCTGATTTAATTGGCCTAGCATATAAGCATGTTTTTTTTTAAAGTCCCTAGATGTGCAGCCAAGCATTGTAGAATGGTGTTATAGACTGAATATTTATGTCCCCCTGAAAATTCACATATTGAAACCCTAACCCCTAGTGGGATGATATTTGCAATCAGGGACTGTGGGAGGTAATTAGATTTGAGGCCCCCGTGGTGGAATTAGTGTCTTTATAAGAAAAGGAAGAAACCAGAGTTCACCTGCTACCTACCTTGTGAGGATACAGTAAGAAGGCTGCCATCTGCAGGCCAGGAACAGAGCCCTCACCAAGAACTCAATCATGCTGGCATCCTGGTCTTGGACTTCCCAGCCTCCAGTATTGTGAGAAATCAGTGTCTGCTGTTTAAGCCAGCCAATCTACATATTTGTTATAGTGGCCTAATTTGATTAAAACAATTGACAATCCATTGGTCTTTCATGTGGTTGTAGTGGTGAACAGAGATTCAACAAGTAACCGTTATTATACAAAGCACTTTGGAACGTGACTTGGCACATAGAAAATGGTCAATAAATGTTAGCTAGTCATAGTAGTAGCAGTATTAGCATTAACCATTTTTAAGTAGGTAGCCAGGGGTTGTTACATCCTGTACTTCCTTAAATTTTTAGGAAAGAATTACCGGTGGATTGTTTTTCTGATACAGAGATTAAGATTTAGGAGAGTTAAGTGGTTTGACCGAGGTTTCAGAATCAGGATTGAAATTATGACTGAAATCTGAATGTCTTTAATTACAGCTGGTTAATGGCAGGAGAAACAATCTCCTGTTTAGTGTTACTTAGAATAACAATTCCTAAAACTAATATTACTATTTATACTTACCTTGTTTCCTTGGCCATAATCCACTTTTGTTTTCCAGATTAAGCCCCCAAGAGAGGTTAAAACAAAAGTCAGTATGAACTAAAACCAAATACCGGTGGGCAGAACTTTTGGGCTTAAAAACCTAATGATTTAACCTGGGAACAATTAACCTTATTTACAATAACAGAGCTGCCAGCTCTTGGATTATCCTCCAGCCTCGAAGAAATTAGATTGCTAAGGACAGTCTTTTTCTAGAGGTTCACTTCTTATCTAGTACTTATGCCTTTCTACACTTGTTGATATCTACAATTTTCTCAGAGGATAATTCCTAGAAATGAGTCCAGAAGAGGGAAAAGGTAAGAAGTGCTATGCTGACATTATCCCAATATCCCCAGGAACCCAGATCAGTCAAGGATATTCATTTTGTGTGTCTTGATTATTTTACTGAGTCCAAAATTGGGCCAGGTTTTTGAGAGTCTTTCTTGAGATGAGAGAAAAATCCAGAGATGAACCAGATTCTGACCATTTTCACTTGGCTAATATTCTTCCTTAAAGAACCAAATCAAAGTAATCTCTTTTGTGACATCATAACATTTTCCTCTCTGGCCACACATTGGAACTACTTTCATTATAACATTTATCATTGAATTAGAATTATTTGATTACTTACCACTTTTTTAAATCTTGCTATGAAAAACTAAAAGGATCTTATCCTGTTTATCTATTCTCCTAACAATAGCAATTACACAATGGCTGACACATTGGAGGTGCTCAGTAAATGATAGCTAAACAAATAGGTGCATGAATAGGTCTCATCTAGGCCACAAGTTATGATACAATTGCAGAAGATGTGTTTTGTTTTGCATTATTTAAGCTAGTATTTGTGCATTACACTAGGTGATTAACTAGATGATAAATTTTATTTTTCTCTATTTATCTTTGCATCTTCAATAGCATTGGTGTTCAAGAAATATATGTTGAGAATCTGTTCTGCTCAGAAATTTAATAGAATTCAGATATTTTAACTGGGACAAAGTCCATTATAAATCTAACAGACATTTATTGGATTCTTGCTATATGTAGAATATGATTGGAGATAAGATGTATTAAAGGTTGGGTCAGGATTAGTCTGAAAGGGGTTGTGAATATGGAATTTGATTTTTTAAAATTGTCAATTTGGGATCATAAAATAACAGGGTGTTTTTGTCTATAGGAAGAGTATAATCAAAAACAGGCAAGAATGGGTATAGTGTATTTGGGAGACAGTGGTTGGGTGGCATTAACTTTGTAGTCATGGGTTCTTATCCGAAAAAAGAGATATATGAATGACTAACAAGTACAGGACAAGATACTCAACATCATTAGTCATTAAGGAAATACCAATTAAAACCACAATGAAATATCACTTCACACTCACTACGATGGTTATAATAAAAAAGATTGACAATACCAAGTCTTGATAAGGATGTGGAGAAGTTAGAACTTTCATGCATTTTGTATTGATGGGAATATAAAATTATACAACCACTTTGGAAAAATAGTTTGAGAGTTCTTTAAAACATTCAACATAAACTTACAATGAGTCAGAAATTTCACTCCTAAGAACCATCCAAGAGAAATGACAATATGTCCCCTCAGAAACTTGTACATGTTTGTCTGTAATAGCATAATTCATAACAGGGTTTTCAAAAGTGGAAACAACCCAAATGTATATCAGCAGGTGAATTGACAAAAACAAAAACAAAAAAACGGTATATCCATACAACAGATACTGCTCAACAATAAGAAGTGAAATGACACAATAATAACATGGATGAACTTCAAAAACATCATGCTAAGTGAAAAAATTCAGACACAAAAGATTCCTTTTACATGAAATATAAGATTCCATTTGTATGTGTTTCACAAAAGACAACTTTCTAGAGACAGAAAGCTGATCAGTAGTTGTCTGGGGCTAGGACTGGGAGCAGGAATTGACTGCAAATGAACACAAGGGAACTTTTTAGGGTGAAAGAAATATTCTAAAACAAATTGCAGCAATGGTTGCACAACTCTAAATTTACTAAGAATCATTGAATTGTACACTTACAATAGGTTAATTTTATGACATATAAATTATACCTCAATAAAGCTGCAGGGGAAAAAAAGACAGGACAAATCCTGGCTCTGTTACTACTATGGACAAGTTATTTTAGCTCTGTAAACCTCTATTTTTTCATCTTTAAAGTAGGGATGATAAAAATAGTATTTAGCTACCCAATGAAGACTAAGAAAAATCATACAGTAAAGCATGTAGCACATAGTAATTTCTCATTGAACGTTAGTTCTTGTTATTATGAGTGCTATTAGGAGATGGTGAAGTGAGCTGCCTGATGGGATAAGCGCATGGCCCATTTTGGAAGCATAAGTGCTGGGGTGCAACAAGTGAAGTGGGACTAGCTAATAGAGATTAAAGTGTTTGTATTTATTTTCAAAAGGTCCATGGAGATTTTGGGGGAAGAGAATATATTAAATCTCAAGAAGGAAAGAAGCTAACTATGGAACTTTTTTTTCCTCACTTCTCTGAATTATTCCTCTTTTAAATTATTCCTCTTTTTAAATTATTTCTCTTTTTAAATTAATTTATTTTAGACCATCTACCTCCCCCTACCCTCTGGTAACCACTAGACTATTGTCCATGTTCATGAATCTCTGTTTGTCCTGTTCATTTGTTGCTTTTAGGTTTATATCTCACATATAAGTGCTATCATGGGATTTTCAACTTTTTCTATCTAGCTTATTTCACTTAGCATGATTATCTCGAGATCCATCCATTTTGTCGCAAATGGCAGTATTTCATCTCTTCTTATAGCCTAGAAATAATCCATTGTATATATGTACCACATCTTCTTTAGCCAATCATGTATTGTAGGACACTTTGGTTGCTTCCATGTCCTGGCCACTATGAATAATGCTGCTATGAACATAGCTATGCATTTATCTTTTTCTATAAATGTTTTCAAGTCTTTTTGGGTAAATACCCAGTAGAGGGATTGCTGGATCATAAGTAGATTCTTAAGTAAAAGTGCATCCCTTTTTAAAAATATTGCAAGTAGGTGGCAGTAAAGAACACAATGAATACTAGTATGGTTTGGTGCCACTACCTTGATTTGTGCTAATGCACCAGTTTTACTCACCATTGCTTTTGCACAATTAGTGCAAATGCCAACACAGTGAAAAAGGCAAATAACATTTTCGTATTGTTATGCATATAAGCCATTCCCCCCCATCCTCAAGAGTCCCCAAATCACTTTAAATATTGCTGATTCAGAGCTTTACCATCCAAAGTATGTTCTGAAGATCAGCAGAAGTATTGTTACCTGAAAGCTTGTCAGATGTGCAGAATTTCAGGCCTAACTCCAGATATACTAAATGAGTATCTGTATTTTAACAAAATTCTTAGATGTTTTGTACTCATGTTAACATTGCACAATAGAATCACCTGGTGAGCTTTTAAAACAGCCATGACCAGGTTCTCTAAGACCAGTGAAATCAGGATATCTGGAGTCCCCAGCCTTGGTATTTTTTTTTAAGCTCCCAAGGAGATTCTAAGTTAGATTGAGAACTACTACACTAGACTTTCCCCCTAGGAAAATGCATCTACTCATGGACACATTTTTTAAGATTCTTTTATTACAGAAATTTTAGATTCACAGTAAAATTGAGAAGATATAGAAATTTCCCACACATGCATAACTTCCTTCATTATCAATATTCCCTACCAGAGTAGCACATTTGTCACAATTGATGAATCTGCACTGACACATCATATGCCTCCAAAGTGACACAATATTTTTGCATATGATTTTAAAGAATTTAGAATACTCTAAATGTTGTCCATGAACTCCAGATTAAAAACTTTTATACTAGATTCTTCAAATAAAAGAAGCCCAAATCAGATAAAGGAGAGAGTTGCTTATCTTCTGGGCAACATAATCATCATCATCATCATCATCATCATCATCATAGTAATAATAATAAATTGCCTTTACTGAACTGTAGATAGCTGTAATATTTTCAGCTTTTATTACAGGCATTATAAGAAACAGCCCTTCAAAATTTATCTCCATGCTTACTATAAGGAAGATACTGTTGAAGGTGACATTGTTCACCAGATTTGCAATCAGAGAAAGCAAGGAGAAATTTATGTCAAGTCATCTTCAGGAAGGGTGGTGATTTTCCTCAGTAAGCAGGCTGTTTTCCCATATGAACACTGCAACTTAATCACATTCTCATCTTTTTGTTGGTTGTCAGTGAACTTAAAGTCAAAATTGTTTATTGCCCTTATTAGCAAATGTATAGAGTTTTATGGTATGCATTTTTGAGATTCCCTCACTCTTGGCTGCATTTTACTTTCCTACTTTTATACTGCCTTTACTTCACCTTTCTAACATGTAGTATATTTTGTCTTGCAATTTGATTTTGCAACTTTCTAAGCCACCTTTAGTTCTTTGGAAGAAGACAAACTATAGATAAATGAATATATGAGTTCAATTAAAATTCTGTGTATCCCCATCCTGGAATCTCCATTAAAGACAGAACTAGTCATTTTTCTTAGGTGGGCTTTTAGATGAGATACTTCAATTATATTTAATAGTCATAAAATAAATAATTATTAAGCATCTACTACCTGTCAGGCTCTAGGCTGGGCAGGTCATTGGGAAGCAGCCCACTTTTCTACTTTAACAGAAAAGTTAAACACAAAGTAAGGAGGCAGACAAGTCCTCCAAGTGAGAGTAGAAAAAAATTATTGATAGCTTTAAAACCTTTATATTCCTTGACCCAATAATTTACTTCTGAAAATTATCCTAAGAAAATAATTTACTAGTATAAAAAAGTATGTGTGTGAAGGTGTGTCATCTTTATAATAGTGAAAATAGGTTTTTAAGCCATGGTGTTAGATGAACAATTGTAATAGCTACTTCTTAGAGAGGTGTGATGATTAAATGAGGTAATTACTTAGTGTAGTACAAAATAAATGCTTAATAAAAGGTGGTTGGCATATACAGTCAACTAATATTTGACAAGGAGCCAAGAATACTCCATGGGAAAAGGATAGTTACTTTAATAAATGGTGCTGGGAAAACTGACTATTCACATGCAAAAGAATGAAATTGGACTCCTATCTCTCGTCAGTCATAAAAATTGAAATGGATTAAGGATTCAAATATAAGACCATAAAACTTCTCAAAGAAAATATAGGCAAAAAGCTCCTTTACAGTGGTATTGGCAATGTATTTTTGGATATGATACTAAAAGCCCAAACAACAAAAGCAAAAATAAACAAATGGGACTATATCAAACAAAAAAGCTTATGCATAGCAAAAGAAACAATCAACAAATGAAGAAGCAACCTTGGAATGAGAGAAAGTATTTGCAAATCATATATCAGATAAGGGGTTAATATTCAAAATAGATAAGGAACACATAACTCAATAGCAAAAACAAACAATAACAAAAATAATTTGATATAAAAATAAGCAGAGAACATGAATAGACATTTTACCAAAGAAGACATACAAATGGCCAACAAATACATGAAAAGGCAATCAACATCACTAATCATCAGGTAAATGCAAATCGAAACCACAGTGAGATATCACCTCACACCTGTTAGAGTGGCTGTTATCAAAGAGATAAGAAATAACAAGTGTTGGTGAGGAAGTGGAGAAAAAGAAACATTTTTTGTGCTGTAAATTGCAATGTAAATTACATTTTTCAATGTAAGTTGATACAGCCACTATGAAAAACAATATAGAAGTTCCTCAAAAAAATTAAAATAGAAATACCACACAATTCAGCAATCCTACTTCTGGATATTTATCCAGAAGGAAATGAAATTGTTACTTTATAGAGCTATCTACACCCCATGTTCATTGCAATATTATTCACAATAGCCAAGACATTGTAAACAACCTAAATATTCATCTATGGATGAATAGATAAATAAAATGTGATATATAGATAGATACATACATACATATATACACACACACATATATATATAATGTAATATTATTCAGCCATAAAAAGAAGAAAATTCTGCCCTTAGCAACAACATAGACGAAATAAGAGCATTGTGCTAAGTGAAATAAGAGAAAGACAAAAACTGTATGATCTCATGTGTGGAATCTAAAAAAGCTAAACTTATAGAAACAGAGAACAGATTAGTGGTCACTAGGGATTAGGGGTTAGGGGAAATAGGTGAAGGTGATCAAAGTGTACAAAGGAAGAAGTTCTGGAGATCTAATGTACAGTATAGTGACTACAGTTAATAATACTGTATCATCTACTTGAAAGTCACTAAGAATGTAAATCTTAAATATTCTAACCATAAAGACAAAATGGTAATTATGTGAGGTGAAGGATGTTTTAACTAACCTTATTGTGATAGTCATTTTGAAATATATAAGTGTGACAAATCATCACAATGTACACCTTAAACTTATACATTGTTATTTGTCAATTATATCTCAATAAAGCCTGCAAGAAGGTGCCTGGTCTTATGCTAACAAGCAATCCTCACCTTTGCAATGCTGATCTCTTTCTCTTCCCTAATATTTTATGCTTACACTTAACAGAGACTTGTGCACTTGAAAAGATGCCTTAGGAGGGCAAGAAAACCATACCCAACTTCTGCTTCCTCATCTCTCAGGTAGGTCGCTACCACCTCAATTCCCCAACTTTTGCACATACATTACCTTAGAAGTAGAACCAACAATACGTGCTGATGATTTTCTTGGGGGATGGAAAGATAAAGAAAATAATCCTCCTCCTCCTTCTTCTCACCTGAGTGTGTCAAACTTAACTTGTTCCAAACTGGACATTGGTTCCTCACACAGGACCTCCAATCCTGTCCTAAGTAAAAATATAACCTTCTGACTTTTCTTTTTCTGATAAATGACACCATGATTCTAGTTACCCTTACTCAAAACACCAATATCATTGCTTTTTCTTTTACTTTTTAAAAACTAAATTAGTGATACATGCCTATTGCAGAAATATAGACAGAAACAATTTTTAAATTTAAAATTCCCTGTAGATGATAGTATAAATAACCATTTTTTTTATGCCTGCAGCACCTGGTCTTCCTAGGTGGTCTCCCATCCAAGTACTAACCAGGCTCGACCCTGCTTAGCTTCCAAGATCAGACGGGATTAGGCGTGTTCAGGGTAGCATGGCCCTAGACAAATAACCATAAATAAGAAACTTGTGAAATAAATTACGAAACATCCATACAATGAAATATCATGGAGCAATTAAAAAAATTTTTTAAAGAAGCAAAATTTAAATTTTATATTACAGATAAAAGCCAACTTTCTAAACTATAGATAATACTTGTAGGGAAATTCTCCTTTCCCTAGTTTAGACAGAAAAGTAAAAGAAATGGGTATATTCTCTTTATTGCCCACAAATTTGCTTCTCTTAAGTTTTTCAGCTTGGAGAATGGCAGTACCATCCACCTAGTTGCTGAGAGTTATCTTTGACCACTCCCCATCTCTCACAGTTGCAGCCATTAAGCAACTTCTTCTATAACTCTTGGTTCTCTTTCATAGCTCAACAGATTCCTTGTGCCTCTTGCCTAGACAACCCCAAAATCATCACAGATCTCCAGGATTTTAGAATCTCCCTCTTCCAATTCATCTTCCACATTGCCTTCATTGTTATCAATCTTGGACCAGCATAATAATAGGCAATTTTTCTGCTGTTTGCTTCTAAGACCTACAGGAAGAAGTTTAATTATGCAACAGACTCTGAAAAAGACATGCCTTTACTTATGCATAGTATGATGGTTTTCTTCTCTGCCTGGTGAATTCCATCTCATCTTTTAAAGCAGCTCAAATGTCACTTCCTCTTTATCTCTGCCCGCATTAGTCTACCTTGTCCATGCTTCCAAGCATTTCGCATATATCACTTTTATGACACTTATATTACCTGAACTTATATTACTTAACTCTTATCTATACCAGGGGTCCCCAAGCCCCAGGCCGCAGACCAGTACCAGTCCAGGGCCTTTTAGGAACTGGGCCACACAGAGGAGGTGAGCAGTGGATGAGTTAGCAAAGCTTCATCTGTATTTGCAGCCGCTTCCCAGCCTTAGCATCACCGCCTCAGCTCGAGCTCAGATCATCAAGCATTAGATTCTCATAGGAGCACCTGTCCCTGGTGCCAAAATGATTAGGACCACTGATCTATAGTTCACTTTTTAAAGCCACCATTCACTTTTTTATTTCCAGTTTTTGCATAAAGGGAAGCACAAACATCCATTTCATATAAATCTCAGCAAATATCAAGCAAATGTTTTAATGTATCACTTAAAATATCTATGTTTATGTTTGACTCAAGTTTAGGTAAAAGCAAAAAATAAAAAATGGAAACACATCCCTTATCCTCTGCAACCATTTAATTGATTTGGAGATATAGTCATTTTTTACTGTCATTATTTTACTGTGAAAATAATTTTTAAATTGATTTTTTAAATCTGTATTTATGACAGAAAAAATTTTTAATAGTTTGTCAATAAAGTGTGGAGTAATGCGATGTCAAAAGAGTATCAAACATTATACCAGTTAGTGTTTAAAATAGTACCTTTCAATATCTAGTTGTAATACAGGCTTTTGTACTAAGAAACACAATTTCTGAAGTTTTGTATTAAAACTTATCTGTATCAGTTAGGACACTTGATGTTGTAAATGGTAGAAAATCCAACCAAAACTGGTAAAACAAACAACAACAAAACAATTTTATTGTTTCATATATCAGTCAAATAGTTTTTTGCTTCTGATGAAGCTTGATCCAGGACTCAAACAATGTCTGCCTCCTTGGTAATAACTTCATCCTTAGGCAGGTTCTCCTTTCTTGCTGCCATACTGGCTGCTAACAGGTTCTGGAGTTATACGCTTCCAATTAGTAGAAAAGATTTCCTTGATTATTGGAACAAAGGTTCCCAAACTTAGTCTTGTTAGCCTTGAATATCTGTTCTTGAGTCATATGCCCATTCCTGAACCAATGAAGGGCAGAGAGTGTTAAAGGAATATGAGATATGGTAATTGGTTTGAATAGCTAACTAAGAGTTGCATATGCAAAGAAAGAGAAAAATGAAAGTGAAAGAAAGAATTATTGAATCAGCTATTATTTTAAAATATGTTTTCCATAGGATAAATGCTGTAATCATTTATATCATTACAGACCTTCTGTAATCATTACAGACCTTTTAATTTTAGAAGCAGCTCAAAGGTCATTACACTAATTTTTATTGCCTCTGCTTTCTTGCTACAAGGAAATTTATAAAGAAAAAGGAGACAATAATTGTCTTGATGTTTCTTAATAAAGAATAAATTTATTTTGGACATGGTTTCATAGTGTAGCGATTAGCACATCTGCTTTACATGCAAAAGGTCCTGGGTTCATGTCCCACTGGAGTCATGGTCCATGGTCTATGGCCATGTCACCCTGAACTAACCTGATGTCTGATCTCAGAAGCTAGCCCAATGTTTGATCTCAGAAGCTAAGCAGGGTCGGGTCTGGTTAGTACTTGGATAGGAGACCACCTAGGAAGACCAAGTGTGGTAGGTATAAAAAAAAAAGAAGAAATTTGTTTTTCCTTAAAAAATTTTTCTCCAATGTTTATGTTTTTCTTTATTTAGAACTTTCATTTCTACAAGCAGGAATTTCATCTTACACAAATCAAATACTGAGAGTGCTGTTAGTAGGTTTCAGGGAAGTATTTTGAGCTTGGTTGGACTGTAGACTAAACCTTGACATGGAGAGACATGGAGACATGGAGAGACTAAGGATATTTGAGCATCTATGGAATTACAGCGTCATCCATCTCCAACGGTATGCCAGAGATTTCTCCAGCCATAGGTGAGTGAATGGATTGAACCAGAGGAACTGGCTTTTCACCATGATCTTCTTGAGTAGTAGCTGATACCAACACAAATATATTTGACATACCATGCATGTCCTTGCATGCAAACAGGGACAGGTTTCTGGATGGATTCTGGTCTTCCTACTTTAAATTTTAGAAGGCTGTGACACATGCAACACCTGTAACTTCCTTGAATTTTTATATGGATATGGTCCTGAGGCAGAAGTGTGAGGGCAAATAGCCATGGTCTGGGTTGTTGTACTGGTGATCAGATAGGCTGACTTGACTTCTGGAACTTGTGGTAGTCTGCAGGTGCTAAATGATGGCTTAGGTGCTGCTACTGCTGAGTGGATAGCATAGCATATATTCTGAGATAGATGAGGTTTGGCTCTGACCACAGGCTTACAAAGCTGTGCACTCCCATGTTAAAGTTGAGGAAGAATTGGCATGAAGTTGTTTGCTGATATTGCTGCTGCCTTGTGAGAATTAAGTATAGGATTGCCTCCAGCTCTCTATATAGCTCTTAATGAAGAGAGCCTGATGCTCTTCCTTGCTTTGTACAATAGCTATATATGGAGGGTTGGTGACCACAATTCTTCTGTTTATTGCCATAACAGCTTTATTAGGTTCTTTAGGAAATGTAAAGCAAACATAGGCAAAGTCTTTGCTGTGGGCAGCCTCCATCATGACCCTGGCACTAGTGGTTGTACCAAAGAGGTAGAATTTTCAGTTATTTATCATTAATTTTTTCATATAAAGATTAGCATTTTTGCACCTGGTGAATTTATGCTGTTTTATTTGCTCAAATTTGTATTTTAATCCAAATTGTCTTTCTACTTCTTTCTGTGCTCTACCAGAATAAATTTGACTTCTGTTAAGGACTTTTCCATTTATTCCTTTGGCAGTTTTCTAGGTATCTTCAAAATTCTCAAAACTAACAAATCTAAAACCTTTGGATTTTCTACTTTAATCAGTCATTTGGTATCAATTACACCTCAATAAATATTATATATAAAAACCCTAAAGACTCTATCAAAAAAATTGTGGAAGCTAATAAATTAATTCAGTAAAGTTACAGGATACAAAGTCAATATATGAAAATCAGTTGCATTTCTATACATTAATAACAAACTATCAGAGAGATTAAGAAAATAATCATATTTACAATTATATAAAAAATAAAATACTTATGAATACATTTAACCAAGGAGGTGAAAACTATACACTGAAAATTATAAGGCATTGATGAAAGAAATTGAAGACACACAAAAAATGGAAAGATATTCCATGTTAATGGAATAAAAGAATGAGTGTCATTAAAATGTCCATACCACCCAAAACAATCAATCTATAGAGTCAATGGAATTCCTATCAAAATTCCAATGGCATTTTTTATAGAAATTAAACAATTTTGAAATTTGTATGAAACCACAAATAGCCAAAGCAATCTTGAGAAAAAATAATAAAGCTGGAGACATCACACTTCCTGATTTCAAACTATATTACATAGCTAGAGTAATAAAAATAGTATGGTATTGACATAAAAACAGACTCATAGATCAATGGACCAGACTAAGGAGCCCAGAAATTAATCCCTGCATATATAGTCAATTACTTTATGACAAAGGAGCCAAGAATATACAAGGAGGAAGGACAGTCTCTTTAGTAAATGGTGATGGAAAAACTGTACAACCACATGCAAAAGAATGAAATTGGAGCATTGTCTTATACTATATTCAAAAATTAGCTTAAAATAGATTAAATATTTGAATGTAAGACCTGAAACCATAAAACTCCTAGAAGAAAATGTAGGTGATAAGCTCCTTGATTTCAGTCTTGGCAATGATTTTCTTGGATTTGACATCAAAAATAAAGGCAATAAAAACAAAAACAAATAAATAAGACTACATCAAACTAAAAAATTTCTGCACAGCGAAGGCAACCATTAACAAAATCAAAAGGCAACCTATGGAATGGGAGAAAATACTTGCAAATTATGTATCTGATAAGGGGTTAATATTCAAAATATAGAAAAACTCATACAACTCAAGAGGAAAAAAATCTAATTTAAAAATGGACAGAGGATTTGAATAGATCTTTTTCCAAAGAAGACATACAGATGGACAATAGCTACATGAAAAAATGCTCAACATTACAAATCATCAGGGAAATGCAAATCAAAACCACAATGAGATATCATTTCATACCAGTTAGAACGGCTGTTTTCAAAAAGAAAAGAAATAAGTGTTGGCAAGCCCTCGTGAACTGTTGGTAGGAACATAAATTGGTGCAGCCACAATGTAAAATAGTATTAAAGTTCTTTGAAATATTAAAAATAGAACTACCATATTATCCAAATATTTTCATTTTTGAGTATTTATTATAGGGAAACAAAAACACTAACTCAAAAAATTTCTGCATCCCTATGTTCGCTGCAGCATTATTTATAATAACCAAAACATGGAAGCAATCTAAATGTTCATCAATGGATGAATGGATAAAGAAAATGTAGCAAATATAAACTTATACATACATACATATATGTATATATATACACAATGTAATATAATTCAGCCATAAAAAAGAAGGAAATCTTACTATTCTGATAACACAAATGGACCTTAAAGGTGTTAAGTGAAATAAGACAGAGAAAGACAAATACCACATGATCTGACTTACATGTGAACTCTTAAACAAACAAACAAAAAACCCCACAAAACTAAATCATAGTTGCAAAATAAATAAGCCCTGGGGATGTAATGTACAGCATGGCGTTTACGGTTACTAATACTGTTTTGTATTTGGAAATAGCTAAGAGAGTAGATCTTAAAAGTTCTCATCACAAGAAAAAAAATGTACCTATGTATGGTGATGGATGTTAACCAATGTATTGTGGGGATTATTTTGTAATATATACAAATATTAAATTACGTTGTACCCCTGAAACTAATACATGTTATATGTCAAAAATATCTCAATAAAAAGCAGGCAAAATAATATTCCAAAAATATAATTAAGATCTTACTAATGAATTTAGGAGTCAAAATTCTTTGCCCATTTGCCATTCTCTCTGCTCCACTTAGTGGCTACTCAAAGTATTTTATAATTTCAGATCCCATGTTCTAAATTGAACTTGACTTCTACCCTTTCTTCTCTTCAAACTCACTTCTAGAGAAAACTGGCTATCACTAGTTTTAATATTTTTCTGAAAATTATCTTTCTACCAAACCTGATAGTTTCTTTAAGATGACTTTAGTTCTCATTTTTTCTCAGTTTAAATTATTTGCTCTGCCCAGATATCTAAGTTTCTGAGACTTTTCTCTCCCTCTGATCTTTTGAGGTACTGTAAACTGCCTGACTAATGAGAGGCCTATGATAACTTAGGTTTTCTACCCTCTTGCCTAAAAGAAAATATACCAGGAATTTGGGGGGCCATATTAGAATTCTACCTAAAAAATTTCTTATAAGCATAACTATGTGTTGAGAAATTATTTTAAACTTTATCATTTTACCTTTCCTGTTATAATATGTCCTCAGTGAAATGTTTTTCAAGTCTACTCGATATCATATACTTAGTTAGGAATGCAATGTGTTATTGTTTTTATGAGAAAATTTAGACTGCTTCATGATAATATGTTATAAAAATAGAAACCGCTAATCAATCAATAAGTCAATTAACAATTTATTGAGCATTTACTATGTAAAGGCTGATATGCTAGGTACTGAATAGAATACTAGTTTCAGATGTATATGGCAGTAGCTGCCATCAAGAAACTTACAGACTAACTGAGAAAATATGACAGAATGACCCAGTATAGTCTGGGATAAGGATAAGATAGTCTTTTATTTCTAGTCTTACCTGGACTCTCTTATTTATGGCTTTCTGTGCCTTGATTCTCTGATCCTCAGAGGAGGAAAAGAAAATATCTCAATAAATCTGAAACACAACAAGCTTCTCAGAGAGTTCTCTGGACTAGATATAAACTTTTTTAAAGCCAGTCTCACCTTGACCAAGATCTCTGGAACAAGCTAGAACAAAGCTAGAGCTGATCTGGGTGAATTTATTTTATAGCAGTTGCCTAACAGACACTAAATTCCAAAACTATTATCCTTACTATTTGCAACAACATGGATGAACCTAGATGGTATTACGCTAAGTGAAATAAGTCAGACAGAGAAAGACAAATACCATATGATTTCACTTATATGTGGAATCTAAAGAATAAAATAAATGAACATACAAAATGGAAACAGATTCATAGATACAGAGAACAAACTGGTGATTGCCAGATGGGAGAGGGGTTTGAGAGGGCTGAGTGAAAAAGGTGAAGGGATTAAGAAGTACAAATTGTTAGTTATAAAAGAGTTACAGGGATGTGAAGTACAGCATAGGGAATATAGTCAACAATATTGTAATAACTATGTATAGTGCCAGGTGGGTACTAGACTAATAGAGGGGAATCATTTTATAAATTATATAAATGTCTAACCACTATGCTGTACACCTGAAATTAATATAAAATAATATTGAATGTTAAAAAAAACCTATTATCTTATCCACAGAATGAGATATTTGTAAATCATATATCTGGTAAATATCTGGAATATATAAATACCTTATACAACTTAACAACAACAAAAATCAAGCAATCCAGTTCAAAAATGGGCTAAAGACTTATCTATTTTGAAGAAATGTCTATTTCTTCAAAGACAATACACAAACAGCCAAGAGGAACATGAAAAGATGTTCAACATAAATAACCACCTGGGAAAGGCAAATCAGAACCATAAGATACCATTTCACACCAGGAATGGCAATTATCAAATAACAAACAGACAAAAAAAAAAAAACAAAACAGAAAACAACAAGTGTTGGTAAATTACTGGTGAGAATGAAAAATAATATAGCCATTGTGACAAACAGTTGGATAGTTTCTTCAAAAGTTAAGTTAGAATTATCATATGATGCAGCAATTCTACTTTTAAGTATATACTCCAAAGAATTGAAAGCAAGAACTTTAACGGATATTAGTATACCCATGTACAAATAGCAGCATTATTCACAATAGCCAACAAGTGGAAACAACCCAAATTTCTACAAACAGATGAATGGATAAACAAAAATGTAGTATACACATACACTGGAATGTTCAGCTCTAAAAAATAATAAAATTCGGATACATGCTATAACATGCATAAAATTGAAGACATTATGCTAAATGAAATAAACCAGTCACAAAGGACAGATACTATATGATCCCACTTATATGAGGTACGTAGGGTAGACAATTTCATAGAGACAGAAAGTATAATAAAGGTTACTAGGGGCTGGAGGGGGGGGACAAGAGGACTTATCATTTAATAGGTACAGAGTTTCAGTTTGGGATGATGAAAAGGTTCTGGAAATGTATATTGGTGATTGTTGCATAACATTATGAGTGTGCCTAATTCTACTGAATTTTACACCTAAAAATGGTTAAGTGGCAAATTTGGTATTATGTGTATTTATCACAATCTAAAAATATTTTTTAAAATTAGCATAGATTTTTTTTAAAATGAACCTGCCATTTCTAGTAGATGGTTCAATCATTATTTTCTCACTTATATTTCATCTTTAGTGAACTTATTCTTCCCAAGTCCCCTAGAAAAGAAAGCAACCTAAGCAAACTAGACCAGTCAGATTTTCTTTCCCAGAAGTTTTGAATTGAGTAGCTGAGAGAATAAAGCAATTAGTAAATGGTGGGTGCTTGAACAAAAAGGTACTGTAGAGGCTAGGTCATTGTAAATCAAAACCACATGGAAGCTGAAGTTTGGTGGATGCACAGAAGATCATCTACATAGAAAATAGAGACAATAGACATGCACCCTTATGAGAGGTAGAGCAATGAGCCTCGTTTACCACTTCATAGTTTGTCCTGTTCTGAGCTGGTAGTATCTAATTTTATGTGGTACTATTTGTCTTATACTTCTTCGATGTCATGGATCTGTTCACTTATCTCCATTACCATTGCTATCGCCCCATATTGAAGCCTCATCATCTTTCACCTGATTTTTTCCAATAGCCTGCTCATTGGTCTTCTTACTTCTACTCTTGCTATTTGTCACATTACGGTCAGAGTGATCTTTAGGAACATAAATCAGATCGTGTTACATCTCTGCTTAAAATTCTCATTGTCCGCAATTGCTTTAAAATGAAATCTGAGCTTCCTTATACGACTTTAAAACAACTACATGGTTGAGCCCTTGACTTCCTCTCCAGTCACATCATATATCATTCCCCTCATCATTATCTTCAACCACTGTAGTTTGTGTGGGGTTTTTGTTTGTTCATTTGTTTGTTTTTGGTGCTATAAGCTACTTTTCCACCTGGAATACACTTCACTAGTTTTGAAGGTTTATTTTTGTATTGTCTTTCAGATCTCAAATCAAAGAAGCATTGCTTCAACACAGTGGTTTTCAATTGAGGGTAATTTTGCCTCTCCAGAGACTTGGTAATGTCTAAAGACATTTTTGATTGTCACAACTGGAGGGGTTATATGTAATGGCATCTAGCCTAGAGGCCAGGGATGCGACTGAACCTCCTACGATGCACAGGACAGCTCCTTAATAGAAAAAAATGGTCTAATTAAAAATGACAATAGTGCAGAGGTTGAGAAATTCTACAAATAACACTTTAAATAACACCTATTTTAAGTGGTTCTATTTCATTGCCCTGTGTATTTCCTTCACAGCAGTTATCACAGTGTAAATTTATCTTCTTTATTTGTTTGTTTGTTAATTCTCTGCGTGTCCTAGTAAAATGTAAGCTCCATGATATCAAGATTCTTATTTACCTTGTTCACAACTGATTAACTAATGAATGAATTCCATATACTTGTAACTACTCAAATATTATGTTTTTCCCACTAATTTAGAGTTTTATTTTCCAAATTAATTTATTTCAAATAAAGCATCTACTTTTATTCAACTTCAACCAATATTTCTTGAGCACTAGCTATGTGCCAAGCAATGAGCTAAATGCTGTGTATGTAATAAGAACAAGACATGGCCCTTGGTATAAAAAAAGCTTATAAATCAAGGGTTGGGGAGGGATACATGTAAGTAAAAAGGCCACTTATAATTTGGGATGCTATGGGGAATCAAAAAGAATATATGTTCTCTGCTCTCAAGGAGCTAACGCTCTTTAGTTGGTGTGTGTGACGGGGTGGTAAGGTAGGGGGGAGGTGAAAGATACACATAAATAACTCCGAATAGCAGAAAAGAACACAAATAAGAAAAGCAAAATCTCTAACAGCTATGGAAATCAGAGAAGGCTTATAGAAGGGGTCGTCTTTTATTTGAGACATATAAGAAGACAGATGAGAGCTTTGACAAAACAGGAGGAAATGGAGAGGAGGGGAGAGGGCATTCTAGGCAGAGAGAATGGCAAGAGCCAAGGCACAGAAGTGTGTGTGCCAGGAACAAGTAGAAGTGTTTGGCTAAAGCACAGGAGACCAGTGAGGGCTTAGGCTGGAAAGAGACTGGGTCCAAACTGGATACAATATCCAGTTTGAATGACCCAAATCTTGCCCATTTCCTATAATTTAGAGTAGCATTTCCCTCATGCACTCTGGTAAAGGGAGGCTTAGAGAAATCTGGTGACTCGCAAGAAATTTATTGCTTTGACTGTCTGAATTTTGGAAAGGCTTCTGGCTTACCATACCTCTCAAAAGCACAGTATGATGACACGAAGGGACAGAATTCCTGATATAAAAATAGGGACACTTCCTGTCTTAGTGTATAAACAAACAATGCATTGCCAGATTTTATTTTATTTGTCTGTGATGGTGGAGGGGAGGGATAAGAAGGCTCAAAAAGAAGTACTTTTCCATTTATTCCAAGGTATGATAGGAATGAGTATACACTAAAGAAAGGAGAATGAGGAAACAGGAGTGGGGGCCAAATAACAAAAAGAATCAGTCAGTTTGTTTGGGAAACAAGGTATGCTGAAGTATTTATTTGCAAAATTCCAGTTGCCATAGCAAGTGGATGCTACTCTTTCCATTGTTCCTCCTTTTATCCTTTCCAGTGTTCCTCATTTTATCTTTTCCATGGCTTTTAAAAATGTTGTTTATAGGCAGATGTAGTTCTTGACGTTTATCTCAACAAAAATTTTGGAACATTTCTTTACCCCTGCTATTTTTTTTCCCTTTTGCAGTCTAAATCCAGCTAGCTACTCATCTGGAAAGGAGTGGCTGGTGCTGGCCATTTCAAGACTAATATCTTAGACTCAAAGGAACATTATCAAGCCAAATCCAAGTGGAAATGCCCAACTGCTGCCTTCTGTAGCATCTTAGCTTAAAAATTAGTGATAAGTATAGGGATTAAGTAAAATATATAATGGCTTAAAAAAATTGCAAGTTACAATGTAGTCAAAATTCTCTGAAACTCAAGGTGAGAATTAGCCCTTAATCGGAAGGAACAATACTGATTATTAATGTCACACTAGTTTATCCCACTGGATCCTCACAACAACCCTATAAGCCAGTCATATCTAATATTAACTGAGCACTTATTTTGTGCCAGATACTTTTCAGACACTGTGCTATCTGATTTAAGCTCTCACAAGAACCTTTGATGTAGGTAATTATCCTTATTTTAAAATTGAGACAAGAACATCGATCTAACAATTATTGAACATGTACTATGTGCCAAGGCACTGTGCTAGGCTCTCAGCCTGCATTTTCCCATGGTAAACCTCTTAAGTAGGTCTGTATTTCATTAGAGATCAAAGAAGTTAAACAGCTTGCTCAAGTCTACATAGCTAAGAAGAGGAAGCAAGATTCAAAACTAAACTTTCTTATTCCAAAGATTATGAGCTTAAGCACTCCAAAAACAGAAATGGAAGTTTAGAGAGTTGAAGAGACTCACCCAAGTTTACACAGCCACCAAGTTGAAGACTGATATCTGAATTCAGATCTGTCTGATTTCAGAACTGAGATGTTAACATTTCACAATAAGAAAAATAATGAAAAATAATTAGTTCTCTCATTTGAAGCTAATTCCAAATGCAGAGCAATCTAACTGGGTTTTACTTCACTGTATTCTTTAAATATAGTTCTCTCAGAAGTTAATTTGTAAATCACTAGCCAGACTTTTTCGTATCTGGCCACTAAACTTCTGGAGCAAATAGTTCCTATTCTAAAGGTGTTTACCACCTATTTAGGGAGCCTAGATGTTTAAAAATGAGATAAGCAAGGGAGAAGGGGAGGGAGGCAGACAGACAGATAGGAAGGGAAGAGGGAAGTGAATGAATAAAAATAATAGTATATGAGGTGAGTTAGATGAAGTATTTACTTATATCTCCAATTTCTGGGGCTAGAGGAGATGGACTTTTACTACCCCTGTTTTGTAGGTGAGACCAAGATGGATTTTGTTACTAATTGGTGAATATTCAAACTCAGTGCTTTTCAAACTTAAATGTGCAGATGAATCACCTGGTGGATTCTATTAAATACAGATTCTGTTTCAGTAGGTCTAGGACTGAGATTCTGTATTTCTGTCATGGTCCCCGAAGATGCTGATGCAGCTTGTTGTGGATCACACCTTGAATAGCAAGACTCTAGTTTAAGTGATGTGATTTATTTTAATTTAAAAATTATGGACATAAATATTTAGAAGAAAAAACCTAATTCATATTAAATTATAAGTATTTACATTTCCCTTACTATTTAAAGATTATCATGAGGATTTGCTTCTTTCAAACAATCTTCACTAGCTTGTCATAGAATCCAACATTTTTCACTCTTACAATTCACCTTTAAGTTAAAATATTCTTATGTGAAAGTTTTACTCAGAGGTAAATATATAGGCCTGCCTGCTTACCTGACTGCCTCCTTGCTTGCCTTCCTGCCCTCCCAAATGCCTCTCTCTCTGAACAATTCAGTCCAAAACCTATTAGGTGAGCAAGGTGGGTGTCTACAGGGAAGAGAGTTGAAGGGCAGGTCAATTGGGTGCAGGTTGTTGAAGTACAAGTGGGATGAAGTATAAGAGTATTCACTTGGGGAGGGTGCATTATGGATATAGGCAATTAATCACTTTGGAGAGTATGGGGAAATTGATTCAATAAGTAAATACTAAGGATATTTCACTGTGGAAATTACAAACAGGGAAAGGAAGAAAACTCAAATGGCCCTTAAGAATTAGACTTATCAGTGTGAACTCATAGTTTAAAATATATAGAGATAGAAATAAGAAGACATATAGATATGTACATATACATTTAAATATACACTATATATGTGTGTGTGTGTGTTTATATCTATCTATCTATCTATCTATCTATCTATCTATCTATCTATCTATCGATCTATCTATATATTCTTTAGTCTGTGAGCAACACACAAGTGACCATATCTTAGTTTCTAAATAGTACTCTGTTAAAAGATATCAGAGATGCTAGAAGAAATAGCATATTCCAACTCTGGGATATGGAAAGTACAAAATAAGCTTGGAACATCTTTTTAAATTAAATTTATTGGGGTGACCTTGGTAAATAACATTATATAAATTTCAGGTGTACAACTTTATAATATAACACTGTATACATCATCGCATACTCACCATCCAGAGTCTAATCTCCTTCCATCACCAAATATTTGACCCCCTTTAAGTTCTTCATCCTCCACCTACATGTCTTGCCCTCTTGGAACATCTTTTTGTGCCAAAAAAATAAAACAATACTCAAAAAATGATGGGAGAATGAAAAGACTCAGAAGGCAGCTCAAAGGGGCTAAATCTAAAACAATTAGAGCATCAAAATAAGTAATGATAGTAATGGATTATATAAAATAGAAATCCATGAGTCCACATTGATATAAACAAACAAACAAACAAACAAACAAGACTAGAAAATTTTATTTGCACTTAAATACCAACCAGTAAATGTAGAAAGAATACTAGAACTAGGAAATCACCATTTGGAAATCATTGCAGTAACAGTTAATTCAGCCAAAAAACATTGTGGATATTAAAATTAGTGGGCATAAATTTAATGAGGAACACAATATTTACATAGTCTCAAATACCTCCCCACAAAATATTTAATTACAAAGTGAAAAATAGTGACTTTACCATGGAGAAACCTGGCAAATACCACATTAATCAAGTAATCAAATTTATTACTAACTAGTAATGGAACAAATTGAAATTGTGTACCTCTTGATAGAGTTCAATAAGAAAAATGTAGCATTGCTTCTGTGATAATTCTACCACAAAATGCAATGCCTGAATCTAATCTTTAGGAAACATCAGACAAATCCTGATGAGGAATAATCTACAATATCATTGACCTGTAGTCTTCAGAAATGTTGTAGTGAAAGTCAAGAAAAGATAGAAGAACCACTCTGTACCAGATGGAAGATCGCAACTAAATGCAATGTATGATCTTGGACTGAATTCTATAGCTACAAAGGACATTATTGGGACAATGGTTGAAACTTGAAAAAATTCTGAGTATTAGGTGATAGTTTCAGTTTTGATTGTTGTATTGTGGTTATGTAGGAAAATATCCATGTTTGTAAAAATTAATCTTTAAAGTCTTTGTGGATAATGGGGCATCACGTTGGCAACTTTCAACCAGATGGACTGGTGTGGAGGAGTTATTTGTATTATTCTTGCCAAAAAAAAGGGGAAATCTATGATGTTGAAAAATGACTAATTAAGGAACTCCATTATGAATCAATGACATCTATGATCTGTACAGGATATTAATATCCATACAATATATTTTCTGGCTCTAGCCTATGGGCATGTTGACATTAAGTTATCACTATTTAGCAGTGTACTGGACTTAGTATGTTGTCTACTTAACTGTTACTCCTTTCTTGCTAACAGAACCACAATTTTGACGAGATATAGGTATCTGGGTCCTTCCTATTTCTAAGAGGTGAACTTTTATTGATCTAAGCCAATCATTATTTAGGCATGGACCTATAATATAATTCTAGCTAATAATTCATGAAAGTATGTCTGCTAGGGTGAGGGGGGAGAAACTTTGGGGAAATTTTTTTTCCTCACTATTCTGACATTCACTGAATGAAATGATTATTCTTGATGTCTTCACGTCTATAGCAGCACCCCCTGATCTTCAATTTCACTTTCCTCAGTTTCAGTTACCTGCCATCAACCATAGTTTGAAAATATTAAATGGAAAATTCAGAAATAAACAATTCATAAATTTTAAATTGAGCACCATTCTGAGTAGTGAGATGAAATCTCATAGCATCTTGCTCCATCCTGCCTGGGACGTGAATCATATCTTTGCCTAGTGTATCCGTGCTGTATATGCAACCTGCCCATTAGTCATTTGCTAGCTTGTCATGGCTTGATGATCCAGGATCACCTGAAGCAGATAATCCTCCTTCTGGGTATTATCAGAAGGTCAATAGTAGCCTAATGGTATGTCACAATGTCTACATTGTTCACCTCATCTCACCACACAGGCATTGTATGATCTCACATTGACACAAGGAGGGTCAATATAATACAATAATATATTTTGAGAAAGTGAGAGAGATAGCATTCATGTAACTTTTATTATAGTATTTTTTAATTGTTCTGTTTTATTAATTATTATTAATCACTTACTATGCTTAATTTATAAATTAAACTTTATCACATGTATGTATGTATGTATGTATAGAAAAAAATCTGTGTATATGGTTTGGTACTGTCCTCAGTTTCAGATATCCACTGGGGGTCTTGGAACATATCCATGGCAGATAAGGGAGAACTACTGTACATGTGATGTCCTGGAACTGCAGCAGCCATCTTGCAGCCATGAGACAAACTCAAAGACAAAAACCAACACACTGAAGTTAACAAAGCAGAAAAATAGAAAAACAACCCTATATCCTTGACAATTAACCAACCTAGTAACCCTCCTATTACCTGCCCATTATATAAGATAAATTTTCCTTATTTAAATAATTTGAGCTGGAGTTTTCTGTTACTTGAAACCAAAAGCAGCCAAATTAAGAAAAACAGCTAAATGAAATTTTTAGTCCACAGATTTTTTTTAGCTAGATCTAGTTCCCCTAAGAAAATTACTCCTCTGCCAAGATAAACTAACATGCACCCTGTTTCCACGAACTTGGATAGAGTTTGAGCTAATGGAAGAAGACAGTGAGCTGGACACTTATTTAGCTCACACGTGAAGCTTGACATGAGGTTTCTAGTAACTTAATATTGTTGTGCTGGCTTGAATATAAGCCTTTGACATGACACTTCCCATCTGGACTATTCTGCTTGATAGATTACAAAAATTTCCTCAAAGATTTATATGGTAAAGTTCATTTTTTAGCATAATACCAATGATATATGCTATTGTTTACTTTTTCTCATCCCTTTATATAGTAGCAAAATTTAAGAGTCATAAATAAAAATTTTTTGAAAATCTTTGGTAACTGCATAATAGATTCTCAATGAATAAGCACATCCCTTCCTTACCCTGCCTCCTCAGTCATATACTATAGTGCTTAAAAAGACTTAGTATTTCTACCTTATTTTTAATAATCTTCACTTGTTTTATTATATTTTTCCCAATGTTCAATTTATGTGCTTTTGTTATTCTTTTGGTTACATGCCCATTTTTGTATTTGGAATAACATGGTGGTTAAAAGCTTGAGAATTGGATTTTGTTCTTTGCTGTGTAATTTTTTTCTGTGACTTTAAATGTTTCATAACTTCTCTGGGATTCAATTTTCTAACCAATCACATGGGGATTTAGATAGCACCTACCTCATAGGGTAATTGTGATAATCGAGTGAGAAAATATATAGGAAGTTCCTCGTATAGCACCCAAGACATCATTTGATAACTCCTATTAAATTATAGGAATGTAATACTAAAGTATCACCTACGTATTATCTTATGTAACTCTCCGCAGAATTTTACTATTATAATTTGTTAAACTAGTTTCCTTTTAATAAACTTCAGGAAATAATAGTGGTTAAGGGTATTTAACTTTGGAGTTGAGTGGAACTGTGTTTGAATCCCATCTCTACCACTTTTCATCAGAATGACCTTGAGGAAGTGACTTAACCCTTCTAGTCTTCAATTTCTTCATCTAAATAATGGAAATCAGAAACCTACACTTGATCTTCATTATTTACAGGTTCTGTAGAAGTGAATTTGCCTCTTTGCTAAAATTTCTTGTAATCTTAAAATTGATACTTATGATGATGTTGTGCATGTTTATGGACATGTGCAGAGCAGTGAAAAATTTGAGTCGCCCAGCTTGCAAGTTCCAAGCTGAGGCTAAACAAAACAATGCTTTGCCTTCTTGTTTCAGCTCTAATACTTTAAAACAAGTGTATTTTTTATGGTCTATTTAATGCCATGTTTTTTGCAATTTTATGCTTTCTGTTGGCTACTGTACTATTTAAAATAGCTCCCAAGCATATTGTCAAACTGCTGTCCACTGTTCCTAAGTGCAAGAAGTCTGCTGTGGAGAAAAGCTGTAGAAAATACACATTAGATAAGCTTCATTCAGGCATGAGTTATAGTACTGTTGACCATGAGTTCAATGTTAAGGAATCAGCAATATATATTATATATGGTGTCTTTAAACAGAAACACATAAAACAAAGTTATGTATTGATCACTTGATGAAAATATTATGACTAGAAGCTTGCAAGAAGCTAACTCTGTATTTCCCTTAGGAACAAAGGTTTGTTTTTCACTGATTTAGTGTTCAGGACCATGTATGGAATATAACTACTGTAAATAATGAAACTTGACTATATCTCATAAGGTTGTTACAGCAGAGCTTAACTGAACTATTGTGTGCCAGTGTTCAGCATTGTGCTTGGTACATGGGGGTTAAGCCAGTACAGAGTGGAGTGGGGGTGTAACTCTACATATGTTCTTATCAGTTTGATTCTGACACTTATCTAAGTACCACATTGTTCAAAGCAGAGGTATATTTGACTGAAAACCATGAAAATCTAGAAACCACACAACAAAATTCTCAGGCTATGCCACTGGATTCCCCTTGAGAAAGCTTCAAATAGACCATTTTCTTGCAAATAACAGTTTACTTTCACAAAAATAGATGACCTAGCTCACGATCATAATTAGCTTTCTGAAATTGGATGACAGTTGCAAATGAGTGATACAGTTCTCTCTTTTTATTTTTCTGAACTGATGAGTAGCTCTTATTTTTCCTCAGAATGGGCACTTTCATAGTAAAAATGCCATCTTTTGTTGATTATTACAGTACACATACGCTTATGAAACATCATAGAATGGGCAAGTGTTTTACAGATGAAATTTAATGGATTTTCACAAAAAGTTCTTAAAGGAAACCTGTAATTCTCATTTCAAAGATGCTGAAACAAGGCCCAGGAATAAAGTTAAATAGTTAAGAAATAAACCTGAGTAAGATATGTCTGCTACCACCTGTACATTGTGTCATTGAATTGTTCTCTGTTCTTACTAGGATGAGGAACAATGGAGTCTAGATATAGTTTTCCATTAGAAATTGTACTGGTCTTTTTTCAATTATCCCAAAGCTTCAGGCTTTTTTTCTACCTTATGGCCTTTGCGTATGTCATTTCTCTTCCTGGAATACTCTTATACATCCCTTCTCTAACTCCTACTCATCTTTTGGTTCCTAGCTAAAATGTCACTCAGAGAGGTCATGTCTGACCACTTCCTTCTCCTACTCTAAAACATCCTCTCCTTCAATTCTCTTTCATAACTTTCTGTACTTTCCTCCATAGCACTCATCACAATTTGCAATTATTTATCTATTCGTGCACATTTTTTGTCTGTCTTCTTCATTAGGCTCTCAGCCCTATGCAAGCAGGGACCTCACCTGTTTTATTCTCTACTGTAAATCCAGTGCCTAGCACAGTGCCGCATACATAACAGGCTCTTAAATAAATATTAATTTAAAAATAAATGAAGGAATGAAATGTTTATCACACATTACTCTGGTGAAAGATAGCTTGGGGTGAAAACAAATATTACTAACAATATTTTAATGATTGGTGTTTGTTTTCATCATCCTTTACTCCCCCCAACCTCTACCCTCACCAATAAGTAGCATTTTTCTAGTATATCTAATCTCCTAGTACCAGATCTGGTCTCTATAAATTTGGAGACAGGTTTTTGGAACAGATACATCTACTGGGATTGATATGATTAGTAGGATTTTAGTCTTAAAAGTTCTTGCTGAAAGAAAGTTTGATTTTATATCATTTTGGAATAACTCCAGGCATTCAAAATTCAATGTGAATGATTCAATATTATTCTGAAATAACTCCAAGGCATTCACCATTCAGAGGAAAGGATATTTGTTTTGTTTTGCTAGAACTGAACTTAAGCTTTATGGAAGACACGGCTGCATTTATAGATAATTTTGTGCATTTTAGGTATCTAAGAATGAGTATTACTTTTGGATGATTATAATATATTCTTTCTACTTGGATTATTATCCTACAAAATTTTACTATATATTTTAATTAATAACTTTTTTCTAATTGTAAAAGCAAGCATATTCTTTGTAGAATTTTTGGAAAATGCAGAAAAGCATGGAGGAGAAACAAAAAGTATAAAGAAACAAACAAAAATCACTAAAAATTTCACCACCTGGAGATAATCATTATTAACATTGTGTTATAATTTCTCTTGGCCCTGTTTCTGTGTGTATATCTTCACAGGTACACACACTCATACTTAATACATATAATGTGTATATTTGTATGTATACACAATATATGTACATAAAAACATAATTCATACATATAATATATAAAATATGTGCTTATAATAAATATAAATAATATACACATATATAGTAGTTATTATTTAAGGGGTATGTCAGATACCTTAATTTTCTTTTTGTATATTCTGTTTTTTGTAATCCTCTCAATAGTTTTGTGAGAAAATATTCTTCTCATTTTACAGATGAGTAAATGAGGCTCAGAGTAAATTTGTTTGCCTAAGGTCTACCATTAGTAAATGGTAGATCTGAGATACAAACCTAAATCCAATTCTAAAGTCTGTAATCTCAATCATTATGCTACAGGACTGCTTGTACATTTCCATGTCTTAAATCAAATTGGAATTACCATGGAACTAATTTTTATTATATTTTCTATAGCAGTTCATTTTGTCATCACACACTACTCTGGTAAAGAATAGACTGGGTAGCTGCTCTGATGTTTGACTCTTATGTATGTCATCTTATTTTCTTAATCTTTTTTTCACATTCTGCGTGATTTTCTCTTTTTCTTTTTATGTATTTTCTTTTTATGTATTTTTTGCTTTTCAACTCCCATTTAATGCTTTGGTAGTTATACATACTGTTTTTATCCTAAAAGTGCTTACTTTTGAATTAAAGAAAAACATCTCATTTTCAATATTACAATGAAATAACAGCTCTTGATTTTTCCTGTGCAAGATAGGATATTTAGCACACTTTTATTTCCTCTTATTCTTTACCTCCCACTCCCTACCCCTCACAGCCTAGTTTTTGTCCATGTAATCTGGCCTTTTCAACCCTGATTATTCCTCTTGGAAAAAGTAATTTCTTTTCTTACATTATGTATTTTCTTTTAGGAGAGTTATTTTTAGATATTTAAATAAACTTTTTTATGCATAAGTCTTTTTAAGCCAGAATAAGTCTTTATTCTTGAGTTTTTATTCAGCAGAATATGTATATGCAGTTTCTTCTTTCAGAACAGATAACCTAGGTGGTGTCATTTTTGCCCCCTTTATATCTCAGTACTTATTTCTGAGTTTTTCACAATTGCATGACAACTTGGCTGTGTATAGAATTCTTAAATTACAAACATCCTCAGAATTCTGTAGGATATACTTTATTGACTTGCATTTTACAGAATTATATAATTCTGAGGCCAGCTTGAGTTTAGTTCCTTGGAGAAAATCTGAGTTTGTTCTTGTTTTGTTTGTTACTTTTCCCTGATTAGATTCTTGAAGGCTTTTAAAATTTATTCTTGAAATATTGAAATATGCCACCTGGCCAGTTCTAGATGTTGGTTTCTTTTCATTCGTTTTGCCAGCACATTTAAGTCTGAGGAGAATTATTGAATTATTGCTTCTATTCCTACCCTATTTCCCCCTTCTGAGATTCCTACTATATTTGATCAATTTATTCAACAAATATTTATTGAGTAACTACTCTGTGATGGGTACTATTTTAGATATTGGGGCTATATCATTAAGGAACATAAATGCTTACATTTTTGTTGATTGAATCTTTTGAATCCACTTTACATATCATCTACTTTTGTTCTGATTTTTCAAGGGGACCTCATTCTTTGAGCTGCAGCATCTTTCATTAGTCCTATGAGTTTTCTTTCTTTCTTTCTTTCTTTCTTTCTTTCTTTCTTTCTTTCTTTCTTTCTTTCTTTCTTTCTTTCTTTCTTTCTTTCTTCCTTTCCTTCATTCACTCATTCTTTTCTTTCTCTTTTTAAGGTAAAAATTTGTTCATTTGTATTTGGTTCTTTTAACTTGTCTCAATTTCTTAATATTTTTCAGGTATTTCTGATGATAAAATATACTGAAGGTAGAAATAGTAATGTGGCCAGGTCCCTTCTCGGGGCACAGAGATGTTGCTGGTTCCACACATGGCAGATGAGGACCAGATATTCTGAGCTTAGCCATAGCTTATGGCATGACAGTCCCTCAAATGGGAGGTCATATGCACCAGCTGCTCCTGGGTGTCAAACTCCTATGTGCAGCCTTCCTGGTGGCAATTTGTCTCATAGATGACTTCAGGCTCTTGCTTGTTTTCATCTTTGTCCCCTTTCTCTTTCACCAGGGTGGTTCCTTCTGGATGTCGTTGACCCTGAGGCCCAGGACTGAGGAGGTTCTCGATGGATTTGATCTTGGACTGCTTGTTGTGCATCAGGTCGCCAGTGCTGCTTACCACAGGCTCACTAGTGGGCTTGTTCTGCTATGAGTACTTAGAAGGGCAAGAGCTGACCTGGATGGGGTTAAGAACCATAAGGATCCCAGGAATGGGATCCCTGTGTGGAAAAGTTGGGGCAGGATGGATGAGTGGAGGGCTATGTCCAAAGACCGAGCCTAAGCTCTGTTGTCAGCTTAAGATTTGTTGATGCATATGGAGAGACTTAGGTGCAGAAGGTTAGATGAAACTCAAGGCAGGGCTGATTCACAGATAAGCAACCACAGGATCTACTTGCTGAAGAGCTGCTGTGGGAATTATTGAGGATTGTGACCAAAGAGTTGGGAGATATCCTTATCATGGTCTGAAGGTCAAAGCTGTGATCAGACAGTGGTGATAGGAACAGTGTATGTTTTTGGCCTGGCCTGGCTGATCAGCCTGGGGCTAGAAATCTGGTGCTATCCGTGGCATGAAGATATTTCATGTGGATGGCCGTAGCACTGGTGGTGGCAGCTGAGGGAATGATGCTTGCATAGTGGCTGCTTTGGCCAACTAACAGTGCCATCTGATGATAGTAGTCTGCTGAACTGACTCCAGCAGAGGGCGCATCTTTGGGGCTCAGCCCCTGGGCTGTGGAGATCATGTTGAGGTACAAGCTGCTATGCAGAAACTGAATGTAGTCCACGTAAAGATTTATGTAGAAATGTGGAGGGCTGAAGAGGGACTCAGAAGCTACAGGAAGGTTCTGGTGCAGGTATATCCTAATGAAGGACGGGTCTGAACATGTTGGGCTACTGGATAAGGCAGAAGGCACATGCAATGAAGGAATTGGAGATGGATAATAACGGTAATGCCCCTCATGATGTCTTGCATAGATTGGCACAGGAGGATGGAATGCAGGAATAATGTGAAGAGGGTGATAGTGAGGCTCCATGTAACCATTCCTGGTGTCCATGGCAAACACAGCCCCAGGGTATGGGACAGAGGGCTCAGCCAGGTGGGGCAGGGACCCATAGACCTCCTTCTTGATCAGCAAGGCCCTCTCATCACTGGATGTTGAAGACTCCTCACTGATCTTGCTGAGCCCCTGGACACTCTGTGGCTGCATAGTGACTGCATTTCTTCTCTCTCTGTGATAGGTGTCAGCGGCAAGCTGATCGAGAAGGGAAGATTCAATGGTGAGATGCCCAGTTGGAAGAATGCACAAGAGGCAGACATGAGAATGAAAAGGCAGGCACCAACTTTATTGTAGGGAGTGCAGTTCTATCGGGGGGAATGCAGTATTGTGCATACTTTTGCTTCCCTTTCTCGTGCTCCCCTTCTGCTCTCCAGGGGACCACATGGCTCCACACATAGCAGAGTAAAATAGTGTCATTCAGCAACACATGCATGATACAACAAGTTGAGGTATGTTTACATATTTTAGGCACCCTACTACACTAATGTAACATTCCAAATCTAGGGTCCTATTCCCACTCGAGAGCCTGTAACACAGCCAGACCTTGGAGAGAGACCCTTGCCTTGGACCAGCCAGATCTTGGACCAGCCAGGCCTGGTGCCCACATTCCACCCCTACTGGGTCACAGTGCAGGATCTGGCCTGGAGGGTGCTACCTTGGGCCCACAATCCACTTGCCATTTCTGGAGTGGCTTAGCCCGGTGTGGCATCACCTCCAGGATTCTCTTTACCTGCCATTTCTCTAGGTGCTGCTCAGTACATCAGGGACACTGTGACACAGCAACTTGTACTTGTGCCTGCATCAATGATAGCCCCCATCATTTCACTATCTGTTCCATGGTACGAGCTATCTGTGTACCAGGCATCCTCAGGGATTGAAGTCTGACCCTCTACATAGGGACTCGGTATGTATCCCATCTCAGTAGGCTCCACCGGGAGCTCTGCTTAGAACTGGACTCATCCCAAGAGGGGGTGCAGTTGACTGGACAGGAGGCTCACAGAAAACTGTGCCTGCTGATCTAGGCAAGCCTCCCATTTCGTCAGCATGGGGGTCTGAGCAATTTCCGTACAAGGAGCCTCCACGGGTTATGGGATTATGGCCAATGATGGCCTCACTGGCCAGCAGGGCTGCCTATATGGCAGCCAGTTGCTTCTCTATCAGAGACTACACTTCCATGCTTATCAGAGAATACTGCACTTCTGCACTTTTCAGAGAATACCACACTTTCGTGCTTTTTCACAATTGGGACCAGAAGCCTATCTGTACCTTCCAGGACCCATGCTTCTGCCCATCCAAACCCTGTATCATCCACCTGAACCATAAGCAGGAATGGGAGGGCTGGATCTACTACACATAGAGTTTGGGCTTGTGCTACAACTTGCTTTGTAGCCTTAAAGGTTTCTTCTATCTTGGGAGTCCAATTTCACTGGGCACCTCATCGCACTAGATGGTGCAGGGGTCAAAACCCCAGTGGTCCCAAATAAGTTTGGAGCGGCTTCACAGTCTCAGGTCAGGGATATGCCTATGTCTATATCAATCACTGCCTTTCGCATTACTTTTGTCTTACGTGACCAGACAACTCCTAAGAATTTAACAGAGAACCCAGGTCCCTGGTCGCTGCTGCTTCTAGTTCTATAAGAGAATCAAAGGTTAGTATTATATCATCAACTTAATGATACAAGTTTACTGTGGGTGGTCATTTCCACGTGGCTAAATTTTGAGCCATGAGACTATGGCACAGGGTAGGGCTAGAGAAAAAGGCATTTGCCAAGTCTACCGCATAAGGGTATTGTCTAAGTTCATGTGACAACTGGTCCATGATGTACCTTACGTTCAGCACGGCAGCATGCAGGAGTGGTGTAACTTTATTCAGCTCCCGACAGTCAATTGTCATGCACCAAGAGCCAACCAGGTGCCCTAGCTGAATCCCTAATCAGGAAGATAATTGGCCAGCCACACCTAACAGGTTGTGGCTTTCCCAGAAATAGGAGTGCATTGCTGGCCAGGGCACAGCTGATTCCATAGCACCAGAAGCACTTCAATAGGTTGCTGCTCAATCTTTCTTGCAGCAACTCCTGCCTCAAGATCAAACCGCATTTGCCTGTGGCTCACTTTCACAGCCTAACAGGCTGGGCATTACTCTGCTCCTGCTTTTCGGCCACACCTCTGTGCACTGGCTGGTCTGGGAGTGCAGTGGGAAGTAGGGTGCACATTTGGATGGAACGCTCCTTGCATTTCATTTTCATATTTCCTAACCCAGCTATAGTGAACATCGCCTCGTGGATACACCTATCCACATAAGGGGCCAGCAGTGCTGCCATTGTGCAAAAAGTACCAACCGGGCCAGAAGTCAAAATCAAGTCCTTTATATGGGATGTAAATACCTCTTCATCGGGACTTATATACTGGGCGTGAAACATCATCTGTGACATGCCTATTTCACTAATTATCTGGACCAGATCTAAGTACGTGGTTCATCTGCTCACTGTCTCTGGCAGCTCCCCTGGGTCAGCTCACACTGTCTGTGAAGCAGACATGAGCCATTTAATCAAGGAGTTATTGCCTGCACCCCTCGCCCTAGGCACCACATTCTGGAGGCTCTGTCTGAGGGACCTCCTTTATGGAGGCTAGCTGAGCCATCCCTTCCAGAGATAATTCAATCCCTTGGGCCCCATCATCCCACAGCTGAAGCAGCCACCTCAGAACTGTTTCCCCGGCTCTCTGTGGTACCTGTTTCACCAAATTCCGGAGTTCCTTGGGGGTATATTGGATCAAGGTGGTTTGCTTTTTAACCTGGGAAATCCCGTCAGCTTGCCCCCCGCCCTGAGCCAACGGCTGTTCCACTGCTGCTGTATCACTGGCCGCACCTGCTGCAGTACCACCAGTGGGCTCCCAGACCCGGACAACGGCAGCAACCCATCAGAACCCTGCAACATACATTCTGCTGCGACCAGCTGCTTTTCCAGTGCTTCTTCCTGACGTTGTAGCTGCTGTACTCGCAGTGCCTAATCCTGAACCTCCAGGCTGGCCTGCCACAGCACCGCCAGGAATATCCAGGCCACCTGACCCGCTGCCTCCTGGTGAGCCATGGGGACATTTGGCTCCAACATCTCCAGGGCTTTCCAGATGTTCTCCGGACATGGCTTCACTGCATCTCAATCCTCTGGGGGCATCCACGTGGCCAGATATGTAGCCATGGGATACCACTGTGAGGCTGGGGCCACATGTCCTCCACCTGGGTTTCCTCCACCCAGGGACATCCGGAGTGCTGGGGGTCATAGCCATCTCATCCTGCTGGCTGCGCCAAGTGTTAGCACTGAGCTGATCGAGAAAGGAAGGTTTGATGGTGAGACACCCAATTGAAAGAGTGCACAAGAGGCAGACATGAGAATGAAATGGCAGACCCAACTTTATTGTGCAGGACACAGTTCTATTGGGGAAAGTGTAATCTATTGCACAGGGTGCATGGTATTGCATGCACTTCTTCTGCTCACCTTTTTGTGCTCCCCTTCTGCTCTCCAGGGGACCATATGGCTCCACAATAGTTCTGTCCAGGACTTTCATCCTTATTGGAAGTGATGCTGGAGGCCATGGCTTTCTTGCTGACATCTGTTTGTGTGAAGCATTTCACTATAGAATTCTCAACTTTTTTCTTCTCAGTGGTGGTGGAGCTGTGGGACTGGGCCTCCATGATGTGTTCTCCTTACTTCAACTCTCTGCTACCAGGAACACCCGTCCACTTCCAGGAATACCTGCCCACTGCCAGCACTGCCTGGGAGCTCAGGGTGTACTTGTGTTGACTTGCTGAGCGTCTGGACTGAATGAGTTTTCTTTTTTTGCTCATCTTAACATAGAGGAGAGTCTATGTGTGTCCAGTTTTGATTAATACTTATTTGAAAATTGCAGTGGGTTCTATTAGAGATTGAAATGGGTATGTGTGTGTGAATATCCTGACTATCTCTCCATCTTCCTTTACCTAGCCCTCAACCCTGACTAAGGAGATGCTCGTGGAATTCCATCAGGGTGATAACAGATTTCACAGAAGTGGAATCTTGAACTGGCCCTTCCTTCTAATTGAGCTCTTCTACATTCTAACTAGCAAAAATACCTCAAAGTTTGTGGCATATGTAAGTTTTTTCCTCTATGTTTATTCCTTTAATCTTTTCTATGTGAATTTAGAATGAGGTGATTTAGAAGGCTGTCCTCACAAAGCCATTTTATTTAAAAAACACAAAGTAATTTTTTCTCAGTGTTAAAAGGATTAGAAAAATGCTTAAGATTATATTTACTTTTGAAAATTTTCATAAAGGATCACAAACCCCTTGGGAAGCTGCATCATCTATTAAGAGTCAAGAGAATGGAGGCTAGTTATGACATGTAATTTCACTGTGGCTTTGAACAAACTATTTGGACTTCAGGTTCTCTAATCTCAGATCTTCTTATGTCATAGCGTGACAGGGAAGGCACCAGGAAAAAAAGTATGGAAGATCTTTGAACTGTTCAAAGATAGACAGTAAGGAAATTTGAGGACTTTTTGTTATTGTTCGAATGCTATTATAGCTTTGAGCACTTTCAAGCTAACTCAGTGTGTCTGCTTGAAGGAGAACAAATGAGGCCTGGTTGCTAGAAAGCCTGGATATGCAAAGCAGTTCTGAAGTGTAGCAGAGAAGGGACACAGCTTTGAACACTGTCATGTGGCATAAGATCCAAGAGTGGTAAGGTGAGCCCACTTTCTGTTAGGTAAAATTATTATGTCAGCCTTACCTGAAATTAGTTGACCTCTCCTCTTCATGGAAATGAAGGCCTTTGGGGTGGTTGAGTCAAGCCTTAGTAAACAACTTTTCTGGCCAGCATAGGCAGCAGATGTTGTCTATCTTTGTGAGATGTTTTTAAAATGTGTAAAAAGAAATATCCATATGCTTATCTCAGAAGTTTAAATATCTTGTTACCCCAGGAAAAATTCCCCAGGTTCCACTCCTTCATATCATTATCTGTCCTGTATTTTATAATTCAATTTATTTATGAAATTTCTACAAGATTTAGGAATTTTCCCTAATCATGGGGAAAAAAAATTGTCTTCACTATGATCTATGACACTGCAGCTGTTTCTACACTATAGAGATAAATGGATCTCTATATCATTAGTCTCAGACAAGTGACTCTTTAAAGTAATGGACATGAACTGGAGGAATAAGCATTTCTCCCTTTGGTAAATGTTATGCAAATGCAGCACACTTGTAATGTGAAGCAAAACTGAATAGGGCACCTTGATTTGTTCTAATTAATCACCTGTTAGGTGCCAGATACTGCATTAGGAGCTAGGTATATATCAGTAAACAAGACATAGTTCCTGCCCTCATGGAGCTTCAAATCTAGTGGGGAAGACTAATCAAATATATTAATTGGGATAAGGGGTTATGAATGAAATGTATAGGATGTAATAAATGCAAAGGAGAGGAGGAGAGGAGAAATCTACTCATACAGGGCAGGGAGAAAAAGTCTTCACAGTGACATTTAAATTAAGTTTTATGTTATGGGAAGAGCCAAAGAAGAAACATTACAGTAGAGGAAACAGAATGTGCTAAGGAACAAGTCAGGTGAATAGTTGTGCAACTAGAAGAAATACTGAAGGAAATTAAGAGGAGCATGTATGTGGTTTAGAGAGAAAATTGATAATTTCTCTTTGGAACTTGTTAAGTTTAGGATACTGACTAAATTTTTGTAATTTCTACTGTGGTGCCTGGGCAGAATGTGTAGGTCCTCCTTCGTAATGTTAACCCCATATTTATATTTAATTTTATGAATCAGTCCTATTTCTAAATTTTCAGAATAAAACATTCCTACTCATGCCTGAGTAGGAGTATGGAATAAGAAAAAACTCTGCTAAGATCTATGACACTGCAGCTGTTTCTGAATTATGGAGATAAATGGTTCTCTATGTCACCAGTCTTAGAAAATAAGTGGCTATTATTTCTTTTTAGTAAAGAACATGAGATGAAGAAAAAAGAATTTGTCCAATGTTGAGCAAATGCACTTTACTGATAGCACACAAGCTATACTACACATATATTGAACATCTACCATGTGGCAGGTACTATGCTAGGCTCTGGGGATAACTGAGAGAATAAGAGACAAAACATGGAGCTTACAGACTAATAAGGGAGATGGAAAAAAAATTAACCTATGAATAAAATAACTGCAAAGTGTGGCAAGTGCAATAAAAGAAACAAACAAATACAGGAAATAAGTTGGGGTGACACTTTGAGTCTTACATAGGAAATTTAGGGAAATCTTCCTTTAGTAAGTGACATTTATTTAAACTGATTTCTGAAGGATGAGGAGTCAGTCAGACCAAGATTAGGGGGTATGGCTGGTCATTGATGAACCATCCAATTGTCTTATGTGGTTTTTGGCCCTGAAAAGTTAAAGTAAACTGAATAGCTCATGTTGGAATATTCAGTAGTAGTACGTGTTGGGAGTGGTCTGCCCCAATGGGGAATATTTTGTCATTGGCACTGTTAAAAATTGCCCACACATGGTGATAATAAAAAGTAGACTGACATTTAATCAGTTTTACTATTATTTTAAATTCTTTACAAACAATGTCCCTGTTGTGGGCTAAATGGTGACTCCCCAAAATATATGTCCACATCCTAATTCCTGGAATCTGTGAATAACCTATATGCTAAAAGAGTAAACATTACCTTTTGTAAAAAATTGTGATGAAAAATTTTGAGAATGTATATCAGATTATTTTTAAGTAAGCTGAATGCAGATATTAGACTGAGTAATTAAGCTACTCAGTTCTTAAGGTATGTATATATTTTAATAGATTTACCTCTATAGAATTTGATACTGTATTGAGAAAAATGTTTCTTACATCTGAGTTTGCTTATACCTAAGAAACTTCACCGAAGTTAAGTTACCTGCCTGACCCATGTAGGCATTTTATAGTGCTGTTTCTATTATACAAGGAGGCCTCCAGTCAGCTCAGGTAGACCCTCTTAAGATGGGACTACAGTCCTGGGTCTGGTCACAAGTTTAGGTTCAGATGCTGACCAGCATTAGGGGCACTGAATTGCACTAACCAAACTCACAAGTCTGGCAAATGACAAAATTCAAGTGTTTAAAAATATTTACTAATTTAATAAATGATGAGGAACTTATGTGTGCTGATTAGTATACTTTTCTTATAGGCAAGTCACATTTAATGGGAGATTATATTCAGAATACAGATAGTTGATAACATCAGAGGAAAAAAATTCGATGAATGTCTTAATACTAAGCAGGCTGAGATGACCTTTAATGATCCCTTCAACAAGAGTATAATATTCATACCCTCCTGTGAGTCCCTTCCCTTGTGTGTAGGTTAGACACACATCTAATGAATAGAAGAACAGCAGAAGTGATGAGATGTCACTTCTGAGATTAGGTTACAAAAGGACTGTGGCTTCATCTCCAGTGCTCCCTCTTGTTTTGTTGCTCACTCTGAGAGAAGACAATTGCTATGTTGTGGGTTGCCCTATCGAAAGGCCTCTGGACAACAGCCAGTGAGAAACTGATGTTCTTGATCCAACACCTTACAAGAAGCTGAATCCTTCCAACAACCACATGAATGAGCTTGGAAACAGATGTCTCCAGCAATCTCATGAGACATCTTGAGGCAGAGACACCCAGATTTTCAGCACATGGGTTCCTGACACTCAGAAACTGTGAGATAATAAATGTTTTAAGGCATTAAGTTTTAGAGTAAATCGTTATACAGCGATAAATAACTAACACAATACCAGTTATATAACTTTTGACATACTGTACTAATTTAAAAACAATAAAAGAATAGGGAGGTAAATAAAATTAGTATGTTGTAGTTTTCATGGTCACACTATTTTCCTATAGTTTCTTAGGCATTCTAATCACTCTGACTAGATTCTCTATTAGTGGTTAAATTCATCTAGTTTATCTTGAGTCTTACTAGTTCAGTTCTCAGGAAGTGACCTTTTATTCAATTTCTGGATGCATCTAACTATGAACACCAACAAACTGCATATACATACTGACAACTAAATATTTATTGATTCATTTATACATAAATTCTTTTTGTCTACTGGAGACTCAAAAATAAATCCAAAATAGCATATTAATTTCCTTGTTTTTTGGGGGGGATTAATGTCACAGGAGTAGAATGCTGAATTGATTCCATTTTTTAAAAAAGCAATAAGGTTTCATGTATAACATTTAGAGAAAATAGAGAAACAAAAAAGAAGAAAGTGAAAATCAACATTGAACTTGCTACTCAGAGAGGACTGCTATTGAGACAGAATATACTACTGATTTAAGTTGACAGCATTTGCCTATTGTATTTATTTTTTTTTAACATTACAAATAAGACTTTTTATGTCACCATTAAAAATCTGAATTTTAAACAAATTCTTGGACTGGTGGCTCATCTTCATCAGCTTGTTCAAATTTAGCATCTCTCTCATCCCCCGTAGCTTTTCCAGAACTACTACATTCACCTTGAAGCTCCATGAATTTTCCAATTCAAACTTAGGCTCCTTCAGCATTTTTTTTTTCTTCCTAATAAAGACATCATGGAAGGAGCTTTTGAGATCTTGCTCCCTTGCATATGTTTTCAGTTTTGGCTCAAATAAACTCTTATAAAAAAAAAAAAAAGATGTTATGGAGTGGCTAGATTGGCAAGCCTTTTTTTATGTCTTTTTTAATGCTGTCTGCAATCAATCAATCAATCAATCAATTAATCAATTTAGTTAGTTATAATCAGTTTATTGACCAATTTTTTTCAAGTCATTTGTCTGTACCTCTTGGGTCATGATTTCCATTATCTTCTTCCAGATTTGGTGAACCTGTCAGTGCTTAGCATAAGAGATCTTCCGAATCTGATTTTTTTTTTTTTTTTAGTAAAACTAGCAGAATAGATAAAGCAAATAATCATCACTAGCCTTGACATCAATATAATATTTTCGATTATGGTCTGTCATTAGAACGTATTTTGTTATGGGTAAGATCTATGCTGTGAAAGTTAGGCAGTTTTTGCCCTGAACATTCTCGGTAATTAACTTGAGTTTCCTAAATGCAACTTCATTCTGCAGATCAACAAGGTTCACTTCAAAAAGACAGCCCTTGAGGCCATCAGATAAAATTTGATTCCTTGAGTTCAAGTGACTCGTGTTTTTCCAACATTTCTTATATTAATCATAGCTGGTACTTTCATATCATACAAAGCTTTCATGAAAAATGAATTGACCACTTTCTTCTTGGCAGCCTTTTTGCTGTCTATCATAAAGCACTTGTACTTGCAGATCACCATGGTGCTGCTCAGAGAGCCTAAAGGCTATTTGCCAATTTTTTTTTAATTGAAAAATAACTCTTTTCTTGGTTAACTCGATAATTGATTTCTCTAAAATTCAGTTTCCTTAATGAAATATCATGTCTGAAAGTTTAGCTTTATTATCTAATATTCAGTAATTTAGCACCATTAATATTTATTATTTAGTACCACTTAATGTTATAAACACTATACTCAACAACTTTATCTACATTATCTTATTTAAACTTCACTATGCCTTGAGAATTAGGCACTAATATTACTTCCATTTTTCAGATGAGTAAGCTAAGGTTTTGAGAGGTTAAATGATTTGTCCAAACAAGGTGACAAAGCTAAGCAGTTTCAGAATAGAGGTTCCATTCCAGTTTTGTCTGATGACAAAACTTATACCACCACTCTACTATAGTTTCTCCCTCAAACTTTTTTTCATAACTTTTCATAAGAGCAAAATATCATTTCTGAAACTTTTGTATTTAGAAAAATCCTCATATTCTAGTTATTAAAAGACTAACTAACCTAAGTTACCCATACCTCTGTTTAATTCCTTTGAAAGGGTTTTGAAGTTAGTGTTTCTAGACAAAAATATTATAATCTAAAGGAAATACACATGAATAAAATTCTTTCCCCACTGAAATAAAATTGTAGATATTACCAGTGATTTGCCTCATTTTGAAATTGGAATAATAATCAGAGAGACAATTTCCATTTACATAATACTACATAATAGTCTATGGCCATGCCACTCTGCACGTGCCCAATCTCATCTGATCTCAGAAGCTAAGCAGGGTCAGGCCTGGTTAGTACTTGGATGAGAGACTACCTACAAATATCAGGTGCTGTAGGAGTTAAACATAAAAAAAATAAATAAATAAATAGATAGATAAATAAATAAATAAAACTACATAATACTGTTTCTGATAATAATTTCTATAAAGTTATAGCTAATTGTTACAGTTGAAAAACTGTATACTATAGCTAAATTTCCTGCTATTGTATAGTTTTATTATAATTAAATAAAAGAGTAATCTGGGAAGAAAGAGCAGCAATATGATCATGAAATTTTGCCCATTCTCCATATTTTAGAGAAGAGAAAACTGACATCAAAATAGTTAAATATTTCTGTATCTCTTAACTCATCATAGTACACAAGTATAAGATGAAAAGTGTGTGAAAAGTGATTTTCACTTGATAATTAATATAGTCTTGTAAATATATTTAACCAAGTTCTAAAACCGTATCAATAAGAGAAATAGATTTTAAAAAATCCCAAGTAACAAAAAGCTTAATATGTGGTACACAAAAATGCCTAATATCTGTGAATGAACAAATGAATAAAAAGATTTCATTGCTTTTATTTTTCAAGTTCCCTCATGATCCTTGAATTCACATTTTATATCCAATCATACATAATTATACATAATGTATAATTTACTTTGCTTTTTGCACTTGAGTTATAGTGTCAATAATTTTTCATGTTATTATAATATATGATATTATAATATCATATAGTCATGTAATATATGACTATAACCTTTTAAAGTACATATTGAAGTTACAATACTTCTGAGTCAGATTCCCAGATGACTGTTAACAGGGGTAAATCCAGGTTTTAGGGGTTCCTCATTAAGGAAAAAATTACAAAAATATGTTACTTTAAAAAATGTACACCATAATGAATAAATATTTAAGTCTTCCATAAGACCATTTCTAGGGCCTCTCCAGAACCTGGGAAGGACCTGTGCATTGAGGGCCCTGAAACTTCATTACTTTCACAGTACATCTGCTTCTGTTGATAATCAAACATCATTATGGTATAGCTTAAATTTTTTTAGAGGTTTCCTAGAATTTTAAAAAAGTATATCACCCTTCGATAGTGTTAGAAATTCTTTCTATCCGGCTGACCTGGAATCTTTTTCAGGTCCCACTATCAACTTGGTGGCTTTTAAATTATAAGCAATCCTCTTAATTTCTTCAGGCCTCAAATTCTTCATCTGTTGAATGGGCTTAATATCTATTTCAAAGAATTACAAATGAAAACAAAGATAAAATACTTGGTATAGCTCCTGAGAAATAGAAAATGCTCAATAAATATTAGTTATTATGATTATAACAATAGTTAAAACATTAATCTACTATATATGGGAACTGCCTATCTCTCCACTACAACTTTCCACATTGTAGATAAAATATGGTGTAAAATGAATTTCAAAGAATTGTGCAGATTCTATTTTTATTATTTTAATTTTAAAAATAATGTTATTATGAAAATAGCTACATAGTAGAACGTTTAGAAAATAGAGAAAAGAAAAAAAAAGCACCCATAACTGAAAGAAAAGATACACATTCTACTGCTGTATTTCCATACTTACTTAAAAATTCATAATTTTACAAGGTTATAATAGAATAGCATTTTTTCTTACATTATATCACAAGCCTTTCTCCATACTACTACATAATATTAATGAAATAGTCATAATAACGAGAGCATCCGAGAGCAAGGCTTAGTTTCCTAAACTTCATACAACTATATGTGAAGAAACTAAGGCAGGCTGAGGTGTGATATTCAGAAACTCAGAGTGCTTTTGTGGTTTGCCTGAAACCAGAATGTAGAAAATGTAGAAAGAGAAGTTAGAACTCAGGAATTCTTGCCTTCCAATTAAATGTCTAAATCAGCAAAAGACTATAAAGCATTATTAATATAAACCTAATGCTATATACACTTTTATTTCTTCTTTAAGAGGTGGAGAGTGGTGGAATACCATCCAATGGCAAAGACTTCTTTGCCACAATGTATTATTTTGGGGGTTTTAGTTCTCAAAACTGGGTAAACATACTCCACCTCAAAAGAGACTTTTCTTTAAAATTTAGCAAGGAAATACAAATCCTCAACATATAGAACAGGTCACAGTCTGGTCATGGTTGTCTGTATTCAGTGACATTTGCTGTTGGAAATAGGTTATTACTTTTCAATTATGCTATTGTGCTGACATTCAATGATTTCAGAGCACAAACGCTTCCTTTTAAGCTGCTTTGTTCCTTTAAAGTCCTGCTGGAGAAATTCAAGCCACATTTTAAAAATTATAAACTATAACATATATTGAGTAAATAATTTATGTATATTCTAAATGAATTGATTAAAAGAATATGGCCTATACATACAACGGAATATTATTCAGCCTTAAACAGGAAGGAAATTCTGATACATACAACAACATGGATGAACTTGGAAGATATTATGTTAAGTGAAATAAGTCAGACACAATAAGACAAATATTGTATTATTCTATTTGTATGAGTTATTAAAGAAATTGAACATATAATAGTTTACACCAGAGGACTAGGAGGAGGAGGGTAAGGAGAGTTATTGTTTAATGGGCACAGTGTTTCAGTTTGAAATAATGAGAAACTTCCAGAGATAAACAGTGGTGATGGCTGCATAATATGAATGTACTTGATGCTACTGAACTGTATAATAAAAAGTGGTTAAAATGGTAAATTTTATGCATTTTTTGTAAAGAGAATTCCCCCAATATAACATACACTAAAAAAAGTGTATTATGCATACATTCTAATTATATATGTATAAATAGAAATTGTTATAATTTAAGTATATTTTTATTTTTATTATATATATGTATATATATAAAATCACCATCTCGGTCAAAAAATATTATCAGAAGGTACCCCTGTGCCCCTCCTTATCACAACCCTTTTCTTCCACAGTAGCCACTATCCTGGCTCTAACATTTGCTTTTAAAAATCTGGCTGTGATGTGATAATGCAGGATAAGTTAAATCAACACTACAAAATGCAACAGTATTTCTTTAAATTCCGATATTTTCCACAAATGCAAAAAAAATTTTTAACGTAGTAACTTCTAAAGTGCTCTTTTCCTTCTTTCGCTCTTGAAACCCTTCATATTCTAAAACCTATATTCTAAAACCTTAGTTCCACAATTGACCTCACCTGCAGAGTAAAAAAAATAATAATAATTCTGTGTAGATTTTAGATTTTGATTCCTCCCGCTCTCCACTGCCTCCAACTACAAAGAAACAATGATTTAAACCCTTTGTGTCCTTTTATAAAATTACACAGATACCCCATTGTGAAACCCTATAATCCCTTCGTGGAAAGGAAGAGATTAGCATATGAATACAAAGCAAAATGAATCCCGAATACAAAATGATCTACTGATTTGTAAAGCTCTTGTATTCTTAAAAATGTATTTATTTCCTCTTTTTGTATTGTCCCTTTAGTGGTCGGTTAAGGGAATTGAGCTTCCCCTCTGGTTACCCGGAAAAGGATTAAAAAAAAAAAAGCCAACAGATTCTAGGAGGTGCAAAACCAACAGATGGCTCCCAAAACCAGTGGAATCACCCGTGGAATCTGCTACATTCGACATGAGCTTGCTTGCCGGCGAGAAGTGTAGAAAGTGCTGTTCGCAGACTGCGAGGTGAAGGAGAGAAAGCGACAGAACAGAGAGCCATAGTGCTGACGTTGAAGGCCCGGCCCTGTGAGGTTGCACAGGGTAAGTGGCGTTGGCCAGGAGGCTGTGGCGAAGGGGAAGGAAAGAAGATTTGGGCTGGGGGCGGGGCCTGCGGTGCAGCGAGCTTCCTGATTGCTGCAGTGTGGCTGCCAATCTCGCAGAATCGCTGGGTTAACCAGTGCGCTGGCGAGACGCGCTCAGATATACTGAGTGAGCCTGAAGAAGCAGTCTCAGATCCTGACGGTGCAGCAGCCCGCAACCTCAGCCAGGGAGTCCCAGCCGCTTTCAATGGAGGAGAAGCCCGGCCAGCCACAGCCTCAGCACCATCACAGCCACCACCATCCGCACCATCATCCCCAGCAGCAGCAGCAGCAGCCGCACCACCACCACCATTATTATTACTACAACCACAGCCACAACCACCATCATCACCACCATCACCAGCAGCCTCACCAATACCTGCAGCATGGAGCCGAGGGAAGCCCCAAGGCCCAGCCAAAGCCGCTGAAACATGAGCAGAAACACGCCCTCCAGCAGCACCAGGAAACGCCGAAGAAGAAAACAGGTCTGGGAGGGAGGACGAGTGGGGGAAGGGGAATAGAGTGGGGGTAGGGGAGATGGGGGTGGGGCCGGATCTGGATCTGGAAAGCGCGGACCGGGTCGGGGTGCTTGCGTGCGTGTGCGCGTGTGTGTTTGTGTGTGTCCTGTGGGTGCGGGGAAGCCCCCTTTCATTCTCTCAAAGCTCGGGCTGGGCCGCGGGGTTTGCAGCGCCCTCTCCTTCCCCTCAGCACGGGAGAGGCCCAACCAGGCCAGTGTGACCTTCCCGACCCCTGCCCGCACTGAACGGAGACCCAGGGGGTCGACCTTGGAAGTCTAGTCTTATTCGTTTCCCATTTACCTTCCTGTGTCCCTGGAGGAACCTTTATTTGAGGGCCCTGAGTTGGGGTGAACCTAGCCTCCCCAAACCCTTCGGGGTGTAACTCAGGCGGAGGGCATCCCGACTCTGATGGTGTCGCGAGACCCTTTTGCAAGCACTGTAGAGAGGGTAAGTGGGCAGAGTTGAGGAAGTGTCCTCCCTCACCCGCCACCCCAAGCCCACCTGTGGCCTTGGGGTTCCCCGTCTGGGGGGGGGTGGTTGGTACCCTCGTCTCTCGTGTCATTTCCACCCTTAGACGCCCTTTTGGGCACCGGACCCTTCAATTTGGCCCTGCGGCTCCTCCCGAGGCCGGCGCCCCGGGCCTGCTCCCCCCAGAGCCGGCGCGGCTGGAATGTTCTCTCCTCCTCGCGGGGCCGCTTCCTGTCCGCCATGTTGGAAGCCGATTCCTGTCACCGACTCCAGCCCACTGAGGAGCGAAGGGGGAAGGGTGTCGAGGGGCACCCAGCGCTTCGGAGCCGGGTGGCTTGGGATCCCTACTGGCGGTCTCCTTGCCCGCCCCCCCCTCACTGCGGGGGCGCAGCCGGCCCGCGGTCTCCCCTCCCCCCGTCGCCGGCCGGGTTGTGTAACCCGGTGGCGGCCGCGCGGCCCCGGGCGGGTCCCTGGGGTGAGGGGCGGGGGCGGTTGGTGTGGGGGAGGGAAGCGGCCACGAGGGGAGCGGCCTGCTTCGTGTCCCGCGCGCCGACCGCCGCGTTTCCCGCTCCCGGGTGCGGCGGTAGGCGCGGGCGTTCCGGGCCGGGAGCCGACCTCGAAGCGGAGCCGAGGGAGAAGGAGGCCGCGGACCGCGGGCGGCGTCCACGGCACTCCTCGGGGCAGAAGGGCTGGGGGGGCACATTTTGGGTAGAGGCGGTGCCCGAAGGCCGGGTGGGGTACCCAGCGGGAACCGGGCTCCCCGGTCACGAGTTTCTATGCCACAGGAACTTCATCTCCTGCTAGGTTCGCTCACGATTCTGGCTCTCAGGCTTTCACTTGGGCCCTCTTAGCGGCTCATTTTTCAAGAAAAGCTTGTTCTATCTCCCTTCACCCCCACCCCCCCGCCAACATTTACCTTCTGGGCTTGGGTAATGTTTTTGAGGAGAGAGATTTGATTGGATGGGGGAGAGGGTGAGTTTTTATTTTGACCCCTATTTCTTGTCCTTAAGGGTGAACCGAGGTGGCTCATCCATGAGGTTAGTTCACTACTATCTTGCTTCGGATGATGCTTTTTTCCCCCATGTTGAAAGATGTTTTCTCATTTTCAAATCGCTATTGAGCCCCAAACTTTTGTTTTTAACAGATGTTAAGTTGAGGGTAAAAGTTATTTTAGAAAACATTTGAGAAGAAGTGAACTTAGACGTTTGTAACCAGGCAGATTTTTAAAAAATAAGGATTCTTTGTACACTGAAGAGAAATTAAGGGACTGGTAAAATGAATGTTAAACCCAGCATGTCAACTATGATAAAAGCAGTTACTGAGGGGAAAAAACCCTACTTTTCTATTGTAGATTTAATGTGACTTGAAGACTGAAATTGGAATGTCAAACCTTCCATTTTGGGGGATAGTGTGCATTAGAAATGAACATATAGATCCGTTCAGTGTTTAATTCCAAGGATTTGGGACAGTTTAAAAACTGTTAGAAATGTACAACACTAGTTTTTAACGTTACATCATTTTCAATTAAAAGGCGAGAAGATCTTACCTTATGATTGCTTGGAAATTTTATTTTATCCATCAGGTGTTAATATGCCCCTGAACCATTAAAGATGGCATCCTTCAAATTAGTACGTCTTAACCCCAGGATAGGACAAAGAGGAGAAACTGGGCTTAGCAATTTTGAGATAACATAAACAATTTAAGCTGAGCAGTTTTTCATGTGTGGCCTGGTCACAGTACTGTTACCTCAACATGCATAATGCTAATTTACCAAGAAAACTTGTGAGGGTTTAAAAAATAGATCTGCAATATGTTGAGGTGGGGCATTATGACCCATTACCTAAACCTATAAAGAGGAAGTTTTTCTTTACCCAGAAGAGGGCGCAAGAGAGCGCCAAATGTGTTCAATAATTTCATTCCGTTTCTATTTAAAAGCTAGATTTATCAGGACTTAAATTTTGGTGGGCCCATTTGAAGTAGAGTTAAATGCGTTAGCATGGAAACCCTAAATAATAAAGTCACTAGGAGACTTTTGATTTCTCTGAAGTAATTCTATAGCGTTTACATTTTTCTTAAATACTTTAGTTTTTAAAAAATGTCACAGACTTTGCATGCCAACAAGGTTACCCTGGCAAAATTTTTATGTAGTTGAATGAGAAAATGTCTTTGTCATTAAAACTTGGGAATGGAAGTATGGTGGCTTCTAAACTGTTTAAATTGGTCACTTCTGATATCAGAGCCACTATATGTTAGTAATTTTAGGAATAATTTTCTCACTCAAAAAAGTCTTGGCTTTGGTCCAACTTAGTATGGACATTGAATTTTTGGAGGGTTGAAACTGCTTACCTTTGAGCTGTGGAAAGTTGACAAATGGTCCCAAGGGTACAGACCTTTGTTTAGCCTGTTAACATTTTAAATGGTATATGTAATTCTCTTTAATCTAGAGCTGTACATAGGTAAACTTAGATTATCTATTAAAAATATTGAGAGCCTTTATATTAGAACTTTCTGTTTTTCTAAAGAAAAACAAATATCCTAAGTGGTAATCTCTACTGTTTCATGGTTAGAATTTTTCACCAGAAGTTTACTTGACTGGCTTATGATAGCTTTTTCAGCAGTGAAAAAACTAAAATGTAACTCTACAGAATTTAAGAACTTGTACAAAACATGTTCTCTCATGGTATAAGTTTTGTGCCACTCTTTTAGGAATTATTATGCTTACATATGTTTTCTTGGGTTATTTACTGAAAGGTAATACAGTAGAAGGAAATGCTTTAATTACTCACTTTTAGTGTTTCCACCTTTTTCTCTGATGTAGAATGACTTAAAATTATAGTAAGCCCCAATGTGAATCTTCCCAAATTATATTCTATTCTACAAGTTATTCTAAAACAATGATTCTCAAACTGTTTTTTTAGTATTTCTTATACTTTTAAAATATACAAGAAGCTTTTAATGTGGGCTATATCTACTCATTTATTATATTGGAAATTAAAATTTCAAAACAAGAATATGCAAGCTCGTGTGCCTTTTAACCTTCAGGCTAAAGGCCCAAGAGAATGAATGAGAGTGACAAAGGCAAATTATGTATCTTTTTCTAGCAAGTTGACTTCAAGATGTTTTGGGAACATTTCATAGAAAAGTAGATAACTAATATCACTATTTTACTAGTAAGGAAATAGGAAAGGTTGTTGTCTCAGGTGAAGCACCTATAGTAATAAATTGTTTATGGAACTTGAAGGTCTTAAACTTCAGTACAGTGACACTTTAAAACTAGTTACCTTTCATTATAGTTTTACTGGTAAATATTTTCTTACTGCATCATTTGGGTAGACAGTATGACAGTGATAGGGACCCATGTTCCAGACAGACTAGAGTTTAGATTTCCAGTTCTCCCACTTTGGAACTTGAGTAAGTTACTTAATTTCTCTGAGTCTGTTTACCTAAATGTAAAATGAAGAAAATACATCTTATGAGTTAGACACATTGGTACATAGGTGTTTTGGTTTTATACTATTATGTAGTTGAGAAATCTCAAAGTTAACTACATTAGAAAGTTCACAGGTGTTAGATTTTTGTTTGACAGAATGCAATATCAATTGCTTATGGTCACCACCAGCCATTTATGGTTTTATAGAAATGGAATCTTTATTTTAATACTTAAAATTCCTTTATCGGTATAACTTGATTTTGCCCAGAGAGTAGCTCTGCTCTTAATTGTAAGGAAAATTTTATAACAGCCATGTGAGAATGTTGAGAAGGTTGATTCTGTTAGACAAGATGTATTATGGCGTGCCGCTTAAGAGGTCATGTTCTTTTGAACTTGAACTTTGGTTTGAATCCCTGCTTAGTCCTGTTTCTTGCTTAGTCGACTTCCTAATCTGTAAAATGGAGTTAACAAACGTCTTCTCATAGAACTATGAAGTGATAACATAAAGCTAAAGCTCATAGCATATTGTCCAGCACACAATAAATAAACAGTGCTTAAGGTACTACTGTAATGTAATGCACATACTGTAATTTAAAAAACTTTTTTTTTCTCCCAAGGATATGGTGAACTAAATGGTAACGCTGGAGAAAGAGAAGTATCTTTAAAGAACCTGGGTTCTGATGAAGCTACCAGCCCTATTTCCAGGGTCCTCAATGGCAACCAACAAGTTGTAGACACTAATTCGAAGCAGACTGTAAAGACCAGCAACTTTGGGAAAGCAGGAATTAAAACCAGGAATTTCATTCAGAAGAACAGTATGGACAAAAAGAATGGAAAGTCTTATGAAAATAAATCTGGAGAGAACCAATCTGTAGATAAGAGCGATGCTGTAGCAATTCCAAATGGTGTTGTAACAAATAATTCTGGCTATATTACTAATGGTTATATGGGCAAAGGAGCAGATAACGATGGTAGTGGATCTGAGAGCGGATATACCACTCCTAAAAAAAGGAAAGCTAGGCGCAATAGTGCCAAGGGTTGTGAAAACCTTAATTTAGTGCAGGACAAAATAATGCAACAAGAGACCAGTGTCCCAACCTTAAAACAGGGACTTGAAACTTTCAAGCCTGACTATAGTGAACAAAAGGGAAATCGAGTAGATGGTTCAAAGCCCATTTGGAAGTATGAAACTGGGCCTGGAGGAACAAGTCGAGGAAAACCTGTGGGTGATATGCTACGGAAAAGTTCTGATATTAAACCTGGCGTGAGCAGCAAAAAATTTGATGACCGGCCCAAAGGAAAGCATGCTTCTGCTGTTGCCTCCAAAGAGGACTCATGGACCCTATTTAAACCACCCCCAGTTTTTCCAGTGGACAATAGCAGTGCTAAAATAGTTCCTAAAATAAGTTATGCAAGCAAAGTTAAGGAAAACCTCAACAAAACTGTACAGAACTCTTCTGTGTCACCATCTTCATCTTCATCTTCTTCGTCATCTGTTGGGGAAACTCAGACCCAATCTTCAAGTCGGTTATCCCAGGTCCCTATGTCAGCGCTGAAATCTGTTACTTCAGCCAACTTTTCTAATGGGCCTGTTTTAGCGGGGACTGATGCAAGTGTGTTTTCTCCAGGGGGTCAGCCACTGCTAACTACTGCTGCTAATACGCTAACACCCACTTCTTCTGGGACTGATTCAGTTCTCCAGGACATGAGTCTGACTTCAGCAACTGTTGAACAAATTAAGTCTAGCCTTTTTATCTACCCTTCAAATATGCAAGCTGTGCTGTTGAGCACAGCACAAGTGGATCTACCCTCTCAGACAGATCAGCAAAACCTGGGAGATATCTTCCAGAATCAGTGGGGTTTATCATTTATAAATGAGCCCAGTGCCGGCCCTGAGACTGTTACTGGGAAGTCATCAGATCATAAAGTGATGGAGGTGACATTTCAAGGGGAATATCCTGCCACTTTGGTTTCACAGGGTGCTGAAATAATCCCCTCAGGAACTGAGCATCCTGTGTTTCCTAAGGCATATGAGCTGGAAAAACGGACTAGTCCTCAAGTTCTGGGTAGCATTCTAAAATCTGGGACTACTAGTGAGAGTGGAGCCTTATCCTTGGAACCCAGTCATATAGGTGACCTGCAAAAAGCAGACACCAGTAGTCAAGGTGCTTTAGTGTTTCTCTCAAAGGACTACGAGATAGAAAATCAAAATCCTCTGGCATCTCCTACGAACACTTTGTTAGGCTCCACCAAAGAACAGAGATACCAGAGAGGCCTAGAAAGAAATGATAGCTGGGGTTCTTTTGACCTGAGGGCTGCTATTGTATATCACACTAAAGGTAACTCATTTGTTTCCTATACAAAGATTTCTATTTTTATGCATTTATTAGCTATTAAGGATGAAATTTGGAAATTACTATGAGATTTCTTTAAGAATTCAGAGCTTAGTTGAGAATAGTAATGTGAATAAGCAACTGATAAACTAATTCAGAGTCTTTGGAAATAGCACAGTTAAAATTTAGAAGGTATGTTCACTTTTCCAACTTGAAAGCATTTCTTTTATATAGACAAGTATAATTGACGTGCCTGGTTCAAAGTATAAAAAGGTAGAGGTGGGGGTGGAGGGATTCCTAAAGGAATGTTATATTTTCTCTTGAACATCCTTAAAATTTTTTTCAAAAATTTTTCTTTTAACAACAGATATATCTTTCTCCTTTGCTTTTTCTATTGTAATGCTTTATTAGTGAGGTCACTTAATAGTTTCACTTCGCTTAAAATGAATAGGAGCAGTGTTTTTAAGGAGGGGAGTCAAAACAGATAAGTGTCAAGCTATTTTTTTCTCTTATAAGAAGGAAAAATGGATGCCAGATGGTAACTAGAAAATAATTTAGACAAACTATAATGGCAAGCACAATTAGCATTATAAGGACCAGGCTCTTGGGAGGCTGTACTTCTCATAGCCCCAAAGCCCATATTAAAAAGGAAACAGGTATCTTTCAAGTTCCATGCCAGCAATAACTTCTTTAGAATGTGGTTTATTTGTCTTTAAAATTTACTGTATGGTATAAACTGATTTAAATTTATAAAGCTAATGGGGTTAATGAATGATATTTATAACCTCTTTCATTTTGAGAACAGTGGTTTTCAGTCTTCCACCTTGATCCCCCCAATACCCCAATAGAAATGGATACCCCAGGCATGCATGCACACTCCTAATATATACTCCACATTCCTATTTAAAAATTTTTTAAATTTATTTTCCAATTACTGTTGACATACAATATTATATTGGTTTCATGCACATTCCCATTTTTAACAGTGGCTCATTCAGGCAATCACTTGCTACTACAGGTAGGTAGGATCAACATGCAATGTGGGGATGAGGTAATTACCATATGTTCCTTGGAAGGATCCTTGCCTCAGAGATCCATAACAAAGCTACTTATGTTCCTTTTAAGCAAACTACCTAGTGTGCATTCCTTTTTTATCTGCAAACTGTAAGATACTTAGTGAAATAAACAGATGTCCTTTTTCTGTTTTTCTTTAAAAAAAAAATGTGAGTAAGTAGAATTGTCTTATGGGAGTTTAGGAATAGAAATCGTGGCAGATAAAATTACCTGTCTTCACTTTTCTCCAGCACTGCTCTTTGGAAGTAAACATGAGTTAACCAGGAGCTGAATGTTTTTAGAAAAGTTAGGGCAAAAAAAGAAATGCTTAGTTTCTTAAGACATGGTTCATTATAAGTTGGATTCTGTCAGGGAAGTTGGGTGTTTTGGGTGTTATTTTCCGTGCCATCTGTTTTTTAGAGACTATTACTTGAAAAATCTTTACCAAGAATTATGTACCAGTGGTCATTGTGTGAGCCTGAGAAGAAATCTGATTACGTTAAGTTCTCTCACAACTTGCAGAAAATTCTGGGACAAGTTGTTCTATTTGGTGGGTGGTCGGTGGTTTTATGTATGATTTTTATTGTGGAGAATTGTAGGCCTTTTAAAATGGGAGTATTAACTCCTATTTCTAGGTATTCTGTGTGCATTTTCCCTATCAATAGGCTAAGTATAAAATCAGTGGTATTTAGATAAACTAAGTGCCCCTACATGGATGCAGCTTTATTTATTTTTGGTGGTGTTACTGAAAGGTTTGCTTTAGTAAAGTATATCAGTTTGAGTTTTGTAGTTGAATATTATTGAGGTTAAATTGGTATAGATTGTTTTTCCCCTTAGAGTAATAGCTAATATTCAATTCAGTTAGGTCCCAAAATGGCAGGTTCTTTGAATTCCTGCCAAATGTAGAGTGGTTTATTAAATCATTTGAATTTGTTTTGAAGCACAACCTTTTGAAGATCTGCAGATCTTGTTCATAAGTGAAGGCTTGCTTTTTTTTTTTAAGTTAAACTCTAAAAGAAGTAAATCACTTGAGCTTATTGGAATATCATTTATAAAAGAGCACCTGTATTTTTTTTTTGTCTTTTAATGTAGACTTTCAATGTTCAGAAGTAATCTCTTAGTTAGCTTTAGAATTGAAAGGTCTATGCATACCTCCTAAGTTAAAAAATAAGCCCTTTGGCAACTTTATTTGGAAGTTATAGGTAGGAGGGTGCTTTATGTCAGTTCGGTTGGAATGGTGCATCTTTTAGATTAAACAATACTTGCAGCTTTAGAAGTGCTGCAGAGATTTAAAAAAAAAAACTGCTCAGTACAATAGAGCATATGAAATGAAGGTACATTGAGACGTAAATAAGGGATTGATGGAGATTCTGGTTCTTGAGATTTTTCCTTTAGCTTTTGATATATATTACGCTACTAACTTTAAAGAAATAAGACTGCTAATCTGTGATATATTGGGGCATATAGTACCATTACATAGCAGTACCAATATTTAAGGTAAGAGATAGGTCTTTTTGTTTATTTAAAGTGACATTTAAGAGGCAAAGCTTTAATAAGGTGATATCTTTTTAAATTGATTATGAAAAAGTTTTAAGTATACACAAAATGGAGCCAGTAATGAACCCCAGTGTACCCAGCATCTGGCTTGGGCATTTAAAAACATTATCATTCTTGTTTCACTTGCCCACCTTCACACTTTTTTTTTTTTTAGGAGTTTTTAAAAGCAAATTCCAGGTATTATAACATTTTGCTAGTCGATACCTTGAGTACGTTAGAGGATAGCTTTTAATGCACATGCCCAAGACATATAACTGTTGTCTCCTTCAAAGCGGTTACTCAGAATTCTTAATTTAGTGGAATTCTTTGATTTATTGTCATAAGCTTATAACACTAAATTCTAATTTTCTGAGGTGAATCTTTAGTTTTGAAATGGTCTGTTCTTTGAAGCTGAGTTTGTTGAAATAAGGTAGATTAATATGAGTTGTGCATTTTGGCCCGTGTTAATTTAAATCAGGTTGATTTATCTTGCCTGGCTAATTTAAATATTTCACTGAATATCAAGCCTTCAAAAGCTGTCATTTTGGAATATTCGTTAAAAAATAACGATACAGTAAATTTTACCCAGCGCATATTGATTGAGGGGAGATGAATTGAGATTTAATCCTTGATGGTTGGGGTGAGTCAGTGTGAAAGTTATCTAGTGTAAAATATTCCTGAGGCAACCCTATTGCATAAAATTACCTAGAAGATTTCACTGTGAGGGGAGAGAGAATTTAATGGAGTAAAAGTGGAAAGAGTAAGTACATGGTATGTTTTCATGAAAGCAGCCACTTTTAAACTGGGTATTGATAGATGGGAAACATTTTTGACTTACGGAAATGCAAAGAAGAGGAATATAAGAATAGGAAAATTGGAGAATAATAAGTAAATGCAAATATTGGAAGGGATCCACTTTGGATGTGCTGAGGGGATATAAAAAGAAGGAAGGTAAGTTGCTGCCAGGTCATGGAGGTTTTTAATTTCAGTCTGAGGGGGGGGGAGTCATTGAATATTAAGGAAATAGGCTGGTGGAGTGAAAGTAATTTAAACTGACAGAAGACAGTTTTAAATTAAATTTTTTAATCCACATTTTGCAACCATCACAGTAACATTTGATTCTAGTTTACTAAAACTAGTAGCTAAAAGTTTGATGAAGAAAAGGACATTAGTAAGGTCTTAAATGTCTCACAAATTATCATTTTTAAAGTAAAAAGTAGTAAATAGAATGAAGAAACCAGGCAGACACTGTTTTAACCAAGGGATCAAGTCAAAATAATTCTGGTTGCATAATTTCTCCAAAATTTGTTGGCTTAAAACAATTTATGGTTTTCATGGTTCTGTGGATTTAGTGTGCTCAGCTGGGATCACTCATGCAGTTATAGCCACCAAATGTTGTCTAGAACTTATTTCATCTAAAAGTTCAATATCAATTTGGTTAAATATTCAAGATGTCTTCTTTTATTCAGGTGTCTGATGGCTGGGATGGCTGGAACACTTGGGTGTTGGCTAGCCTTCTCTCTTTCTTCAAGTGGCTAACTTGAGCTCTTTCACAAGGTGGAGGTCAGAGTGTACAAATTTCCAAAGACAGCGTTTTAATAGACCAAATCAGAAGCTGCATGATTTCTTCAGACCTTCCTTGCATTTGTCAAGCTTTCAATAATAGAGGCAATGTTTGGTGGTGTTTAAGTGCTCAAGCTTTGGGATAAGACCTCAGTTTGAATTCCAGCTCCTTTGCTACTTAATTGTTGTTTGGTCTTGTGTAAGATACTTAAATTCTCTAGGACTGTTTTATTATCTTGGCTGATGACCCTTTTCTCAAAGCTCATTTGTCACTTTTAAGCCTGGGTTTTCTGATTTTCTAAAATCATTATATCCGATTGTACTCTAGTGCTTTAAAAATTGAGTTGGCATTAAGTAATTGACTTGTAGATCTGTGTTCAGGTAGATTAATGTAGCACCAATTTGTAGGGTAGATTGGAAGCCATTTTTCTGATGACTAAAAGTGGAAGATCAGTTATACTCAGAATAGTCCAGGGAGAGAAATAAAAAGATTTTTTCCTTTTGTATTTGCAGTCATGTGAGTGTATTATTTATTTTTAGTAAGTATTTTCACCTTTACTGTATTTTATTGCAATTGTTCCATTATTTCTCACAGCTGTCTTTCTAATAATCTTATTAGAGGTACCTGCAGATTCGACTTTGGTTTCAGCCCTAGTTAAAGTTCCTAGATTTGGGAAAGGTTTTTTTTTCCCCTCCTGTATAAAATAAAACATATAGGGATATGTAACAATAGAAGAGCCTTTCTTTCCCCAGTGACTTGCCATTATAGCATCTATACTGGGTGCTTGATTTCTCATTAAGTCTGCTTTATGAGTATAATTATAATGAATTTACTTTGGTATTAGTCTAAAAGGTAACTTATAAGGAATTTGCAGAAGCTAAAATTTAACCCCCATATTTTATTGGCTTAAGAACTGAGGGTGAGAGAAGTAACTACCCATGCTATGAAAACAAATTGTCTATTACTATTATTTTGTAGTAGTTTCATTTCAAGCAACTTCAATTTGTGGTTATTTTACCTTTAAAAGTAAACCAGATTAGAATAAGTATAGCAGTAGAAATGAGCAAAAAACAAAACCAAAAACAAACCCCTTGGGCTCTGAATTCTTACTGTGTGTACTTAGAGATGGTCCAGACAACTCTTTTTAGTCTGGTTTGTTGTAGCTCCAAATTGGGACTATAAAATTGAAATTGATAAACTGAAGCGTTTGTTAAGATCTGCTGAAAGGCAGTGACTTCTAACTACCTTAATCAAATTTGCTTGAAAATGTACTGCATTTCTCTATAGGTATAGCCAACATGTAAAAGAAAAGGGTAGGGAAATTTTTCTGATAGACAAAAAATTTTGCAAATAAATTTTTTTGGAAAGCATAAGTAGGTCCAATGGATTGCTTGAAAAAGTGGAAATCAGAATAGCAAAACATGGTTTTGGGATAGCCAGTAATCATCCAAAGATGGGCTGATCTAGATTAGAGGGGGTGGGGTGGTGGGGGGAGAATCCCAGAATTTAAAAATGTCACCGGTTCAGTACAGGTGAAACTTACTGGGTTTTGTTAACCAATGTCACCATAAAAAATAAATTAAGAAATTTAAATAAAGTAAAATAAAATTGTTTAAAAAAAAAAAACGGTCACCATTCCAGCTGAATTTTACCAAGTTTGAAATAAAATGGCTTAAAGAGTTAAAAGGCATATTAGTGGTAAATTGGTCTGGGGAGTCTCAATTGTGGGAATCAGCTTGGTTGGCCTTATATGATGTAATTTTGGGGGGGGAAGGTAAAGGGAACCATTATGTACTTTTTAGCTTTTTAAAATGTTTGAAAATTTTAAATGATTTTTTAAATGCTCTATTTAATTTTAAAGCATAATAATAAGCCTCTACTTGGCTTTAACCTTCTTAGCTTCAGTCTTTTTCTTCAAAGGATTTTAGAATTAAAGAATATATCTATTTGTTTGGACCATATGAAATTGCTGTTTTTGTAGGTCAAAAAAAGGTTGAATATCAGCAGTTAAGGATGGGTTCTACCTAATATTATAGTCACGACTGATTTATGAGTAATCCATTCAAGTCAATGTTTATTCTTTGTGCCAAGCACTGTGTGAAGCAATGGTGATAAGTAGATGGATGAAAAGAGAGGGTTCATGTCATTGGGGAACTCTAATAGGAAAACAAATGGAAAGAAATATATTACTAGTGTGAAAGCTGTAGAAAAACATAAAATATATAAAATGCAATTGGAACATAGAGAAATCTCTAAGGTGGGTGTTAGGGCCATGATCTACTGGGGAGGGATTCAAAAAACAAGTGGAAGTAGACTGACTTATTGTACAGAGAGTCCAAATATTTTAAGTAGAGGGAATGGAATAGTGTTTGAAGATTGCCAGTTACTCAGTTTGTTTCAAGGAAGGTGAATGGTGCAAGGTTAAAATTCTTTAACTTAGTCATCTTGTTTATTTATTGATGTACCAACCACTGTGTCAAATGCTAGAAATAAATTTTATACGAGACAGACACAGATCCAATCTCCAGGTAGGCAGTGAGAATTCACTAAAATGTTTTGAACATTGTGGTCACTTTCAAATTTATATTTTTAAAAGAAGAGAATAATAGCCGTAGCGTGTGTAGAAGACAGAAAGTAAGGTTCAATTAATGGCAAATGAGGCCAGTTAAAATACAACTACAGAAATGTTTATAAAAGATACCATTTCTTGAACCATGGCAATAGCGTTGGGCCAGAGAAAAAGGGATAGGTGACCAAGAAGTTACAAGTGGGTAAGAATTACTGTAGTTAAACACTCCCTCCCTAAATTCTCTAGTTTTGCATTTCTTTAATTCTACACACTCTCTTGTTTTATACATCTTCAGTATATAACCTTTCTGGTATCATTCTCTTTTCCTCAAATGATAGTGTTTCTTTAGTTTCCTTTTCATGCTACTCAGACTCTGAGTAATCTCATCCAATTTTATCGCTGTGTATTAAGCTTAACACTTCAACTACTTTTACTCTGAATTCAGAGCACATTTTCTGTATCATTCCAATTACATGTATATAAAATTGAATTCCTTTTTGTTCAAAACCTGCTCTTTCCTGCCTTCCCTCTCAGTAAATTAACATATAATAACCCTAATCTTTAGGTTATATGAGTCCTGTCTCCAGCATCTCCATTTTTTTTTTTCCTATCTCAAATACAACTCCTAATTTTACTTTTACAGTAACTGGGCTCTTTTATTGTCATTTCATTCATTCTCTTCAGTTGCCTCAAGGAATCATTACTAATATTTAGTACCTAATCTTAGATTTCTTCAGTGGCTTCCCTTCACCTATATGATTAAATAATAAACTTTCTTTATGCCTTTGTGCTCCATCCTCTGAATGGCAGGAGAGCATTTTTCTAAATCTTTATGGCTTTCAGCCTTAAACTATTTGGGACCACTAACGCATGCGTCAGCAAACTTTTTGTTTAAAGAAGCAGATAATAAATATTTTAGGCTTTGTGAGCCATAGGGTCTTTGTTGGCAGTTACTCATGAGTTGATTCTGCTTTATACACAAAAGCAGCCATAGATATGTACAGTTGGTGTGGCTGTGTTTTAATAAAACCTTTTTTTCAAAAAAAAGTGGTGGGTAGAACCTGCTTTCTGACCCCTACTGTAGCATACCTTGTTTTTTTTTTAATACTATCAAGCTTTATTCATGCTGATAGATTGATCTAGAAAAGCTGAGGCAGAGCCTGCCTTTCTGTTTTTGCATCTATGTCCCTAACCTGTAAACATTACTTTTTAATCTATTTAGGATTAAATAGGTAATTGGAGATTAACTACAGGAAACATTATAAGGAGCTATGTAGAAATTAGTGTGCTTTAGAAATTGAATATTAAATTTTCTTAATTTGGTGTAGAGGCATAACTAAATATTTGGAAATTTCGATACAGTAAAATTTCAAATTTGGCTGGTAATCTGAATTACCGAATTTTAACAAATTGACTACTTTGGTATATCTTGAGAGCAGAAGAAACCTTTAATTAGAGTTAACAGGTTTAGCCTTGTGGCCGTTTTCAATATTTTTTTTGTATAATTGTATGCTGTGATCCATCTTAAACTGAGAGGTTTAAAGACTCTGTGTGTGTGTGTGTGTGTGTGTGTGTGTGTGTGTGTGTGTGTAGGTAGGTATAGAAGAGGGCGGTATTACAGTAAAAGGGTTAATTTTACTATATTGTGATTTTTGTATAGCTGAATGTGATTTCTGTACCGTTGTGCTATTCATATGTTCAGCTTCTCATGATAATTAAAATAAAACTACACAAAGTAACCCATTTCATTTTTAGAATTTGAATCGAGACTTCGTAGCCTAAAAGAGGGCAAAATGTAATTCACTATTTTCATATGTTCTCTCCAGTCTTAGTAGGGCTATTTGAGCATGGCATGTAATCATGGAAACTTTATTTCCCCCTTCTTTCTCATTTCAACTTTATGTTTCATGAAATCTTAAATTCTAGTCAAGGAAATCAAGTTGCAACTAGTTGCAGAAGTAGTTAATATTAAATAACAGGAAGGGAAATTGTGTTTATTGCACTGTAGATAATGCTGATTTATTTTGGGGGTACAAAGTAGGTTGGCCTATGGCTAGTTTTTTAACTAAGTCATACATCCCTTTTCTTAAGAGTCATGATCAGATTTACTGCTTTGGAGCCCATATTTAAGAATAATAAAACTTTCTTATTTGAAATCTATAATATTAGAGTAAAACCTAAAGCTGAATGTTCTAGTTTAAGCTAAGGAACTGTCTTCGGTCTTTTAAGAAATTGGGTGTTGGCAAATACAGTTAACCTTTCAACAACACGGGTTTGAACTGCTCAGGCCCACTTATATGTGAATTTTTTTCAGTAAATACTTGTACTGTATTCCATCCACAGTTAAGCGTCCACAGATGCGAAGGGCTGACTGTGTGTATTGATCCGTGACATTTTATGTAGGGGACTTGAGCATCTGTGAATTTTGGCATCCGTGGGTGGTCCTGGGACCAATCCCTGTGGATACCGAGGAACAACCTTAAGTTTTTGGGAAAATAGTATGGTTGCTACTGTGACTCTTGAGTATTGTCCACTTTACCTCCCCCAAAAAGGGCTAGGTACAGGTCGAGATTGTAGTGGGGAAGAAAAAAGGAAATGCTGTAGCATAGATGGGCTAAAATGAAAAGTTTGATTACTTTTTTTTTTTAACAGCATACATGTAAATATAGCTTTATCTTTGCATTAAGCAAACTTACAATAATGAGCATCAAGTAATCTATGTATACAGAATTCAGAAATTTATTTGATGCAAAAATGTGAGATTCCTGTACTTCCTCTAAAAGAAAAAATGTTAATGTGTGTGTTGGATGATTTTTGTAGTTAGGTCAACCAATGAAAGGCTTTATCTTTGGATTTCTTAAAATAAGCTGTTCTGAGATGACAGAAATTTTTAAGGTAACAGCTCTAATGACTTTCGGCTATTGCGAATTGTCTAAATTGTTTTAGAGTGATAAATATGAGCACCATGACTAAAATTCCGTTCCTGGTATATCTTTTTTTCTCAGAGTAGATTGATTACAATTCTCTCCCCTTAGACCTTCTAGGAGAAAGGAATTTTCTTTCCCTTCTGTGGATGGATAGGCATCTGTCCAGCATTTTAAAGCTCATTACATCCAGCTAAGCTCCTGGACCAAGTGGTAACCATTGCATTATTTCCTAGTCAGTTTTTAATTGCAGAATTGCTTTGATGCCTTTAATGAAATTTTATCTGGATAATTAACTTCGATCATTTTGATCGATAATTAATCTATTGCTCCAAATATCCAATTCCAACAAATTTTCAAAAAAATTTAGCAGCTTTTTACAAGTGAATTTGATGGAGGCGTGGAGAGAGGGAGGCAGGTAGTTGGGCAAAGAGTAATTTTTCTAGTCCCTAACCTCATCCATACACATAAAACAAAAAAGTACTAATTTTAGATCTATACACCTATTTTTTTATTTTATTTTTTTTTTTTTAGCTTCAGGGAGGGATTGTGTTGTACTTTAACTATAACCCATGTCCAGATATAGCCTATCTTAATGAACTCTGGTTTTGTTTTTCTTAACTGTAATTGGTTGCTGATAAACAGAAAACAATTACACAAAATCTAGTTAAATACAGTCATCTTTTTGTCTTTTCAAAATGGTAATTATATGGCCACAGGAAGATTACTTATTCTCAGTGTTAGTATAGCTTATTCCTATTACTAAATGTTTTTTGTTTACATTAATATCCTCAGAGTATTTTCTTTTAAGGTCCAATTCTTAGGTTCTTGTGGTGTGATAGTCATCTACTGTCTTACTCATCAGAACTTCGAATATCCCTTCTGTGAAGCTTTCTAATATGCTTCCAGGTAGTTTTTCTTGCTTTCTATATGTTACTATAATTTGACCATTTACATATTTCCCTTATTGGAAGATACTAAACACATTGTAGATCATCACATTTGAATGGAATTGGAGCAAATGAAGATTGTATGTTATTAATAAGTGGATAAGCATTTTGACCTTATGGGTTGAAATAAGAGTAGGTGTGGTTTGAAGAACAGAACCATTTGCCTATAGCAGAGTTAAGTAAACTTTTAATAAGGCATTTTAAGCATCAAGCATAATCAAATTTGATGAATGCTTCATTCAGAAGACTTGGGTACCTTGTTACTCAAAAATACTTGGTGTTTTTTTAATAACTGATCTATTAGATATTATTTATCTATATCATGCCTCTGCATATTTTTGCTATTCATCTAGACAACTGATCTCTTGGCAATTTGATTTCAGATAGTAATTGACTTTGTGTCATCAACACTTAAGGTAATCTGAAAGACATTTTTAAGAATTATATGAAAATACGAATTGTTTTGTCTGAGTTTTATAGAATTGTGCTGTTTCAACCCTACTTCCAGCATAGCAATAACCAGTGGAAGTTTTTAAACTTAAATGAAAAGCATAGCTTTAAACTTTGCTCTACAAAATTCAGTGTATAAAATAATCTTTTTTTTTTTCTTTGCAGAAATGGAATCTGTTTGGAATTTGCAGAAGCAAGGTAAGAATGGTTAGGTTACCTGAAATGTTAGTACTAATCACTAATTACTGTACATTATTTTTGTGTAGGAATAATGTGAATAATAGCCTGCCACATAAGTAGACTTTGTCTTTTGAGTTGTTTAATAATTGCAGTCAAAAGCTCTACCTACCATACCAGGACTGCTAAGGATGATGTGGTAACAACAAACACTGTCAATGAAAAGAATGTATAAAAGTACTCTTTATCTGCTAGATGAAGAACATGAATATTTTCTTTTGCTCCTGATTATGAAAGTAAGACAGACCATGTATTTTTAGGAAGTCACATAAATGTTTCCACTTATGGCTGATCTTTATATTTGGTAGATGAGAGGTTGCCTAAGAACTGAAATTCATAGTTTAAAAAAATATGAGCTGTTTTAGAAACCTTATTAGGGCTGTATATTCTGAGAAATCTAAAGAATAGCAAATTAGCTTCCTTTACACATACACCCCACCCCTATAAAAAACATGTGAATAGCAGGAAGGCAGAGGAGCTGGATAATCCACATTTGGATTATTGAAAATTTTCAAAAATTGATATTGGGTTCTTCTAATTATTGTGTGCCTTCTTTCCAAATATATTAAAATATGGTAGTTGTGAAATACCTGCAACAAAGTGAGAGTTTTGGTTTAGAGAAAAAGTCACTAAGAGATTTGAACCATGTAATTAACTATCTCATTTCCCATCTGCTTTGCTCAATAATATGGTTGAATTTCGGATGAATGTGAAATTCCTAGAATTTTTTAGAACTTAAAGAATGTTATAAACTCTCTTCTGTCTTATTTTACGAATTGGGAAACTGAGGCCCAGAGAGGTTACTAGGTAAACTAGAAACTGGCAGGACTAGAATGTAGGGTTCCTAGATTTCCCAACATTGCTCCTCCTTCCAACTTGTTCTTGTTCTTAAGCCAGATCTTTTTTGTTGTTGTTGTTGTTCTAACAACTGTGGCTTGACGATAACTAGCACGCTCTTAAATTATTTTGAGTTGCTTTCTGTGTATCTTTTTTGTTCAAACACATGAAAGAAAGGTAAACTGGAAAATACATCCTGCAAAAGTAGACCTTTATTTTTACTGTAAAACGGCTACTATTTAAGGGTGAGCATTATCTTCATGGCATATTGCTCTAGTAGTCCTTGAAAAGATATTATCTCTGGACGAAATTAGATTGACTTTTAGGCTTAGGTGAGCTTGAGTTCTTCATTATTATTTTTAGGCCTTTATATATTTTCATTAGGTGACAGGTTTTATTGATTCTCTGTTTTTTTATTAAAGCATGTACACTTTAAAAAATTCTTGTTATCTACTTATCAGTAGCAATAGTATGGAATAAAATCATTGCCTCTTGAGAATAAGGGAGCATTCGGCTAAATAATATGAATTTAGAAGGACACCAAAGTCTTTGCCCAAACATACTCTCTTTTATACTTTGAACCCAGGAGGACCATAGTCACCTTCTGTTTCTGAGGATAAAGGCTGGTGGTGCTATAGGAAATTAGGAAGAAGGAAGAACCTAAGTCATGATTAGGACTGAATTGGTAGTTTTGCCAAATTAACCTAAAGTTTTTGGTGATAAGTGTTACTTGAGCAATTTCTTACTAGGCAGTCTACACAGGTTAAAATAAAATTTGACTTCATTTCGCTGAGAACAAAAAATAAATCCAAGTGTTTGTTTTAGTATTGGATGATTTAAGCTTTTTTTGGTCTCTCTTTTTCAAATGTACTACTTCTATAATCAGGAAAAATACAAAGAAAAACGCTTGTTAACTGAGTTCTCTAATCTCTAGGAGTCCTCATTGGCTAGAGGACCCTGTTACTAGGAGTCTGTTGGGATGGTGAACTATTGGGTTGGGGAAAAGTGGATCCCACATGCGTTAATACAAAGAGGAAATGGTCTTTAAATTGTACTTTCATTCAGGTTAACTGATGGTTATTTGGGATTTGTTATTGGAACATGGGAATTTGGGGATTCTAGACCTTATTTTTATTTATGTATTTATTTTTTAACCTTCCCTCCAGATCCCAAAAGGATAATCACTTACAATGAAGCCATGGATAGTCCAGATCAATGAAGGACCAGACTGCCTATTTGTAACCTTCCTACAGCATTAGAGCCACCGTTCATGGGGGACACAAGGCTTTTATGCTCCTAGATCTTCAACGCAGCAGAGGAACCATAAGTAGAATCACAGGATAATATATACATATATATATATACATATATATATATAGTTATTTAAAAAAAAAAAAGGCAACTGAAAGTAATTAGACTTCTTAAGGAATCAAATTTATTTCAAGAGACTACACATGGTTATTTAATCTCCGGTACTGAATAGTTTTTTTCTTTTTTCTTTTGTTAATTTTTGTTTTTAAGTGTGAATGCAAGTGGTTAATGAATACAGACTTGTTAACAAGCGTGGTTCTAAAGTTCCTGCTGTCATCAACTTGGGCAACAAATGACCCACTGGAAAGGCAAATCCACTTAAGATCTCTGTATCTTGTTCTGTGACTAAAGTGATACACTAATCAGGGGGAACCCCAGAATGATTCAACATTTCCCCCCACTCCTCCCTTGATGTTTTGGTTATACTTTGAGCCCTGCAAGAATGCTGGATAAATGCCTTGAAGTTTGCAGGGGTGTATTTTTTTAGCAAATATGATTTGCATGTCTTGCCAGGAGTTAAGCAGCCTCTGTGGGGTATTGGGGAAATATTTTCTTTTATTTTTTGTGGGGTGGGGAAAGGGGAGGGCATTGAAGTTCTACAATTCTGGAATAGTTGATGATACATAGTTCATTTGGCTTTGGTTACATGTTGGACTTAAACAAGTGAAGAATCCATGAGTGTCATTTAAAGAAAAGTTACAGAACAAACAATTGGCTTAGAAATTTTATATGGAAAAATATTCCTGTGCCCATATTTTAATGTATAAGTCGGAGCAAAAATATATTCTGCTTTTCAACTTTAGGTGCTCCAGATTTGCTCTGTCACTAACACTAAATGTGCTGTTTTCATTGTTTTTCATCAAACATCTAAAGAGAAACTTCTGTACCTTTCTGTAAATTCTCTTTTAATTTCTCAGAAATATCTAAAAGGGGAAGAAAAAATTCCATGAAAATGATAAAAATTTTTCATGTTTTTAGCCAGTGAGGAGGTAAAAAACCCTGCCTATAGAAGGTGTGTTTTCATGCAAACTATACTTCTGAGCTTATTAGCTTCTAATTATATCTTAATAAATATATTTTATAACTAGAGCAAAATGGTTTTTTAAGGAAAATAATGTGAAATTCTGGAAATTTTCTTTTGGGCAGAGAAGAGCATTAGCCCTGTATCATCACATTGCCATCTTGTTGCACTGCAGCTTGTATATAGCATGCTAAAATAAGTTTATTGTGTGTGTGAAGAAATGAAGGGTCCAATTTAAGATTGGGTGATGTTAGTGGCATAAAAACAAGTTCTCTGGCCTGACATAGCGTCACATCACACACACAGAAATTAGTATATCCATGTATGTCAAATACAGGTTAAAATAGCTGGGCATTTATATAGAGAGGTGTAGTCTTCTAATAAAAGTAGACTGGATCCCCTGGGGTATTTGGGGAGAAAGTAACTACTTTTGCTCAACCCCTTTGCTTAAGAAATGTCCAGTTTTGAGCGACTGTAGTATGGATGAGTTTTCTTGTTTTGTTGACTATTTGAGGCTTTTAACAAGTAGTTTGTGAAGGAAGCTGTTGGACTCAACATAGAATAGAGAAAACATCTTTATCGTCTGGATTTCTGCCCTGCTTAGATTTTAAAAGTATAAGCATGGATTGCCAATTCCACTTGATGTAAACAAAATTTTTTATACATAATATATATATATATATAAAATAACTTATTGTATCAGTCCAGGTTCAGAAACTTGTGGTAGGCCAGTTCCAGATAGTTTCATTTCACCTGTAAACTGTATCACTTTTACTGATATTGTAATTTTCAAATGTATAATATGTTTACAGATGTGCCCTGCATTTAGTCTGCCTTGTTCCTATTTTGATTTTTGTTGAGTCTCCTGCCTGCTTGCCAAAAGCTAGGATGCTTCAGGCCCATGTACAATTGAAAGCAGAGGCATCCTTGAGCTTTAAAGCATTGAACAAACTGGAAAATGCAACATACCACATACTGAAGTGAAAGAAGTCTGTGTTTTTGTGTTTTTTTTTTTTAAATAAAAATTTTCAAAAAGTTAAAAAAAGATACAAGGTTGATTAAAGAAAAAAAAAAGGCTCCAGTTTGTTTTATAGGTTTTAAAGTTCTGCTGTGTGTTCAATTGCCTTGTGTAACCACTTGTCGCCTTAGGGCCAGATTCCAACCCCACCCCTACTCTTGTGCCCTATCCTTTTTTTAAATGTCCATTTTGCTTTCCTGGAGTTTTAGAGCTCTTCTGTCTCACAACTCACAAGAAATTTTCTGGGTTTGTGACATACAGAGGTTGAATGACTATATATTTAAAAAGGAAAAAAAAACAAAAAACAGCCCCATCTGAACTGGGCTTTTAAATCAGCTTACAAACTATCTCTAGAAAGCTGTTGTTGCTTTCCTACTTCCCTTCCATATTCCTCAGGCCTCCATGTTTAGAGAAGCCAAAAAGAGAATGTATCCCTTCTCTGTCCAAAGGTTTTTGAGAGTCTCACTTCTAACTGAAACAATGCAACATTTCACTTTGATTTTTCCACTGAAATTTCCTTGATTATATGGTTAGAGATATAGAATTAGGAATGTCTCTTAACCTTCTGGGAACCCAGTGCCCCATAATATTAACTGTCAGTATTTGGGGGACATTGGATTAATGGACTTAATTGCCTAGGTACAAGCAGGACTTTGGGACATATTTTTTTGTGCTGTTTGGTAACACTTAACTCCCAACTTGTTGCAGTCTTTCTTCTTAGGTCCTCACACAATTCTTTACAGAGCACTTATTAAAAAAAAAAAAATCCTAAGAGTTGATCTGTTTTCTGATTATTTTTGTGTAAGCTTCTAAACTTCAGCTGTGATTAATTTAGCACATTTAAATAACATTAATGTGTTATTGTTTGGTATAAAGAATTTTCCTTCAACTCAGAGTATTAGTACTGTAGCATAAACCAAATACAGCCGAGGGGATTTTTAACATCCCTGCATTATAAAGACTGAAAAAGGTGTGTGTCTGTGTGCGTGTGGAGTGTTTGTGTGTGAGGGAAAGGAGATATTAAAAATTAGTAAATGAATGTGTGTAAAACATTATATTAGTATTCAAAGAATGAACTTGTATTTATTTTGTGCCATTTGTTTTCATTACACAGAATAAAGTCAGGTGGTTTTAATCCTTTTTAAAGGGTAGTATTTGAAAAATGGCACTAAGAATGAAATCATGACCTATTTTTTTAATAGCTATGAAGATACTAATTATGGGTGAAGATTTCTTTTTAAATTTGTCTTAATTGTAGGCTTCTGTGTCACATACCACTCTTGTAGATGTCTTGAATAATTTCCCTTCCCCACAAAAGACAGGGTGTATTTATCTTTCTCTCTATTCACCTCCCCCTTTGCTGAACTGTAGTTAATTGCATAGCCTTTCTCCTGAGCTAGTAATGAACTTTCACATAAAGTGTATTTACAGCATCTGTAGTTTTAATTCTTCCTCCTCTACTTTCTAGGAGGGGATAGATAATAACTAAGAATTGGTTAATGCCAGTTTTTTCCCCCTTTGAAATAAATGTCTGGAGATAGCTCTCCATTTTAGAATTTTGCTGTTCTCCTTAATCATCTGCTTACCTAGTCATCACTCAGAATCTGCAAAACTTTATTAAGGAAAAAAAGTGCTGCATTGTTTTTTCAAATAACAGTTTTTAGGGAAAATATGACAAATCTCAGTTATGAGTGTTGTCCATTATACAAGATATGTTTATTCACAAAACATTACATGGCAGCAGTATTTTCATACTTGGTCATTAGGCTTATTGCTAACCCAATCAGAGGCATCAAATAGTTTACCTTTCATTGTAAACTTAAACATGAAAAAGCCTTTTAGTGTGAAATTGTATGTCATGTACCAAATGGCCACAGGCAAGGAAATCAATAAGAGAACTTTACTTGATTTTAAATTCCACTAAATAAGAGGGGGTCATTTCACGGCTTTCTTATTTAGAGAAATTAAGTCTCATTTCCAGGGATTATGAGTATAGTTATACCACTGGACCATATTTTCAAATAACACATGATCCCTCTTATATAAACCTATGCTAACTGCAAAACAGACCTTATATATAGTGGGACAAATAAGTATTTTAGACAATAGTTTTTGTGATCAGCTATGTTAATGCTGTACCAAGTTGAGGTAGATTCTGATCAGGCATTCTTTTATTAGGTTCTGCCTAACAACTGCTGGATTTTAAAAGGATAGGATTGTCATCTCTCCCCAAAAAGTATTCATATTTGTTTAAAGGAAAGCAGCAGAGGATATGACTAGAAGTATAATTGCTGCTCTAAGTTTGCTGAGACACAGGTTATTCTTAATGCTGATGCTATTTTTATTAATGGACAGTACCAGGATTCCTTTATTGTAAAAGGTGGGCTTTGAGTATCATTTCAAGTTTTTTTTAAAAATATATTTAAGTCTGTTCAGATGTATGAGAACCAGATACACACCTGAGTTAATTTAAAGAATGATGAATCGTTGGTTCCACTCAAAAAACACTGCTTTTATAAATGAATTTTTAATTTCACAGTTTTACTACTTAAGAAAGATCTTATGAATAGTGTTTTAAGTTGTCTGCAGAATCAAAACACCCAGTGAAACGAGTGGTATGTTGATTTTGCATTACTCGGAGTGTCAAATAGCAGTTATGAGCTAGAAACCTATGGAACAACTATCCTCACATGATGGGATTGTGATGATGGGATTGTTGATTCGGACTTTTCCTATTTTACCATACAATTTTGTTTATGTCCAGAGTTCTAAAGCCATTTTATAATACTGCAGTATCCCTTTTCTACAGCCTTATTAAAATAGCTACAAACATTTTTCCAGTGCAGTAACCCTTTTCTACAGCCTTATTAAAATAGCTACAAACATTTTTCATTTCAGTTTCACTTTCGTTGTATATTGAAGTTTTATTCTACAGACCAACAAATGAATTTGAGGTAAATTATATAGCTTTCCATTTGTCCTTTTTTCCTCAGGTGCTAAACAAGGCTCCAAAAATGGATACTGTTTTAGTAATATCTGCTTTATTCTTAAAATATTTCTTTTGCTAGATGTAAAGATTTGTGTTAACAGACAAGGTTTTAATCTGTAAATATGAATGGATGCCTTTAGTTTGCCCCTGTCTATTATTACTCTTTCATTATCCTCTATAGCAGAGGATTCATTCATGATCTTGAAGACATTTCATTAGGTATTGTTGCATTTTTAGAATGAAAATACAACTTTTCTGTCTTAGATTATTCCTGCTGCTGCTATGAGAAACTGAAAATCAAGAATGTGATGCACTTTTTACATTACTATATACCATACCTTTATTGATTGCTTTGATACATTTCCTGTAGCACAGCCACTAACAAAAGAGAGTGAATTAAAAATTCTCTTTGGGAGGGAATCAGTACAAATAACTTTGTGGTATTGGCCTATCAAGGACAATAATTTAGGAAATTAAAAATTCTGTTAGTATACTTTTTGGCCTTAAAATGTCTTCTACTACTGAAAAATGCTTAAATCTTAGTTTATTTTTATTAATTCCTCTCTGCCTCAAAAAAAAGGAGCTGGGAAGAATGGCTTAAAGCGAGTGGTACCCTCGGTTTGTTGCTAATCTATTTTAGGAAGAAAACAATTGTCTACTTAAAATGAGCTGGGGACTTACTTTTTGTTTGTATGCAGATGAACTCGTGCTACCCTAAGCCAATCAGATTAATTTTAATCAAATCAGTCAATTTCAACTATTCTGCTTCTCTAGTATATTTTTACTTAGCAAAGTTAAATATAGTAAGAATGCTACTTAACAAGAGGAAAGTCATTTCTCAAGCACATACCCAAACTTTAAGGAGATTGAACTCAAGATAATAGAGGAAGAAAACACCAAATGGGGTGAAGTATGAGAAAGATACGTGGTCCAAAGCTATCTGGTTATATTTTGATGTTGCCAATAATGCAAAGCCAAAATTTTAATTTGCTTATTTAATATATTTGTTGGCCAGAGATCTATTTTTATATCAATGTGCCTTGCATGTATATTAAAAAAACATTGGAAAGGCCATGTAGTAATGCCTGAGATAGTTGATGGTTCTTACCACCTCACTAATTTTTATGCAGTATGAAATGCTCATTCTATCGCCCACTGGTGCTCTCTGTTTAAAGTTACAGATCTTGTCACAAACTGGAACTATTTTATAAACTGGGGAAATGATTTAATTTACTTTTTTGTTGTTTCTTTTTTTGTTTGTAGTCCGTTAGTTGGCTGTTCTGTAGTGGGAAATAGTAAAAGGATTCTTCACTTCCTTTCCCTTCCCCCCAGCACCTTCTTCAAGTAATGTGATGACACCATTTCTTGTGTGCTTTGAAAAAAAATTTAGCTTGCTGTTTCCTTTAGTGTTGTTTAAAAAAAAGTGTTATAAAAAGCATTGTTTGCAAAATCTAGGGAGATAATGGAGTCCGCTTTAATTTGGAATTCTATGTGAGCTATGATCCAAGTTACTGGCTCTTTCAAAAAGTTTTTTATTGTTAAAGCACCTTGCCTAGAAAATTTTAAATACTTATGTCTGCAACAATTGTCTCAAAATAATGAACTGTGCAATTCTTGTCATTAAAAAAAAGATCTGAACTCTCCCTAATGTGATTTGTTAGTTTCTCTGTATTTCCTGCCAGTGTAAATGTGAAAAGCTTTGCTTGCATTACGTTTTAGAAATGCATTTTGCACACTAGAATTTTGCTGAAGCTCCATAAAAAGGTTAGATCTAAGTAGATGAATAAAGCTATGCACATGTTTTGAAAATTTAATTTGTGTGTCATTACCAAAAGTGACCTATTATTTGCTGTTCTTAGCGTCACCATCTTTAGAAACTTAGCTCAAAGTTACAGTTCTGGGCTAGCTCATCAGTGGAGCTAGAAAAGAAGAAAACTGACACCTTTTTAGTAAACCAGTTTAAATGAGAGCTTGACTTGTATCTACTAAAGGGCTTTTCTTGAAACAGGGCAGTTTCATCACTTTTACAAACTTTTGGATGCTCTACTTCCTCAGTGAAATTTTTGGTTTATTTGATCAAATAGAAATGGGAAGTAATTCAAACAAATGAAGGAAGGTCCTTTGCCACATGGAGTTCTGTGACAATTTTATGACTTAAATCTGGTTTGAAGGTAGGATATAACCTTTTTACCTTGATCACTTTAGTATAAATTTAGTTTAGTAAATGAACGATTGACTTGAGATTATAATCATTAGGTTGTTTAAAGATCTAAGCACAGCTTGTTTTAAAGATAATATGGTCTTTTAAAAATTGCCCAGTTAGAACAAGTGTAGAATTTGGGCAAATTTGGTGAAATTGCTGCAGTCTGCATGTACTAAATAGCCTTACTTCACATGTATGTGTGCTTAAAAGATTGTGTAGATATACTAGTGAGGTTTTGTCAATCATTTTTAAAAGATTGTTTTATAATCTCTTCAGGACCTTTGTAGAAGAGGCTAATAAGTCTAAATAGAAGATAATACTAATGGTATTTTTCCCATGCTTCTAGATATAAAAGAAATTTGTTCTATAGCTTTTTCCTATGTATAGAAGAGGGTTACTTCTCTGTCATCAAGTGTGCTCTTGATGTGTGTTGACTTTGAAAACACAGCAAAATCCTGTATCTTCACCGAAAGTGACAGTTAAAACCTAAATCTTACTAGTCAAGACTCGAAAGTTTGCCTATAATGCATGACCTTAAATGGCATAAATGTAGGGGTGTAGCATCATAGATGGTTATGGCTACTACTCAAAATCTGCAAGTAAGTAGTTCACTTATATTCAGTCTAGAACACATTTGAAGGAGCAAAGTAATTTGTGTCTTGTGTGCATTGGCATTTAGGAGCCGAGAGTTACCTCTTAATCTAGGGGAAAGGATAATTAGTAGACTACAATTATGTTAGAGGATGTTTTGCCTTCCCTCTCCCAGTTAAAATTTTTCCAGTATTTGTTTTGCCCAGTCAAAAAGGCCTTTTTTAGGTAAAAGAACAGTGGCCAGAAATTTACCCTTTTGCTAAATGCTTAAGTATTTGCCATAGCTGTTTCTGATGTCATGGATTCTGAGGAAGTGTCAGTACGTGATGATCTTCCTTTATTGATGTCTTACTTCATGTTCAGTGTTTTAAAAATATAAATTACAAACACTACATCCATACCCAGATTTACTTATTTTACCAGAAAAAAAATTGAGAAATTTGTAGATCAAATTAAGAGACCAATAAGTGTACATTGTTGAATAAAAAAAATTTAAAGTTTCTGAGGTGTTTGTGTTATCTTTTGTGTGCTTTAATTAACCAGCTACTGAAAACTAAGTCAATATTGTGATATTGATAATGGTATATTTTCAGAGTCAAATGTATAAATTTAAGTCTTAAATGTACCATGATCGTTTGTCATGTTTTTTTTTTTTTGTAAGTGCTAAGATACTTCTATGCACCATGCTAAGCTCTGTGCTTGGATTGTCTCATTTATTCATGGCAACTCTTAAGAGTTAGGTGTGTTTTTTCCATGTTCATGGGGAAAAAAAATCACCTGGCAACTGTGTTTAACATGCAATTCCAGGCCCTACCCCCAGAAAGTCTGATCCTATAGATCTAGGGTGAACAGGTTATTAATTCGCTTAGAAATGTCATGTTTATTGAAAAGTTAACTGTGAGAGCAGCTATCCTCCCTTTTTGCCTGACATTGAGCTTGACATTGTTCTTCCAGTTGAAATAAACCAAAGTTGAGCTAAGAAATTGAGCAACTTGTAAGTTGCCAAGATTCTGGATTTATTCATAACATTTTTTTTTAATCTTACATGCCTACAGCCCCTGGTCTTCCTAGGTGGTCTCCCATCTAAGTACTAACCAGGTCCAACCCTGCTTAGCTTCTGAGATCAGATGGGATCGGGCATGTTCAGGGTAGCATGGCCATAGACTTCATAACTTTTATGTAGAAATATATGGCGATGCATATTTGAGAAGCTTCCTAAGTTTGCTTAGCATTGATTTGTTGCAAGATAAAAAATACATCAACATTATTAGAGGATGAGGAGAAAATATGCAAAAACAATTACCAAAAGTGTGTTACTATATAGACTGATACATTTTAGTTATATGTTTAATGTTATTTGAGATAGGGAATACTTGTTCTTGGCCTCGTAAGTGCCTTTCAAGGATACAAGGGAATTTGAGGTTTACTGAAGATTATCTTTAAAAATTCTCAGCCACTTAACTGTAATTTATGTAAAGCATGGTAGTTAATTCAGCCTGCAACATTATTTTTTTTAAATGACATTTATTGTGGATTTCAGCAGCTAACATTTGTCTGAGTAGAACATAAAACTCATTCTAGATTGTTTAGCAAAGTCTCATGCTTGAGAAATTCTCTTGAAGCTCTTTATCCACTACTGTTGGATACGGCGAATTGATTGAATCTGGGAAGTCTGGGCATGAGAACCCCATTCTCTCCAGTGTTTATAGTCTCCTCCATGATGGTCACATTCCAAGATATACTGATAGCCACGGTATCCAGGATACTGGTAGCAAACCCAGCTAGAAAATCCAAAGCACATTGGATTGTTAAAACCAGTTATGAATGTGATCAACATCCCAAAACGAGCCTCTTTTCCCAACACAATTGATACAGGATACTTTTAGGCTTAGGAAATGTGCCAGGCACCACTTGTGAGCATAATATGGCTACAGTGAATTGAAAATTAACCTTGATCATGAAAAAAGGTGTAAGAGTAGTCAACATAATATGGGGGAGAAAAAAACTGACTTTAAGTGATAGTTGGTACCAAGAATTTGAGATTCAGAATTACTAATAATTAGACGGACAGCCATACAAATGTTATGTTAATGTATGTGATGTTAATGTATGAAATTTGATAAGACATGACCATTGATATATTAATATTCACAAGGTTTACACCTACAAGAGTTATTTTGAAATATGCTCCAACCCTGTTTTTGCACTTACGCCCCACACTGTATCTTCATGGAACCAACTTCATTGTTGAACCAACCCATGGCTTGCAAGGAGGGGTAGTCATCACAGATCTCCCACTGGCGTCCAATAAAGTTTTCTTTCTCAAAGATGGTAATCTTGGACTCCTTATGATTCTGTAACCCAGAAAAATTTTTTTAAGTTTAGTACAAGTGTTATGGCTATCTTAATTTTTTAATTACCATTTTTTTCAAAATCAAAACACTCCTGGTTTATAGAAGGAAGTACATGATCTTGATTATAAAAATATTTCAGGCAACACGGAGATTTATAAAAATTTTACCCATAATCCTATTAAATCCAATTTAATACATTTAAAATGTACAAAAAATTGATATAATACTTTGGAACATGAAAGACTAATGAAGAAAATATAATAGAAAAAAATACTTGCAATACATAGCCGACCAAGGGATTAACATTCACTAATTTGGAAAATGATCTCACAAATTAATAGGGCCTGTGTGTGTGTGTGTGTGTGTGTGTGTGTGTGTGCGCGCGCGCGCGCGCATTATGTTGGAAATAACCTAAAGACCAGTAGGGGATGTGAATACAAGCATTAAGAAGGTAAAGACTAACCTGTATGAAGTACCAAAAAAAAAAAAAAAATCAAAACTAGTCCTGGTGATAGAACATGGGGAAGAGCAATTGACTGGGAAGGGAACTTTATGGGGTAAGGGAAATGTTCTCTCTCTGAGTAGGGTGTTGGTTACATTGGTGTACATATTTTTCAAAACTCATTAGCATGTACATTTAGGGTCTGTACATCTTATTATGTGTAAATTCTACCTTAGACGGAAAATGTGAAGTTAAAGTGAGATGAAAACATCAGATAGGTCAGTACTTTTTATATATTACTGTTCAGGGTACCTTCACTACTTGAATTTTGGTACGACTTTAAGGCAAGATTATTAACAGCTAAAATTATGAGAAAATCACATGATGTGATTATTTCTCAGTATAGGGATCATTTTCAACAAACTTGAAGATCATCATGCTTCTGATTGAACTCTCTAAAGAGCTTAGAAGCATCCTCATCTGATGTAGAATTGAATAATGCTTAGTTTAGAAACAAGGTTATGAATCAAATATAAGAGACACTGGAAGACTTGCCTATTTCTTTCGTCATCCCACTTACCGAAGTAACTTTAGTATTACCCTGTCTCTCAGTAAAATGTTACACAGATTGAAATTTAACTGGTCAAAGATTTACTTTTCACTACAAGGTAAGTGCTCTCACTAGTTATCCTATTGCACTTTTGATAGTCTGGGCTCTTGAATATCCACTTTCTGCCACCTATAAGGAGGCCTTTACTTCAAGCTTAATCAAAATACCATCTAGTAGAAAAAAATCAAATGACAGTCTTAGAAACAGAGGAGGCAGTGTTTTTTTCTCATTTATTTTTATCTTTCTTTCTGCCACATTTTAGCATAACTGATAAGTAACATGTCAGTCTATATGCACCCTCTCTTGTCCTATTCCCCACATGCACAGAAGTGAAAATTTCGGAGACTCACAGCTGAACAGATGGGGCGGAAAGACATGAGGCGCTCAATGTGGTAGGCATTACTCCCACTCCAGGCATCCCAGCGAGGGTATTCTCCTCTCTCCAGGATAAACTGTTGCCCACAGAAGCTGGTATGCTCATAACCAATCCAGCTGCCAAAGACAAGTAGTGGCATTTGTTCACAGTGGTCAGAGCCTATGTGTCCTCATAAAGAAGGCATCTTTTGTTTTAGGTGTTAATAGCAGGGTAACATATCAAGCCAATTCCAACAGAGCCATACCAGTAACACATTTATCTCAAAAGGTGGAGAATGAGCTGGCAGCTGCACTAAGCAAGTTTGTAAATGTGATATTTGTTTTGGGATTATCCACTGCAAGGGTCTACTTCACTGGACTGAGTAATAAGTATTAGCAGTCAGTATAAAGTTATATTTCCTTTCTCTCCAAGTTACCTTATTCTCTACTTGGAGCTCCAGATTCAGGATAAAGTGACTGACTATTGCTTTGGCTCCAGCCAAACTTATTGGCTTCTTCCTAAGGAAGCAAAGGGATGAATAGGCAGCTGATGGATTGCCAGTCTCTTGTTTCTTTGTCACTTTGTGGGTTCTTTCTCCTGCTGTCACATATCTATACCTTATTTATTAAAACACCTCAGGTGAATATTTCACAACCAGGTCTCTTAAAGTATTACTCCTTTTAAAGGGTTAAAGAACCCAATTGTGGTGGTGAGCAACTTGTAGAAGCCTATCCACCTGCAAAGCCAGTTGGGCAAAGGAGAGTCCTTTCTTCTGTGTGTTTCTGGACTGATGATAAAGACCTCAATTACCCTACCAAGAGTCAGAAGTCAATGTAAGTCTGGGAAGACTTACTATGAACCAATATGGCTTTCAAGTTCTGGGGTTGAGCTCCTTTTTACACAGAGAAATCAGCTAGTGGTGTCTGCTCTGGGATATGGAGGAGGGGAATTAGCTATAAAGAGGCTGCAGTTTGACAGTTACCTCTCTATTCTCTACAGGCAAGAAAAGCTCAAGGGTCCTATGGCTGTTCTGAGGGAATCCTAAGTAACAGCCTATGGGCTCCAGAAGTACAGATTAAATTATTGTCACTGCCCAACCCCATGGTATATATTTCTTTAATTACCCCCAAATCTAGTACCAAACCACTAAAAACCTCATGTTTCTTCTAACTTGAGTTACTAAATTGCACAGGTAGTGATCTCTTTTAAGTTTACATCAGTATGGAGGACTCTCTAACAGAAATGATTAGAGTCTGGAGGAACATCTTTCTTCTCCTATCTCTACCTTTATAGTCCCATGTCTGGAGGGACTGGAAATAAGGGGCCTGAGGTTCTACCGAGGTCCATACTCACGCGCCACATTCCACCTTGAGAGATCGAACATTATCAAAACTGCGCTCAGAGACATTTGGACAGGAGCTTGTGAACTCCATCCTCTTGCCCTGGAAGTTCTCCTGGTCATAGATGGTTATCTGAAATGGGATTGAATAGGAAAAGATAGCAAGAATGTGGTACATCAGGAAGAACAGATGATCTGGTAAACAATTTAGCTTGTGTCTGACCCTGTGTTTTCTATCACTAGCTATAGCCCAGGATGCCTGATGAGGTATCTGCCAGTATAGACAGGGTAAGTAAGAAGAGGTTTGAATACCACATAGGAATGGTCTGCATGGATGATAGCTGGCCCATTGGACAGACCAAGGACTCATTAATTTATTCACCATGCTTCCTACATATGTGTGACCCAGGAGCCAAGATTCTGGGAGTCCCAGGGCTCCCTGTGGATTATTGCTTAGCTTCTATAGCCACACCTGCTATAGAAACTTAAGGTGTAGAAAGAGAGTTGTAATGAATTCCTTCTATGCCTTGATCTAGAACTTGGCTCTTAAACTGGCTAGAGGACAAGTCCCAAAGCTGTAAGCTGCCCTCAAAGTTGACTCAATAAAGAGGGTAAAAGTATCGGGAAAAACAATGAAAAGCCTGAGGATTGGCCACTTCAGGCAATGGTTACAACCAATTTCAGGATGCGAGTCAGGAGACCTGGATCCTATCACTTATTTGAGACCTGCCAGCAAATCTCTCTTCATTTCTAGGCCCTCAGTTTCTCCAAGGATTAATTCACTCTGGGCTACTCTACTTTAAGATGATTTGAACAATGTAGAGGAGTGTTGAACTAAGAAACTAGATGTCATATCCCACCCATCATGGGCTTCCAGGGTCATCCTTCTTCTGTCCAAATGGGACATCCTGAGAGGTCCTTCCTGTGAGAGCATCTGGACCTTGATTGGACCCTTCCCCTACAAACTGGTGTTTTATTGGTCAGTCACTATCTCATGGAAAAGCACAGCCTGCTCTGTGGCAGCATCTCATCCCCTGCTCTGTTGGAATTCTCAATTTCCATATGATGGGGGTGAGCTTACCTTCCATGGCCCCACGGACCCTGGCATGGGGTTGGTTTGAGCCATCTTGGTGGTTGGAAGGGTTTCTAGAAGACAGAACACACAAGAATGACATGGCTTTTGGGATGGAGGAAAGTAAAAGAGGTTTGAAGTCCAATTGACTTTAGTTGGGATCCTGGCTCTGCCTCTCACTAGCTGAATCTCAGTTGTCTGACATCAGTCAAGCTTCTATATGCAGATTTGTTGTAAGGATTAGAAGCAATAATGCAGATAAAGCACTGCCCAGTCATAGTGACCTCTTGATAAATGTAGCTCTTGTCCTCTTGCCTGCCTCCAGGCACCCCCTACAGGTGGCAGCATTGCCTCCGTCTCACATACCCCAATATAAACTCTTTGGCAACCATCTAATTGTGACCCCTTATATTACCAGTGTGTAGTCTCCTTCACCCTCACCAAGATCCTCACAGCCCTCAAACTAACCAGTGGTGCATTGCCATGCTACCATTCCTTCCCTACTTCTCTGTCTTCTAGACCTTGCTTCCTCAGAGAGAGAGACTTTGCTGCTTTCCCCAGCCTGCAGTGACTTGCTTTCTTTCCTGATTTCTAGCACTCATCACAGTACTGATATGTTTCTACTGAATGTGTCCTGGCAAGTATCTCAATGGCAGGACCCTGGTCTCCTGAGTGACTGATGTAGCACCAAGCTGGGTCCATGGTGGAGCAGTGATGAATTGGAAGTGGGGGGATGGGCACAGTTGAAAAAGACTTAATGAGGAAGAAAAGAGGTTAGTAATAGCTAACATTTAACAATAGATCACTCTATGCCAGGTCCTGTTCTAAATGCTCTACATGTATTTTTTTTTTTTATGTCTGCAGCACCTGTCTTTCTAAGTAATCTCCCATCCAAGTACTAACCAGGCCCAACACTGCTTAGCTTCTGAGATCAGACATCAGGCTTGTTCATTGTGGCATGGCCATTGACCATGTGTGGACTGTGGGTCCACTGGAGCATGAACCCAGGACCTCCTGTGTGTAAAGCAGACGTGCTAACCACGACACTATGGAGCCATGTCTTCTACATGTATTAATACATTTAATCTTCACAATGAGCATGTAAGGTAAATGCTATCATTATCTCCATTTTACATACTGAAACTCATAAATTAGGTAGACAGAAAAGATGGTAGGAAGAGTAAAGAGAAAGATAAGCTGAGAGATAAGAAGGAAGGAGGGAAGAAAGAAGTCAAGCAGGGGCGCATCAGGTTTCTTGACTCAGAACAGCCATTCATGACCCTTTTCTCTGGCTACTATCAGGCCCAGGAACTGATGCGTGTAAATTCTATGATATATCTTTCCATTCTGAACCTTTTAACAAGCATTTCCCGGCTCCTACCCTGCATACCATCTCCCTATATCCCAAGAGGCTGTTATTTCTTGGGACCCCCTTCCCCCTCCCAGCCATGATTGCTAGGGCAGTGGTTATTGCCATTTGAGTGTCTCCTGTTGGGGTTACAAGAGAAGGTTGCCTCCCCACAGAGTTCTCCACTTTTCTACCCCATCCTAGGAGACTCTGACCACAAGGCAGGAAAACTAGACCCGCTCCTGGGCATGTCTCTGCAGGAGAAAGAAAGGAAGGGCCAGAGCACCCCTCAGGACCTTACTCACCCAGCTCCTGCTGCACAGTCTGGGTCTCCATCTGGTGCCACTTTCTCTGTGGTCCTGCTCTTTATAGCCCTGCATACTGATGGCCTCTGGCCCTGTCAGCACTCTTCTTTCCCTCTGCTTTTGTTCCTCCTGATCCCTAGAGCTTTGGTGGCTCAGCTTGCTGGGCAGGCATCCCTCAGGCCTTTGTTTAAACTAGGGAAACAGAAATCCAGAGAGGCCCCACTGCTGTGGGCAAGGCTGGAGGCTGCAGGCCTTGCTGTGATCTTGATCTCAGAGCAGCTGGGAGGTGAGCACAGGTCTCTGCATGAGTGTTTGTCCGCTATCTTCCAGGTTCCTCATGCCACCCCAGGACCTTCCTAAGACCCTGTGTCACAGTGAACACATCAAATTGTACCTCGCTTGCTATATAGAAAACGTATTTTTTTTTTGTTAAAAAATGTGAAGGATTATTACAATTCTGAACTTTCTTAAGAAAAAAAATTGTTCATTCTGTTCTTCAGAATCTTTGTTATACTATATTTATATATAAATATGTAAGAGTTAAATTCAATTACAGTTGACTAGTAGACATGAATCTGTAGCTATTTTATTAAATATTTATTCATTTTTAATTTTGCGGTTTTCTTTTTAGAATTTTGAGACAATGAAACTTATTTGGTTTTTAATATACTGGTTTAGGGCCTTGGCAGTCTCACAGGCACAAGGTACTATACCTATAGTACTCTAAAGTGTAAAATTATTTCTCTTTGAAAGTTCAGGGCACTGGCTGATGGTAGTGTAGGGGAATTGTGGGCTTCCCCTGGAACCCTGAAGGGGAGGATCTCAGCTACTATGAGAAGCAGGGGGTTGCAGTGAATGTGGAGGGCTTTGAGCCTGGCAGGTCCAGATTGAAATCCCAGCCCTCCTGCCTGGGTAATTGAGTAAGTTACTCAGCCTCTCTCAACCCTCCCCACCCCCCCAAAAAGAGGTAATATCTGTCTGACACATTGTAGGTTTATTATTACTTATTACCCTACTCTCCTCCTGGTGACAGATACTAAAGAAAATCTCATAGCAGTTTGGAGAGAGAAACTTCTCCCAGTAATGTTCTCTCGATCCCTCTGCCATTCTCACCAGCCTATGACTGGTGAGTTCATTGGAGACCCCTTTTCTCAGAACCAAAAATCAGGGGGGAGTTTTGGTATGTACATAAGTATTTTGTAGATTTGGGTGGAAATTTTCAGATGTACAGATATGATGCTAAGCATGATACACTACCCCAGAATGTTTCTGCTGCTTAATTAACTGGTGATGTCTGGTTGGCAAGGGACAGAGTAGCCATGGGGATGATCATGGCAGACTCTGGACGGCTGGTGGCTGTGCAAGGGCTTAAGACATTAGCTGTCCATGGCTGGTGGCTCTTCCTCACTTTTTCTTCTCTTCCTTCACAGAATGAGGGTCCTAGGGAAATAGTTACTTGGTCATGTGTTCATTTACTCATTCATTCTCTAACTCTTGGGCTAGCTTAGGTACTCCCTCAATGTGCTTCCATGGAACCTTGTACTTCCCCAGTTATTGTATCAATCATGCTATAGAACTTACTTTAGAAACTGGAAATATTGGGCTCAACAGAGGGAAACTGAGGTGCTTGGGGCTCAGGATAGAACAGAACTTTTCACTGTATATTTTTCTGTACTTTTTGAGTTTTGAACAATGTGAACATATTTTCTATAAAACAAAGTTTATAAAACGATTCCCCCAATTGCTCCCCTGGCCCTCAACCTAGCCATCATATTAATGCTAACTGCATTCCCTCTTTTGTGCTCCCCATCCCCGTAACCAACTATCAACTACTAATTTGTGCTTCTTTAACCCATCATCCTTTCTCCCCAAACCCCCTCCCCTCTAACCATCACCAGACAGTCTTCTATATTTGTGAGTCTGTTTTTGATTAGTTTTGGAACCTGCATCTTAATCAGGCATGCTAGGTAATTTTTATTTTTTTCAAATAAAGAATCTGATTGCTTAATTATCTGCTTCTTCCATTAGCCTTCACGCTCTGTGAGGGCTGGGACTTCATCTGTCTTGTTCATCGTTATATCTTCAGCATAACTCCTAGCTCAAAAAATGTTTTGAATAAATGAAAGAATAAATGGATGACAAACTATGATGGTGTTTTGTGACTCTGGAGGCACAAAGTATCCATAGTATACTTACCCTACCCAAAACTGTGCTGTTTTTGTTGTACTTGTGCTTCATATACTCTCAGCATTTTAATTTGGGAGCTTTACACCCTACTGAAGAGTTAGTACAGTAAAGACTGATTGAGCCAATCTTTTATTTTTACAGAAAAGTGGGGCTTTTCTAATGTTTGACTGAGAAGCCAGACACACATGAACAAAACTATTGTGTGTGGGGAAGGGGGAAGAAATCATGGTTATTGTGCAAACAATTCACCAATACCCTTCCGATATTCCTGGAGTCATATGCAGGCCCAGACTGTCTTCCCCACCTTAAGTCTGAGGAAGTTGGAGAAGGATTGTCAAATGTCCAACGCTAACCATCGTTCTTTCTAAATACCACTGCAACTTGGTTTTTAACCAAGTTCTAGAGGATTCCCCCTATGACATTGTCCAGAACTGTTGCTTCACTTGCCTTTTGTTGATTCTGGCCTTGGAACTCCAATCCCCACCACCATCTCCTCCCAGGAAAGTCCAGACACAGCCACTCTAGGAGTGGGAATGTAGAGAGCAACCAGTTTATAATCCCTTTTCCTAAGCTGAGTTTTGATCTTTCCTGTTCATCCACTATTAACAGTAACTCTAGTTTACTGAGCATTTACTATGAACCAGACAGTGCTTCTTTTATTCTCACAACAACTCTATTAAGTAGATTGTTATCATATCCATTTTATAGATGAGTTAACCGAGGTTTTGAGGGGCCAAATTCTGGGCCAGGAAACCCAGCAGGGACTTGAATATATGCCTAATCTGACTCAAAGCCCATAGTCTTCCTTCTGGGCAACCCCATCTCTCTGGCATAAAGTAGGATGATAATATCTACCTGACCAACTGCTGTCAGATAAAGGGAGATAAAGGCATTTAGAGCATCATTAGGTACTCAGTTAGAGCTCAATAAATGATAACTACATTATTAATTGTCCAAAGCAGATACCCATCTTCTGCCAGGTTTTTATAGAAACAAGTGAGAGCAAGCAGCAAAAATTTTAGAAAAATTATCGGATCAAAAATGTTTTCTTTGAATTTGGAAAAAACCACATTCATTCAGCTTTTCTTTGTTTCTAATATTTTTCTTTGTTCAATTTTAGGAGTGTATTCTGTCAGTCTAATTTTCCAAAGGGCACTGATCTACTGGGGACATGGATTTCAAACCATGTTCTCAGTCCACACACTCATTACACAAGAAGTTTGGGCAACTAGCTGTCCAGTGGGATAGGCTATTAGATTAAGTGGTGATGACTGTCATTAAGGGGAGTGAGATGACCCCCCAAATGTTACTTGGTCAGTTTGAACCTTGGGCTCCTCAGCACTAGGGCTACATGCCAAGCATGGCAGATGCTTGGTAGAATTTTATAGATGGCTTAAACCCTCTGGCCTTCCCTCTGGCCCAGGGAGCCTCACAGGATGAGGCCCAGTGTGGGAGGGTGAGGTCATGGGGCCAGGACAGCCCCTGGACTCAGCACTTTGTGGCAAGAGCATAATGAGGCTGACCAGGCGGCTGAGTAGCACTTCTGTTGTTTGGGAATAAGCAGGATGGGTACAAAGCAAAGGGCCCAGTCAGCATTCAGACAGCACCTACCTCCCCCACAAGGGGCTGCTTCTGGGGGACCTTTTTTGCCTTGTCCCTTGCTACCCCTTTAAACAAGCAGGAGTGCCAGAACCTAGGGAGCCTGAGAGATACAAGAACTGGGAGAGAACTTGGGCGGCATCTCAAGCCTCCAGTGCTTTCTGAGAACTTTCTACAGTCGTCCATTCCTCCACTTCCAAGCATCAACAGATGCTCACCTCTTGGGGAGCTGTTGTCCTAAGGGCTCAGCCTCCCTAGCCTGTTTCCTCTGTTTCCTCTGCTTGAGGGATTTCAACTCAATTCAGTCAACTGAATTTCCTGCTACTGCAGCTTAAGTCATTTCCTCTCAACTAGAACCTTATGAAACTGTTAGAAAAATAAGTATGAGGATGACTTATCCTACTGGGTGATGTTCGGCCCACTCTCCACTACAACTGAGCAATCCAACTCTGTCTCATTTAGAGTGAGCAGATTTAGCAAATAAAAATACAGGACATCCAGTTAAATTTGACTTCCAGATAAACAATATTTTGTAGTATAAATAGGTCCTAAACATTTTTTATACTAAAAACATTATTTGGGTGTTCTGCATTTTCTCTGTCAACCCTAGTCTCCTTCCACTTTTGTCTGGAGCACTCTGTGATGCCCCTTCCAATCTGTTTCTCTTTTGTCTTCTAGAGATGATGGTGTAGAAAGCAACTGTCTTCAGAAAGCCTGCCCTGGCATACCCAGGCCCACCAGCCACCCCACAACATCCTATAAGAAAGGGGAGAATGGAAGAGAATCGATGTGTTTTTAAGTGTTTTCCCAAACCTTATCTTATTTAATCCTCCCAAGTCCTGTGAAATATGCTTAATTAACACTATTTTATAATAGAAAAAGAAAAAAAAAAAACAGACTCTGGGAGCTTATGTTACTTATCCATGGTAATATAGCTAGGAAGTGACAGAGCCAGGTATCAAACTTAATTATTTTTGGTACCAAATCTGTATTCTTTACCATGTGGCTTATAGGAGTCCCTTACTCTTCATTTGTGTGTCAGGCACAACTCACGGATAGTAGCCATAAAAGCAACTTTATTTTCATCTTCTCTGCCCCTTTTCTTTTCTTCAGTGCAGCTAGTTTCTCTCTTTTGTCCTGGATGTAAACTTGGGCAATCCCATAATTTTTCCTGGCTACATTTAGTTAATAAAAAGTTGGATAGTTACTTTAAATAACAAAAGACAGTCTTAATTTTCAATCAGAATGTTCATTCAACTGTAGTAACCAAAATTTCCATCTCTATTCAAAGGTAATCTCCCTGCTACCCCAGATAGGACCTGCTTTAGGCAGAAAGACTGCACCAAGGGAAAGTGTACTCTTTTTTCTTTTTCCCACTTACTGGTTTCTGATCCTTCCGGAGTTGAAGGGAATGGGAGAAGGAGAGCAGAACATTTCTTACTTGATGGTCTTGTTTGGTAAGATGGCTTCACACTATGCCTGCTAACTCTTTAGAGCTACCTATCTAATGAACACTTACTGGTTCTTGTGAGAGCCCCACCTGCAGTAAACTTGACCTAGGCCTATGCATCTCCACTATGGTCATTGTTCCTTCTACAGCCCCTGGTGGTCTACTCCTAGCTTCACTCTGCTGAGGACTCATCAACTCTCCAGGAGTTCTAGTGGACTAAATCTGCTCCAGCCCCACACCAGTTCCTTCTGAGGCGTGACCCACCTCTGGTCCATGAGAAACATTCACACGAACTTTACCATGGCAACTACTGATGTGTAGGCTGACTCTTACTTAGCCTTCTCTGCTTTGCCTCTTTAATTCTTTCCCCTGAAGGATGGTACGGTTCACAGCACAGCTTTCTTCAGAATTTCTCTTCACAGTTCTATCTCTAATCTCTCCAAATCCTTATAACTTTGGGGTAAGAAGGAGGGTTAAGAGCCATCAAATCAGTTTTTAAACACCTTTGAAATTTCTGTATAGTGGTCTGTCACATCACTCACTTTGGTTTCTGATATCTATCATTTTAATGTCTTGGCCAAAATCCCATGTTTACATCCTGTTACTTGCGTGTGTTACTTCACTGCTTCCTTTGTGCTGCTCATCCAACTATGCTCCCTTTACATCCTGTTTCATCAAGCATGCATTTCCTCAAGTTCCTGACCCTGGAACTATAGTACCTGCGACACTATCTATTTCCACACCCACCCTCACATCTTCGCTTCTAGTCCCAGATGTCCACCACTTCCTGTCCTATATAACATGCATTTCTAGCTTTCAAGGAATATCATTTAACCAATTAGGCCCCTCAGGTCAATAGCATTTTAAAAAATAACTCCTATATTTTATTACAAAAGTATATGTAACTTCAGAAGTCAAATGTTTATAAAAGATGTATAATAAATATTTTTAGAAACTCAGCAGCCTGGTACTCAGAGGTTACCATTTTCAACTCTTTTAGCTTTTTTTCTGGTATTCATTGATTTTAGACAGTATGCACTGATTTGCTATCGTGGCAGGTAGGATTTTAGCTCTTTTCCTCTTCCCCTTTCCCAAAGATATATTACAAATTTTGCTTAAATTTATATTCAGTGAATCCATTTCTGTGACTTTGTAAATATTGTTTACTACTAGACCAAGTAATTCATGATAACTTTTCCTTCCTGAAACATGTTTTGCTTTTCCTGGAGTTAAAAATTGCCTCTTAATACCATATTCTACATGCTCAAACCTATCAGATCATCTGTTATCTCCATTTTTTCCCCCTAGAGACTTCTGTCTGCTCCAGAATTAAGAAGTTTCTCTATATGCTGCTGCACAGGTATTGCCCAGAGACTTCTCTTGCTGACATCCTAGGATTTCCTTTTGCCTTGTTTAGGGTTGAATCTGTCTGTCTTTCTCATAGATTTACCTTCTTATTTTAGTGAAGCACATTCTGTAATAGTGTAATGAGAAATGGTGCATAAAGATACATTTTTAAGATCCAAATATCTAAAACTGTATTTTGACATTTGATTGAAGGTTTGGCTGTGTGTAGAGTAGTGGTATTCTACAAATAAAGAACGCATTTCTCCCTTGTCTTCTATGTGCAATGTTGCTGTTGAGAAGTGCAATGCCATTCCTGATCCTTTGTAAGAGACTTTTTTGTCTTTCTGGAAGCTTTTGAAATCTTTTTTTCCCCCCCTTTATCCCCATTGATCTGAATTTTCTGAGGCTGTGCCTTTGTGAAAGTTTTCTTTCCTTTATTTCTCTGGGCATGTCAACCTCAAGAAAGGTATGTCTTTTAATTTTTGGAAATGCTCTTGTATTATTTCTTTGATCGCTTTCTTACCTCTGTTTAATAAGTCTCTTTTCCTACAATTTTTACTTATTTATTTATTTATTAGACCTCATGAATTAATATTCTAGTTTTTTAATATTTGTATTCTATTTTTATGTCTCTATCTTGTTTGTTCTGACAACTAAGAGATTTCCTTGAATTTAGTTTTTAACCTTGTTAGTGTCCTACTGCTGCTCTAGCAAATTACTACAAACATAGTGGTTTAATCAACATAAATTATATTTTTAATGTCTAAAATGTTTGTTTTCTCTGATTGTTTCATTTTTAAAGCATCCTGTTCTTGTATTATAGGTGCAATATTTTCTTTTATCTCTCTGAGAATATTTTTGCTTCTTCAAAGTATTTTTCTTCTTCATACATTATCTCTACTCCCTTCAGGTTCCTTTACTTCTGTATGTTCATTTTAGTTTTTTTAAATATTGGAGTCTTTTCTCAAATGTGTTATAATCTGAGAGTATACCCTTTTATTGAAGAAAAAGCTGATTGGGAAAAATTAATTGGAAGTTCTGGATGCCTGGCTGAAGAGTGTCAACTGATAGTGTTTCATGATACAACAACAGGTGGTTGTATGGGAATTGTTTGTTGTATGTTTTTTGTTGGGAATCATCAGTATCTGTAGATATTTTCCTTGGGTTGGTTCATTTTCTCCTGAGAATGACTCTCTGATATCTTTCTGGCTGTTAGTTTTCTGGAGCTGGGTGGAGATGACAGGTGTAGTAAAAGCTTTCACTGACTCCTCCTAGTCTCAGCTCAGCATCTCACCTCTACCCTCCTCTGTGTCCAATGTCCTGTCCCTCTGGGGCCCCTCTTATTCAAAATCTATGCAGTCATATCTCCTGAATGGTTTTGACCACACAATGGGTGGGAGGGTCAGGGAAATTGAAAGCTAGCTACTTCTTACACAGATCTTCACAAAGTCCTCCTGTTTTGCGCATCTTTGTGTAACCCCAGCCTCCCGTGGGTATTTGGTTCCTCTAAGTCTTTGCTTTTTTCGAAGTTCCAATGAGTGTTCCTTGCTGTTCTTTCCCAAATTTAACTGTCTTTTTGTTGAGATATTTACCATTCCCTCTTCGCTTTTTTTTTAAGTAAACTTTTATTTAAAATTTCAGCATAGTTTTAAATTTACAGAATTAATTAGAAGATAGTACAGAGTTCTCATATATCCCACTCCTAGTTTTTCCTATTATTAACATTTTACATTAGTATGCTACATTCATCACAATTAATGAACCAATATTCATACATTATTATTAACGAAAGTCTATACTTTATATAGATCTCAGTTTTCCCCTAATGTCTTTTTTTCTGTTCCAAGATTCCAGTAAGAATACCACATTCCATTTAATAGTCATGTCACCTTAGGCAATTGTGACAGTTCTTCAGACATTCCTTGATTTCGATGACCTTAACAATTTTGAGGAGTATAGGTCAGGTATTTTCATAGAATGTCCCTCAGGATTTGTTGGATGTTTTTCTCATGATTAGACTGGAGTAATGTGTTTGGGGGAGCAAGATCCCCAGAGGCAAAGGGCCATTCTCATATCGTGTCAAGGGTACATATTATCAAATGACTCATCACCCTTGATGTTAATCTTGACTACCTGGCTTACGGTAGTATTTATCAAGTTTCTCCACTTGAAAAGTAACTCCTCTTACTGTGCTTTTGGAAAGAAAGTCACTGTGCACAGCCCACGTGTAGGGAGTAGTAAGCTACGTTCCACCTCCATAACAGCTCCCATTCATTTTTTGTCTTAAAGATCTGATTACAAGTTGTATATGTCTGTTAGTTTCATCAACGATGAAATCTGTATTTCTGTTTTTTGCTCTCCATGTTATGTTCCTATAATTTTTAACCTTTCTCCTACTGACTCTTTTCCTTCAGGCTATAAACATAGTTAAGCTGCCCTCATCTCAAAATAAAATTATAAGTTCACCTAAAACTCTGCTTCCCCTTCTGGACATCACCCACTTCCTTCTGTTTATCATAGTTACGGGCTCTAAAACAAACAAACAAACAAAAACAAACAAACAAAAAAACAGACTACTTCAATGTCCTTACTGCTTTCTCACTCTTCAATAACAGCAATCTTATTTCTTTCCTTGCCACTCTTCCAAAACTGCCTTGGCAAGGGAGACTAATGACTTCCACATTGCCACACTCAGTGGATTCTTTTTTTTCTCTATAACACTTAGCCCATTGAACACGTTCTTTAGAAACACTCTTTTCCCTCAGCTTTTAAGTCACTGCTCTCTGCTGCTCTTCCACAATCTTCTTAGTCCATTTCTTTTCCTCTTCCTGTCAGTTTCCTCAGGATCTGTTCTTGGCCTCTTTTCTCATTCTGTATTCTCCTTAGGTAACCTCATCTACTCCCAAGACTTCAACAGCTGCTTTATGCTTATGACTCCCAGTCCATATGTTAAATTCAGACATCTCTCTTTGTATCCTAGAGTTACTGTACAAATTACCACCGTCTTGACTTAAAACAACAGAAATTTATTCTTTCACAATTCCGTAGGTCAGAAGTCTTAACCACTGTATCAGCAGGGTTGATTCTTCCTGGAGGCTCTGAGGCAGAAATGGTCCCATGCCTTTCTCACAGGTTCTGGTAGTTGTCAGCAATTCTTAGATTTATCGTGCACCATTCTAGTCTCTGCCTCCATCTTCACACAGAGTTCTCTTCTGTGTCTTCATATACCCTTTTGATAAGGACATTGGTCACTAGATTTAGGGCCAACTCTAATCCAGTATGATATCATCTAAATTTGCCTAATTTTATCTGCAATGACCCTATTTCCTAATGAGGTCACATTCTGAGGTTCCAGGGTGAACATGAATTTGGGAGAGAGACTATTCACTATTTAACTCTAGTTCTGAGTATTCAGCTACCTCCTGGACAGCTCCAGATAAATGGCTTACAAAAGATTTCTCAAACCCAACATGGCCAAGCTGTTCAGATCATCTCCACTGTCACCCGTAAACTCAACTTGGTCTTCCTCTGGTTTTCCCTGTATCAGGGACAATGCCACCATCCACCCAATACCCAAGCCAGAAATCTGAGAATCAATCTTGACTCCTCTCTCTTTCTCACCATCATATCCAACCTTTGAATCTTGCTAATACTACCTCCCTGATAGTTCTATATGTACCCACTTCTCCATCCCCATTGCTTCAGATAGTATTAGTTTTTCTGCAATTAAGGAATAGAAAATCTAATGCAAACTGGCTGAGACAATAAGAAAATCATTTAGTTCACTTAACAGGCAATAATGCAGTAAGGTAAACTTCAAGCTTGATTGATGCAATGATGTTTCAATGACCTGGGTTTTTTCTATCTCTATTCTACTGACTTCAGTGTTGGCTTCATTCTGAGCCTGGTTGTTTCCATGATTGTTGGAGGTTTTCCAGTAGAAGTTAGGACTGTGTAATTAATTCTTCTCATCCATCAGGAGAGAAAGAGAGAGTAGCTTCCTGTGGTTTTCTAAAGAGTAAGGAAGAACTTTCCCAGTAACCTCCAATATTCAAACCTTGTGCCCTTCTGGCCAGAATTAACAAGAGCTAACATTTTGTCATATTTGCTTCAAACTTTTTTGCAATAAAACTTGAAGATAATATTTGAAGATCCCTTTGTATTTTCCACTAGTCTTATTCTCCTCTTCTACTCCTTAAAAGCAACCACTTTCTTAAAATTGGTATATATGCTTCCCATCTATGTTTGTATATTTTTACTACATACTTACACAAATACGAGTATAGTTTTTGTTTTAAAAAGCATGTAAATCTGTAGGCGTAAAAAATAAAAAATTAGAGATTGTAAACTAACAAGGTCCTTGCACTCTGTGAGGTCAACCAAGCGTTGCCTCACCTAAACAAACAAATAAACAAACAAATAAATAAAAGTTAAAAAGCACATAAATAATGTACATGTAAATTGTATTTTATGCCTGTACATGTATATGGCACATATAAATTGTCACTCCAAATCACTTTCTTCCTTCAATATTATATTTTTGAAATCTGTTCATACATGTATGTAGATCATGTTCACTCATTTTATGGACTATAAAATATAGAATATTCTACAATTTGCAATCTTTATGTCTTCTATTTAACATTATTTTCTGTGCTTTCCTTCTTTTCTTCCTTCTTTCTGAGACTGGTTAGATATCTATAATGTTCATAAAATGATCCCCCAGTTGCTACCTCTCTTCCCTGGCCCTCCACTTAGCCATCAAATTAATGCTAACTGAATTCCTTCTGCCATGCTCTCCATGCCCAACTATCAACTACTAATTTGTACTTCTTTAACCTTCACCCCATTCTACCAACCCTCAAACCCCCTCCCCTCTGACTATCACCAGATAATCTTCTTTGTTTTTTTTTTGTTCTTTAGATACTGCATATAAGTGAAATCGTATGGTATTTATCTTTCTCTGTCTGACTTATTTCGCTCAACATAATAACCTCTAGGTCCATCCATGTCATTGCAAATAGTAGGATTTCATTTTTTTAATGGCTGAGTAATAGTCCATTGTATATATGAACCATAATTTCTTTATCCAATTATCTGTTGATGAACATTTAGGTTGCTTCCATATCTTGACTATTGTAAATTGTGCTACCATAAATATTGGAGTGCATAGATCTTTACGAATTATTGTTTTGATTTTCTTTGGATAAATACCCAGAAGTGCAATTGCTGGGTCAAAAGGTATATCCATTTTTAATTTTTTGAGGAACCTCCAGACTGTTTTCCATAGCAGCTGTACCAATTTGCAATTTCACCAACTATGTATAAGGGTTCCCTTTTCTCCATATCCTTGCCAACACTTGCTGTTTTTTGATTTATTGATGATAGCCATTCTAACGGGTGTGAGGTGATATCTCATTGTGGTTTGAATTTGCATTTCTCTGATGATTAGTGACCTTGGGCATCTTTTCATATGACTGTTAGCCATTTGTATTTCCTCTTTGGAGAAGTATCTGTTCAGGTCTTCTGCCCATTTTTTAATTGGATTGGTTTTTAGTTGTTGTTGTTGAGTTGTATAAGTTCTTTATAAATTCTGGATATTAACCCCTTATCAGATGTATCATTAGTGAATATCTTCTCCCAAATAGTCCATTGTCTTTTTGTTTTGTTAATGGTTTCCTTTGCTGTACAAAAACTTTTTAATTTTATGTAATCCTATTTGTTTATTTTTCTTTTGTTTCCCTTGCCAGAGGAGATATATCTGAAAATAAATTCCTGTTAGTAATATCAGAGAGTTTACTGCCTATGTTTTCTTCTAAAAGTTTTATGGTTTCTGGTCTTGTATATGGTATAAGAAGGTGGTCCAGCTTCTTTTTTTTGCATGTATCTGTCCAATTTTCCCAACCCCATTTATTGAAGAGACTGTCTTTACTCCATTGTATATTCTTACCTCCTTTGTCATATATTAAGTGAGTGTATAGGCAGGGATTTATTTCCGGGCTCTCTATTCTGTTCCATTGATCAATGTATCTGTTTTTATGCTAGTACTATGCTGTTTTTATTACTGTAGCCTTGTAGTTTAGTTTGATATCAGGTAGTGTGATACCTCCAATTTTGTTCTTCTTTCTCAAGATTGCCATGGTTATTTGGGGTTTTTTATGGTTCCATATAAATTTTAGGATTATTAGTTCTAGCTCTCAGAAAAATACCATTGGCATTTTGATAGGGATTGCATTGAATCTATAGATTGTTCTGGATAGTATGGCCATTTTAACAATGTAGATTCTTCCTACCCATGAACAGGGTATATGCTTCCATTTATTTGTATCTTCTCCAATTTCTTTTTTCAATGACATAATTTTCTGAAAAAAAGATCTTCTACTTTCTTGGTTAATTTGATTCCCAGGTATTTTATAGTTTTTGACGCAGTTGTAAATGGTATTGTTTTCTTAATTTCTCTTTCTGAAAGTTCATCATTGGTATATAAAAATGCCACTGACTTCTGAATATTTATTTTGTAACCTACTTTACTGAATTCAGTAATCAGTTCTAACAGTTTTTTGGTGGAATCTTTAGGGTTCTCTATATATAGTATCATGTCATCGGCAAATAATAAGAGTTTTACTTCTTCTTTTCCAATTCGGATGCCTTTTATTTCTCTTTCTTGTCTTATTGCTGTGGCTAAGACTTCCAATACAATGTTAAAGAGAGTGGTGAAAGTAGGCATCTGTGTCTTGTTCCTGATCTTAAGAAAAATGCTTTTAGCTTTTCCTCATTGAGTATGATGTTAGCTGTAGGTTTGTCATATACGGCCTTTATTATATTGAGGTATGTTCCCTCTATTCTCACTTTACTGAGCACTTTTATCATAAATGGATGCTGGATTTGGTCAAATGCTTCTTCAGCATCTATTTATATGATCATATGGTTTTTATCTTTTGGTTTGTTAATATGGTGTATCACATTAATTAATTTGCAGATATTGAACCAACCTTGTATCCCAGGAATAAATCCAACTTGATCATGGTGTATGGTATTTTTAATGTATTGCTGAATTTGATTTGCTAGTATTTTGTCAATGATTTTTGCATTAATGTTCATAAGAGATATTGGCCTATACTTTCTTTTTTGTAATGTCTTTGCCTGGTTTTGGAATCAAGGTAATGATGGCTTCATAAAAGGGGTTAGGAAGCCTTCCCTCTTCTTGAATTTTTTGGAACAGTTTGAGAAGTATAGATGATAATTCTTCTTCTTTGAATATTTGGCAAAATTCGCCTATGAAGCCATTTGGTCCAGGACTTTTGTTTTTTGGGAGGTTTTTGACTACTGATTCCATTTCATTGGTAGTATTGACTGAGATTTTTAATTATATATTTTTTTCTCCACTGGTTGGAAAAGTATACATTCTATTTCTAGTATTTAGAATTTATACTTTAATCTTAAATATCTAGTTTCTCTGTCCTTCTGAGTCAGATAAAGACCTTAATTCTGAACATTAATTTTCATTTTCTATGTTACTGTTTGGTTCTTTATTATTTTATTTTACTTTTTTAGTAACTAATACTTATTTAAATTTACCAATTCATTGATTTATTATTCCTCTCATTTCACTCCTTCCTTCTGGATTTGTCTTCCTTGTTACTAAAGTAATCCTTTAGCAGTCCTTTCAGCAAATTTCTAAGCATAATAAACTTTCTACATCTTTATATGTCTGAAAACAACTTAGTTCACCTTTTTTGTTATTGTTGTCATTGTTTGTTTTTTTTTTGCAATTTCACAAGCCTTTATTAATGATTCATTCATGGGCCTTTTGTGCATGTCTCAGTCACATGTGTAGTCCTCAGCCACCACAGAAAGAAGTACAGAGTATGCGTTCCTTGCTTCACCATTACAGCAGCTGCCCAGACTTTTAGTGGCCCATCTGTGGCCAGCAAGAGAGACTTCTGTGGACACACATTAAGTGAAGGAAGTAAAACCCCTTTCTTTTAGGGAATCGTGGGGACATTCAGCCCCTTCCAGAATATCTGAGCTTGCTCCATCTCTGCCTCAGCTGTGTGTATGGGACAGTGTGGGGATGAGACAGCCCATGTGGAAGTCCTTGCAGAGAATATTAGAGCAATTTTTCACCCTTATTTTTGTAGGTAAGTATAACTAGAAATAAAATTCTTGACTGATGGTTATTTCTCTCAGTACTTTCATAATATTATGCCATTGTCTTCTGGAATCTTCATCAATGATGAGAGAAGTCCATTATGTGTCTGAATCTTTTTCCTACATAGGTAATCTGTTCTATTTAGTAGCTTTTAAGATTTTCTATTTATCCTTGATGCTCTGCAATTTCACAGAATGTGTTAAATATGGACTTTGTTTTTCAAATGCTATTTGAGACTTATTCTTGTACAGTTGGCAAACTTATGTTTTTCTTCAGTTCAGGAAACTTCTCCATCATAATTTGTTTGTGTACTGCCTTTATTCTTTATTGTTATCTTTTTCTTCTTTGAACATCTATACATCATGTCTTTTATTCTCTTTCTTATTTTCTATTTCCTTACCCTTTCGTATCACATTTTGAATGATTTCCTCATATTTGTCTTCTACTTTATTAATTTATAGCAGAATCTAGTTAACTGTTTAATAACTTTATTAAATTTTGTTTAAAAAAACTAAATCTCTACAAGTTTCGAATTTCCAGAATTTCTATTTGTTTCTTTTACAAACCTACTTTTCCTCCAATATCTCATTTATCATATGAATTCTATTTCTTCCTTTACGTATTTGAACACTTTAACCATATTTATTTTAAATTAGCTTTCATGTTTCATAAATTAAAGCATTTTTTTCAGATTGTTATTTTGTCTGTAAATCCAGGAGGAAAGTTTTTCTCATTTATTGCATCTGCCATTTCTCTGTCATGACTTTTGCTTCTTTATTTATTTCTTCAGAGGGCAGGCTCTTGCTCATTCTCTAGGCTTTGGAGGAATTCCTATAGGGGTTATTTTGTGTTCTTCTGTGCTAGTACTCCATGAATTTTATTGCTTTGGGACCAATTTTTGCTAATTGCTTGGACTGGATTCTCAAATAACAAGTCTAACCCTGTTAAGGGCACATAGTTAGAGTTCTGATTATTCCACTCACAGACTCCAGGTAGATACCACGCTCTCTTGCTGTGCTCCATTGGTCAATGGTGCAGTTTTTCTAGAACCTGTTTTATCTACAAGACAGCCCTTTTGTTCCCTGCTTTAAGCAGGAAACCTGGCTTCATCTCATTGACATGAGGTCACATCTCCAATCCCTAGAGAGGCATTAAATTCCTGATTCTGATACCTTAAAGGACTCTGGGCTTCAGCTTCTGATAAGTGAGTTCTGAACGTATTCTATGCCTGGTTATGAGGGACCTATCAAGAGTTTTTTAGATAAGTTTTGTGTTTTTTTTGCTGAAATCTAACATACTTATTCAAAAGTGCAGAAATCATGAGGGAACGGTCATATGAGTTTTTATAAAGTGTGCATACTTGTATACTGCTACATAGATCAAGAAAAAGATCTGGCTGTCCCTGCATAAGGCTTCTCATACCTCCCCCAGGCACAACCCCTCCAAAAGATAACTACTATTCCAATTGCTAAAAACATTAGATTCATTTTGACCACTTTGTACCTTTTACACATGGAATCATATGGTCTGTATTCTGCAGTGTCCGGCTTCTTTCTCTCATCTTTATGTTTGTGAGATTCTCCCATGTCACTGTGTTCATTCTCAGTGCTGTGTGATATTCTGGTCTATGAAAATGCCATAGTTTTTTAGTTTATTTTAGTGTTGGTAGACACTTGAGTAGTTTACACTTTGGGATTATTATAAATAATATCACCATGAACGTACTTATATATGTTTTTGGTTAAGGTATGTAAGCGTTTCTTTTGAGGAATATACCTCAAAAGAATATACCTCAAAAGGGGTGGAATTGCTAGGTCATACACATGCTCAGTTTTAGCAGATATCGTCCAAAAATTTTCCGAAGCTGTACTAATTTACACTCCCACCAACAGTGTGGAGCGCTTTTCATGTCTGTGGACATATAGAGAATTCAGAACCAGAGGAGACCTTGTCCCTCAACTATATGAGATTGAGAATTATTACTGTTCTTTTTCAAGGAGAAGAAATCAAGATTGATGCCATATCCCCTGGTTTATAATTTTTTTTATACTTCATGACATGTAACTATAAAGTATATCAAAATTGCTATAATTTTTGTGTTTTTTTTAGCTTTTACCATGTGCCAGGTGCTGTTCTAAGATGCCATTTCATCCTCATTACAACCCTGTGAGATAGGTATTGTTATTGTTTCAGATGAGGTAGCTGCAACCCAGAAAGATGAAATAACTGGCCCAGTCCCCCAGAGCCTGAAGCAGCAGCCTGACTCTGAAACTTGGGTTCTTCACAGTGTACTGCAAATATGCTCCTGCATTCTCATTCCAGAGTGTTGGCTCAACCTTTTTTTAAAAAAACTTTTTTGCAGCTTTTCTACAGATCTAAAACACAGAGCCACATATTGCCAGTTTGACTTCTTGGACCAGATGAAATTAGCCCAACTGCAGATTGAAATTCATGTCTCTGTATCAGTGGATGAAAACAAGTGAGCAGTCACTTTGACAAATTCTGCTCCCAAAAGTCTTGTTTCTGCCCGGTGTGCCATTGAGTTACACTGGCTCAGTGCTGGCACATAGTGGCACCTCAGTAACAGTGGTTGAACAGAAATGAAGAAAAATTCACATCTGTGTTGTTGACCAGAGGCCTTTGGGCTGCAGCTCCTGTCCTCTAACCTCTTACCACCAGGGGGCACATGTCTGTCTTTATTTGTAATCTTCCATAGCCAGTTACTTGAGGACAGTTCACTGGGTCCCAGGGAAGGGAGGGGCTCTGCCAGAAAATTCTGAATTTAGAAAAATGAGATGCGAGAATTGTTTTTTAGAGACCCCAGAAATAAATCTATATCTATATGTTCATTTAATATATGATAAAGGAGGCAAAGAATACACCATAGAGTAAAGACAGTCTCTTCAATAAATGGTGTTGGGAAAACTGAACAGATGCATGCAAAAATAAATGAAACTGGACCACATTCTTACACCATATACAAGAATAGACAAATGGGTTAGTTAAAGACTTAAATGTAAGACCTGAAACCATAAAACTTCTAGAAGAAAACATAGAAAATAAACTCTCTGATATTACTTCTAGAAATTTTTTTTTCCTAGTAATTTTTTTTTTTAAGATCTATCTCCTTAGGCAAGGGAAACAAAAGAAAAAGTAAATAAATGGGACTACATTATACTAAAAAGTTTTTCAGTGAACACACAATGCAATATATATGCGCTTTACTGTTGAATTGTACACCTGAAACTTACTGGGTTTCATTAACCTATGTCACCATAATAAAAATAAAAATAAAAATAAAAAGTTTTTACACAACAAAGGAAGCCATTAACAAAATGAAAAGACAACTCACTAAATGGAAAAAGATATTCTTTTATGATAGTCTGATAAGGGGTTAATATCCAAAATATATAAAGAACTTATACAACTAAACAACAAAAAATCAAACAATCCAATTAAAAATGGGCAGAAGACCTGAATAGATATTTCTCCAAAGAGGACATACAGATGGCCAAAAGACATATAAAGAGATGCTCAAGATCACTAATCATCAGCGAAATGCAAATTAAAACCACAATGAAATATCACCTCACACCTGTGAGATTGGCTATCATCAACAAATCAAAAAACAAGTATTGGTGAGGATGTGGAGAAAAGGGAACCCTCATACATTGTTGGTGGAATAACAAATTGCTACAGTCAGTATAGAAAACAGTCTGGAGGTTTCTCAAAAAATAAAAAGTGGATCTACCTTTTGACCCAGAAATTGCACTTCTGGGTATTTATGCAAAGAAAACAAAAACACTAATTCAAAAAGATCTATGTATGCATCCCTATGTTCATGGCAGTGCTATTCACAATAGCCAAGATATGGAAGCAACCTAAAAGCCCATCAACAAATGATTGGATAAAGAAATTATGGTTCATATGTACAATGGAATATTACACAGCCAATAAAAAGAAAATGAAATCCTACCATTTGCAATGACATGGTTGGACCTAGAGGTTATTATGCTGGGAGAGAAAAGTCAGACAAAGAAATACTTTATGACTTCATTTATATGAGGAATATAAGAAACAAACTAATCAAAAACAGACTCACAAATATAGATGATCTGGTGACAGCCAGAGGAAAGGGAGGTGAGGGAGCTGGGAGAAAGGGGTGAAAGGTTAAAAAAGTACAAATTAGTAGTTGAGCGATGGTTACGGAGATGGAGAGCATGGCATAGGGATCCAGTCAGTAAGAATATAATAATGACTAGGTGTAGAGCCTGAGGAGAGAAAGAGCAATCAGGAGGATCATTTTATAAACTATATAAGTGTCTAACTAATGTACTGTATACTTGAAACTAATAATAAAATAAAAAATAGAAATAATAAAATGCAGGTTTCAGCTTGCCTGTTTTCCCCAGACCTATAGAATGAGACTTTCTGAGAGTAGGGCCTGGAATTGTATGCTAACCAAAGTTGCCCAGTGATTTTTTTTTTTTAATGCACATGGCTCTGTATTCAGACTACCTATGTTCAAATGTTGACTTTTTCACTTGTTAATTGGGTGACCTTGAGCAAGTCAGTTAACCCAACAATCAATATACTCATAATAGGAGGTCTTAAAACACAGCTAACTCTTAGAGTTGTCATAAATAATAAATGAGACAATCCATGCAGAGAGCTTAGCATGGTGCCTGGCAGTTATCTTAGCTCTGATAAAGCTTAAGACATTATTATTATTAATGAATAATCTTAGAAGGGTAGTGTGATAAGGGGGCAAGAGCAGGATGGTTGGGAACTGAAAGAAGTTTGAGAAATAAGATTCCAGTCTAGGCTTTGCTACCCTCACTAGCTGTGTGTCCTTGGGTAAGTTGCTTAACTTCTCTGAGCCTCAGTTTCATCACATATAACATGAGGGAGTAGGACTAACTGATTTATAAGATCCCTTCCAGAGCTGAAGTTTTATGAAAACACGGGTTTGAAGATCCTTCTGAACACACACACGCCCCTCCTCTATAGCCCCTGTGTGATTGTATTGCATCAGTTTACATTGCTAATTCTCTTCCCTGCTTTTCGTGAAAAGGGCAAGGCCCATGTCTTCTTCACCCCAGAGACTCAGAGCCTGGCACACTGCCTACTACATGGTTCCTTGTAATAAATATCATTTATACTGAGCAAAGTAGCAATATAAAGTGTGACACAAATATGAAGAATTAGGATACATTATATTCCTAGATGATCTGTGGGATAGAGAAGACAGTTGGGCCAGGGATGACAGGAGGAGCCTGGAGACCTAAGGTGGACATGCTGGCGTATTGTGTGGACAGAGAACTGGGTGTGGGGAATGGGTTAAAGAAAGAACAGGCTGGGGTGGGAGCTTACAATATATTTTACCTACCAGCCTTCTCCTGCCACTGGCCTCCTTTTTGTTGTTAATTTGGTGAGAAGCAGCAATGTGGTCAGTGTCTAGTATAGTAATCTGCATGTGGTAGACCTTCAAATATTTGAAATATTCAACTGGAAATCATGACATGTGAGAGCTGGAAAGAAACAGGTTTGAGGCAGTTCTTTCGTTTTCATAACAAAGCAAGAAACTGTGAGCCAGAAGGATAGAGTTCCTTGCTCAAGATGACACATCATGTGGTAGTAGAGAGGAGAACGTGGGCCTTCCTACTTCCACCCAGAGCCTTGCTTTCTCTACTGCATTTCGATGAGCAATGAATGCACACACATGAGACTATTTCTGAACTCGTGGTCAGATCTTTACAAGTCTTTTGGTCTGTCCAACTCTGTGTCCCACTGCTTCCTACACGTGCTTGCTTGGGCAGAACCTATACCAGCTGCCCCCTACACGACTCTACCCAAGAGTCTCCCTGGCATTAAAATGCAGAGAGCCAAAACCAAACTCATTCCCTTCATTCTGAGTCTTGCACCTCCATTTTGGTTTTCTCTCAGCAAATAGTACCAATGTTTATTATTCCATTAATCAGATTATAAATCTAGGTGCCAATCTTGACTCTTGCTTTTCACTCACCCATCATCACCAAGACCTGTCAATTCTACCTTCTGCTCTCTCTTCATTTCATTTCTGTTGCCACTATTGAAGATTCAGTGCAGGGACTCGTCATTTCTAGGCACATTACAGACTTCTAACAAGTCTCGCTACTCTCCAGTCACCCTCCAGTGCCCAGCATCCCAAAGTGTCCCCTGCTGTCTGTGAAATTTGAACCTGGGCAAATATCCATTGAGGTCCTGCACTCAGTGCTAAGTGAAAGATGAACAAGAGATGAGCAGAGCAAGGCTGATAAAGACAAGTAAATGGGTAATTACAATAGATCATGGTGAGTGCTATGACAGGGAAGGATGTAGTGAGATAAGAGCCTTGGATAAGACAGATACTGAACTTGGTGTGTTGAATGAGTGAGTGTGAGTAAATAAGTACTCCTAATCCTGTGAGATTTTGATACGATTTACCCCCTGTACCTTGTGGACTGTAAATGCACTACATATTGTGAATGCATACACATGTGTCTGTTCAATCTGGAATCAGCTGTGAGTGACAGATAACTAAAAGAACAGTGGTTTAAACAAGATAGAAGTTTCTTTTTCTCTGACTTCAAGTCCAGACCTAAGTGGTCCAGAGCTACTGTTGTGTTTTTTAAACAAGGTTGCAAATACTTTGACACTCTTCCTATTAGTAAGTGCAGGTCAATGTCCCTTCTTCTTGAATCGGGGCAGGCTTGTGACTGCTTTGACCAATAAAATAGGCGGAAGTGACGTCAAATGATTTGTGAAGCTTGGTTGTAAAAGGCCATGGAGTGTCTGTTTTGATCATTAGAACACTTGCTCTTGGAGCCCTGAGCTGTGATGTAAGATGTCCAGCTCTCCTAAGGCCAACATGCTGGAGAGGCCATGTGTGGGTGCTCCAGTTGACAGTTCTAGCTGATTCTTTCAGCTTTCTTGACAAGATGCCAGAGGTGTGAGTGAAGCTGTCTTGGACCAAGCCAACCCATGCACCAGCTAAACACTCAGTCAATGGCACAATAAGCAAAAAATCCGCCCAGCTGAGCCCTGCCTGGAAATTGCACATGTACTTCCATGTACATCTATTGACCAGAGTGTAGTCATATGACCACCCCTCGCTGAAAAGAAGGTTGGGAAATGAGATCTTTACTCCAGGTGGACATTGCCCACTTAAATAAAAACTTCTATCATTATGGAAGAAAAGGAATCTCATGTTAGGGACAGTCAGCTGGCTCTGTCAGTGTGTGTGTGTGTGTGTGTGTGTGTGTGTGTGTGTGTGTGTGTATACTCATCCAGGGAGCAGCTGGACTTGGAACATGTAGCTCTGGTCCTGCCTGAACTCTCGCCCCTCAGGTCCAGCCTACTGGCACCTGCTTCACCTGACACCTACTTTCTACCCACATTCACTTCTGGGTAGGTAAGGGGGATCTTGGTTTCCCAGAATTCCCCAAACAAGACAAAAGACAGGCAGGAGGTGGCTTCAGTCTGGAACTCTAGGCGATTCTTCTGAGTCTGGCCTGGAGAGCCCATTATCAGGTGGGTCTACAGTCTGGTCTTTGGTCCTAGGGAGTAACCTCCCTTCTAGACAACTTCCTACTTCTGCATGCTGAAACCAGTTAACACCGATGTTACATCACCTGTGGGAGGCACCTGTCTAACTTGCTCATAGACATTTTTCAAAGCTGGTGAATGAACAGCCTGAGTGACACTGGTTAGCCAACTAGTGAGTCTTTATGGTGCATCTGGGCAGTGTGGTCAGTGGGTTGCTACACAGTTGGATAACCATAATTAACTTGGTTGGAGTCAAAACTGGGTGAGAGTCAGACTCTACACTTACAGGTTGTGTGGTTCAGACAAGGCTCTTTGAGGGTTGGTTCCCTCATATGTAAAATGAGGATTGTAAGAACTATCTCATAAGATTTTTCTGAGAATTAAATGAAATTACATAGGTACAGCACTTATCATAGTATCTGGCCCATAAAAAGTACTCAATGTTTACTACTACTACTACTACTACTACTACTACTACTACTACACTACTACTTCTAAGCCCTGCAAGGCTCTAATATCTCTTTCCCCAGGGAAAGGAGAATTGAGAGAAAGAGTAATAATAATAATAATAATAATAATAATAATAATAATAATAATTAGTTTGTACATGATTATTGATGTAAATTTTTTGAAATAGTAGTCATTTTTTCCATACTGGTATTTTAACACCTCATCCCCACCATGGCCCCCTTTTCAAGGAGCTGGTTTGTTCTGTGCTCATTTTGCCCTCAGGAGATGTTACCTCAATAATAAAATTGCTTTCTGGACTACCTATCTAGACACCAAGACTTCAGGGGAATGGAGAGGCCTGTAAACATAGACTGAATTTTTGAGGAAAATACCACAAGTGAAAGCTGGATGGGGTAAATTTAAGGAGAGTGGGGCTCCCTTGAGAAACTAGAAAAGATTCCTCCAGGCTGAGGGGAGAAGGGACAGAGGGGAAAAGATGATTGTGTAGGTGGCCATGAGTCCCAGCAAGAAGAACCTTATGGTATACTGAAGAGCCTGGGGCAACAAAAAGGGAATAGTGGCATGGGGGTGCTGGAAGATGGGAGCTTGGCCCCCCAGGAGTCCAAAACCCTCAGTCTTGGCATAGATGTAGCAAAGAAAGTCAGCAGACAAGATATAAAGGACATCTCAGCAGCATCCTTTGGGTGAGTCAATGACTGGATGGATAGTGAATGGCCCAGCAATATCAATTGGTGGCAGATGACATAGAGGGACAAGTGGTTGCACTCTTGTCCTAGGACACCTTAACAAAATCCTGGTTTTTGCAGAAGGAGGGGGAACCTAAAATGTACTGGAATTAAGCTTAGTGATACAATTTAACACAGGTATAAGTAGACTCTATAGTAGAGAACTGAGTCATTCCTGTTATGCTTGTGTTGAGTGCTTTATAGTTTATGATAGAAAGCTGTGGAGGTGCAGTCACCAGACCTGGGCTTGAATTCCAGCTCAGTGACCCCAGCTAAATTACCTAACCTCTCTGCTCCTCAGTTCCCTCTGCTACAATGTAGGATTCCTAATATCAACCTTGCAGGGCCAGAGAGAGGAAATGAATGAGGCAAGACATATAAAATTTCTGTGTATCTGGTACTGGGAAGCCATCCAATACTTGTGGGCCTGTTATAGGAATGAGGGCCAGGGGAGGAGAAGTGAGTGACCTAAAGTCACACAAAAGTGATAAAGCCCTGGACCCCTGATTTCAGGCTCAGTTGCTGAGAGAGGTCAGGAAGGCCAGATGAACTGGGAAGGAGGCTTGCTTCTGGGGAGGACTCCGAAATTTCATCCCCAAGCTTCCCCGAGGCCCTTCTACCAAGCCAGGAGAAAAGGACTTCACTCAGAGGAACTTCCACTTTGGGGATAGAATGGCCAAGCCCATGATTCATTCCTGCCAGTGTTGGCCAAGCTCTCCTGGAAACCAAGGGGTCTCAAGCCAGGCCTCACCTGCCTCTCCACAGGGGTGACTACATAGACTCTCCAGGGCATCCCCACCTGTAAAGGGAATTTCCTGAATCTATAGGCCATGGCCATGGCTAGGTTGAGTGCTGGAGGGGTGGGGATTCTCGTGGCTTCTGTAGTGCAGAGTGCGCAGGATTCTGAACACGAGGGATACCCATTGTATCTCCCAGCTTTTGTCCCAGGCTTTTCTGAGTTTTCCTCCTGCAGGGCCCCCAAGGCTTGGGGATAAACAGCCCATGTTCAGCTCGTTTTCTAGTCTGCAGCAGCCTGGAGCAGGCAACAGATTTAGTTTGGCCTCCAGCTCTCAGCAACAACTACTCTCTTGCAGGTAAGGGGCCTGGCCCTGGAGGTTTCCAGAATCCAGAGCCATCATAAGAGAGATTTAGAACTGCCCAAAGGAATATCTTGCTGATAGGGAGAATGATAAGGCTCCAAGCAGGCCTTGTCTATGGGATTGGTTCAATGGCATTCCGCAGCCCCCCGCCCCCGAGGTCAAAGAGTTGTATAGGCCTTTCTCCCATGCCCTATCTAAACTATGTTTCTCTCCTGTGGGAGGCCGCATAGTACAAGGATCATAGGCTTTAAAGGTGGCAGTCTTAATCAAATTCCTGGCTCTGCCATTCTGTTTTCTCATCTGTAAAATGGGGATAATCATGTCTACCTCAATGAGCTGTTGGGAGGATTTCAATAAGAACAGGGGTGAGGAGCCTGGAATGGTACAGGTGGTTCCTGGAAGGAAGGTGGATTCAGAAAGGTTTTCTATTGGTTGAGGAACTCCTGGCTGCCAGTCCTGGGGCCATATGGCACAAGGATTTGGGGAGAAATAGAAGAGAAACTTGCTGCCTTTTTAGCCCAGAAACTGTAGATTACGAATGGCAAACATGATGCCAACAGGCAGTGGTGTGCTGGTAAGTGTTTAAAAATTGGCTCTCTGCAAAGATGTATATAAACATATAAGTTCATTAAACTTTTTATTTGTGTAAGGAATTGTAGCACATAATTTGTAGAAATAATAAAATACATAATATTCTTTATTTTAAATTCCATATAACCAATTTATTCCTACAAAATGCTTTCACTGATTTTTTTTTTTTAAAGAACTCATAGTTGATTTTTATTGATTTTTGAGGTCTACTTGTATTAGTCACAAAATTTAGGTTACAAATGTTAAACAAGTGTAGTTTTGACACGAATGTTAGTTAATATTTTAGTTTTAAGTTAAGGCAAAAGATGAATGTGAAACAATGATTTTTGTCTGAACTTCACAAATTAGTCAATGACTGAGCAACTTTGCTGAATTGCAAAGTAGTTTTCAAACCTGGAAGGCTATTTCCTTAAATTTTTGTGCTATTCACAATGTAACAACCACAGACATGACACTACTAAGTTTAATCTACATTATTAACATTTTCTCCATCAATATCTTAAGTCTAGACAACAAAACAGTAAATCAAGCTCTGTTCTGTAGTATTTTCTGATTTTCATGGTATAAATACTCCTACTGTGGCCAATTTCATGCTACCAACATGACATAACTGAACAGAGCTGGGAAGAGATGTGCAGTAACACACCAATATGTACTATTTCTACCATACACTAGATGTTAATAATTTCAAGAACATAGATAATAATCAAATGGGATAAAATAATTAGAAAGTTAGGACTTTTGTTTTAAATATAATCTATTTAGTTGTAAGTTTACATAATTTATTTTTTATAATGGCTGTGCTCAACAACTGACTCTGGAAATTTGACAATCAGCCCTTGTGAGTTAATACAGGCCAACTCCAGCACACCATTGCAAAGGGGATTGGTGTGTCTTATAAGTGGGAGAAGTGGGCTGGGTGTGGCTGATGAAATTGGACAGCACCCCCTACCCTAAATAGAAGGCCACTAACCCCAGTCCCAACAGTTACTGTCCATGGGATATAGGGCTAAATCACTAAAAATGGCCTGGATCACCCATTTTTTTCAAAAGAAGCCAGAAATGTAGATTTTTATGTGATCCTCTTGCCTTAAAAAAATGGCAACAAATCAAGACATTTTTGAAAACACAGTGCTAGCCAAACAAAACATATTTATATGCAAAATTCAGCCTGCGGACTTCTGTTTGTGACCTCTGCCTTCACATGTGCCTCATGGACTGTCCTGTTGGGGACCTAGTGAGCAGAGCCAAGACAAGAGTGAGGTGAGTGAGGCACTAGTCTTAAGCACAAAATTTAAGAGATGCCAAAAAACTCAATAATCAAGATAAAAAATATTTTAATGAAATATTAAAAAAATTAAAACTAAAACAACAACAACAAAAAATCCATGTTGTACAAAATAACATTTTCTGTGAAGACAGGATCAGTAACAGTATTGTGCCAGGCCACATTGAAGCCTGAGGCAAAAAGAAAAATCCATAACACTGATTTGGGATTAGAGGAGCTTAAGGACACTTCCATTAGTGCCACTCTCTGGCCCTGTGTTCTAGAGCTGGGGGAGGGTGGGGATACTCTAAGATATGGAGCTGGAAATCTTTCTAGGCCTTGGCTCTTCTTGCAGGCTTCTGTGATCTGTGTGTCTCCAAGCAAGGTCCAGTGAAGTCTGCCCAGCAGCCTTCCCAACCCCAGAAGATCTGAGTTCAGAGGAGGAAGGAGCAGGATCTACCAGATGTGGAGCTGATTTGCATGATAAGGCCTTAGTTGCTGGAAACCTGGAGATGCAAGGTCCTTGCTATGTGACCTTGGGCTGCTGGCTAGAGCATCACAGTTTCATGATACAGGGCCTGATTTCTAGTCATTCACACATAACATCTTGTTCACCCCTTTTGGAGTTTTCTTTTTTGGATCCTAGAATCTAAAGATCAAGTCTTTCATCCCCTTTCTCCAAGCATGAAAAAAATAAAATAAAATTGCTCACCCTAGACCAGTAGTTTCAATGGGGAGTGATTTTGTTCCCTAGGGAACATTTGGCAATAGAAACATTTTTGATTGTCATGACTTGGGGGGTGGGGTGCTACTGGCATTTAGTGAATAAAGGACAGAGATACTGCTAAACTTTCTACAATGCATAGGACAGTTCCCTATAATGTAGATTATCCTGTCCAAATATCATGAAGTTGAAGTTGAGGTTGAGAAACCCTGGCCAACACAGAGAGATCTCTGTCCCATTTTCAAAGTTCTCCTGAGAGGTGATGTTCTCATCCGTTGCCTTAAAGCCCTGGCAACCAGAAACATCTAACCTCATTTACTCACATTGTTATTTTAGAGCTTTTTCCCCATTTAGCCTTCGAGGGATAAAAAAGTTTCTCAATCCCCACATTCTTCCCCTTATTATTTCTCTGCCTCTGTGATTCCTCTCCACCCTTCTTCTTCCCCGGGCTCAGATTAAGAGGAGGAAGGGCTCAGATCTCCTTACTTGAATTTGAGAAGGATCCTGGCCTCTGCTCTATGGAGAGGTAGGCTAGGGAGCTAGGAGATGAGCAGGGGAACCTATTGATGAATAATAAATATTTGAGGAATAAAAGACAGGTAGTTTTCTCTTGCTACTGACTCTTGGCTGTCTTTGCTTGTCCAGATGAGAAGAAATTTCCCAGAGGTCTCCATATCCCAAGCACCTCCTCTCTGATTGAGGAGGCAGGCATGGAATGCCAATTTTGTGGCAGGTCCTACTTCCTGGGGGAAGTCAGACTGGGGGTTTCCAGGATCTTCTTCCATTTGTTACTGAGTATTTAGTAGGCAAGGGTTTTTTAACCCTTGGTTATCCACTTTTTTTGTGTGTGTGGTAAAATATAGAATATACAACATAACATTTTAATCAGTGGCATTAAATATATTCGCAACACTGAGTAGTGATGACCACTGTCCATTTCTAGAACTTTTTCTTCATCCCCAGAAGAAACTTTGTACCCATTAAACAATAACTCCCTAATCCTCCCTTCCCCCAGCCTCTGCCTGGTAACGTCTATTCTACTTTCTATCTCTATGAAATTTGGGCAAGGAGTTTTTGTTTTTTATTACATTATCTGTAATCATCTCTACTTCACAGATGAAAAGACAGAAGTTAAGTAATGGCCCCATAGTCATATAACTAGCAACTAACTGACAGAGACAGGATTTGAACCCAGGTCGGTTCTCATTCATTCATTCAATAAAGGTGTATTGAGCACCTAATTCATGTTAAGCACAGGAGTAGTGACAAAATAAAATATAGTCCCTGTCATCAAATGATTCACATCTAGTGATAGAGATAAATTTTATGTAAATAAATGTGATTATCTGTGAATAAATGGAAATGACAGTCTTATATACAACAGACAATGCACTAAGCAGGAGACCATCATAAGGGTGGTCAGTTGTTTCTGGGATGTAGTCAGGAAAATTTTTTAGAGAAGGTGCTGCTGAGCTGAATGTTGAAAGATAAATAAGACAAGAATTAGCTGCAAGAAAAGTGGGGCTGGAGAGGCAGAGGGAGCAGTGTAAGTAACTGCTGAGGAGCATGAAGCTGCCTGGATGTGTGTAAGACTTCCAGGAATTCTGAGGGCTAAAGGTCAAGAAGGGCCCAGATGGGGTTAAAGGTGTAGTCAGAGGCCAGATCGAGAAGGGTCCTGTATGCCATCCTAGAGAGTTGGGCTTATCCTGAGGGCAATAGGTAGCCAGCCATTAGACGGTTTTAAGCAAGGAAATGAAATGACCAGATATGCACTTTAGGAATGCAGCCGCTGAGAAAGGTAGACCAGAGGGAACAAAACTGGAGGCAGAGCAACTTTCTAGGATAGTAATAATTCTGGTGAGAAAAGATAAAGGGCTGAACTAAGGCTTTGCCATGGACTGATAAGAAGGCAAAGGATGAGAGACATATGAAGGAGGTAGCATTGAAGGGGCTCCATTAGCAATTAGAAGTGGAGAGGAAGCAAAAGGAAGGAATTATGGGTAACAATCAGGATTTTGACTTGGATGATAGTACTATTCACCAAGACAGGAAGAAGAGTTGGTGTGGGGGAAGAATAAGTATACCTATTATTAATGAAGTACTTACTATGTGCCAGATACTTTTCTAAGTCCTTTACATTTATTAACTCAGATAACCCACACGACTCTTTGAAGTAGGCACTGTTATTATTATCTTCATTACACAGATAAGGAAGTGGAAGCAGAGAGAGGTTAAGTAACTTGCCTAAGGTCACATAGCTCTGAGCATCTAAATCTAAGCTGGTGCTTGTAGTCACTATGTCGCTCCTTCTCTAGGAAATAAATTTATTCTGGACATGCTGAATTGGAGATGCTTGTGGCTATCCTCACAGACTGTATCCTCCAGGATCAGTTAGAAGTTGGAGGTATCTTGAGGAACACTGATGTTTACATGATAGAGAGTGGAAGAACAGTACATTGACTAAAATGGAGGAGCCAGGAGGATAAGAATCAAGAGAACTTGGTTTTTGAAGGTTAAGGGGAAGAGAAAGTTCCAGTGGCAGCTCCAGAATTCTGTTTAGGAGGGGATTAGAAAAGACAATCAAGTTGGCAGTGGAGGCTGGGTCATGTCTTGACCCTGAGTTTGCACACTAAGCATGCTGCTATATTTAGATCGTATGTGTATTTGGGAGACTGAAAGAGGATGCTGATGGAAATAGTGAGTGTAAATGTCCCCCAAACCATGCCTTTAAAATGTTTTCAGTAATTTTCAGGATCAGGAGCTGCAGAAATGTAAAGATGAGATTTTTGCAATGTGAGGCCTTAAAGAGCATCCACTGGGCAAGGACAGGGGTAACCAAAAGTTATATATTCCCCTGGAACCTGGAGGAAAGACACGCTAAGTTATGAATAGTCTGTTGTGAAATCTTGGGGAAAATATGCCTGGTGCTATTTAGGTATTTTTTAAAAATTCCCAGGTCATTTGGAAGTTTCAAAAACCCATTTAGTTCGAAACATGTCAGCAGAAGATTAATTGCAGCATAAGTGTGCAGACTGTCTTGGTTAATATGGGATTGTGCTGGGGCTCCTGAGAGTTTCTGCTTCCATCCTTTATTCTTCAGTGTCCTTTTCTCTGCCAGATTATTCTTGTCCTTGTTAGGTAATGAGTGGTGCGCCTGCCTGGGCGTCAGGCACAGATGCAACTGGAGCTCTTGCTGTGGGCTAGAAATAGTGATGCAAATAACTAGCTGCTGGAGCTTTATATTTTCACCCCCGTCCCCTTCTACTTCTATTCCCCATCCCCACATCTCTATTCTTTCCTTAAGGCTTGTGATTTCTGTGTCCACAGATGAGTGACTGGTCGTTCCTGGGCAGGCTCCTGACGCAAGTGCAAAACCATTCCACCGTGGTTGGCAAGGTGTGGCTCACCGTCCTCCTGGTCTTCCGCATTCTGCTGGTCACCCTGGTGGGAGATGCAGTCTATGGGGATGAGCAGTCCAAGTTCACCTGCAATACTCTGCAGCCTGGCTGCACAAATGTCTGTTATGACCGCTTCTCACCTGTCTCCCACTTCCGCTTCTGGGTTTTTCAGATTGTGCTGGTAGCCACTCCCTCTATCTTCTATGTCATCTATGTCCTGCATCAGATAGCAAGGGAGGAAAGAGTAGATATGGAGAGGGAGTACCTGCTGGATACATTGCAAAAGCTAGCATCTGGGGGAGCCCTGCAGAGACCCAGGCTAGGGCTTTTGAGGTCTTCTCACTTCCTAGAGGGACAGCTGCTGGTGGGAGAGAGGATTCTCCCCAAATGCCTTGGGGCTGCAGCCAGGAATCCAGGCCTGCGGTCACAAAGAGTCTTGGCCATCTACATTGTCCATGTGGTGCTGCGGGCCTTCATGGAGCTGGCCTTCCTGGTGGGGCAATACTATCTGTTTGGGTTTGATGTTCCATACTTGTTTCACTGCCACTCCTATCCCTGTCCTACAAGTACTGACTGCTTTGTATCCAGGGCCACAGAGAAGATGATTTTCCTGAACTTCATGTTTGGGGTCGGGGTGGGATGCTTCCTCCTGAACCTGGTGGAGTTGCACTACCTGGGCTGGGTCTTCACCTGCCGGTTCCTCTTTGCAGCCTGCACCAGTTGCTGCCACTTCTGCAGGCAGCCTGCCCATCCTCCACTGCTCTACTCTGATGTGGACAGTACTGGGCTCCAGGTGTCTTCCTGCTTTTAGTAAGTGCCTAGGCAGTGCAGTCCCCAGCAGGTGTGTTCAGGCTTCCTGCCTAGTGATGAGAGGCAGCTGCTCTGGTTAGAGTCAGGAACTTGAGATCTGACTGGGCAATGCCACCTGGCAAAATATCCTGCCATCACCATTGTTCTCCTATTTGATCCCTGAGGATGAGGAATGTGAAGTGAGAGTGGGGAATCCTGCTTCCTCCTGAAAGCATTACCTGAACAGATATAGGATAGTGAAGTGATGAAGAGAGAGGACTCTAGAACCAGTCTGCCTGCATTCAAATTTCAACTCTGCCACTTACTAGCTGCATAACCTTTAACAAATTTCTTAACTTCTCTGTGCCTCAGTTTCTTTATTTGAAAAATGGAAATAACAATAATAGATCCTACTATTATGATAGTGAGGATGAGATGAGCTTATATAAGTAAAATGCTTACCAATAGAAGCTGGTCATAATAAACATTAGCCATTGTATTATCCTTAGCTGCCTAGAGTGTTGCTTTGCCTTGCTGCCTGGCTCTCCCAGAATCATGTCAACTGTCATCTCTTCCCTCACTTGCTCCTATGACTGTTGTTAGCTCTGTCTCCACACAAATCATCCTTCATATTCTCTCTTATACCTGTCTTCCTCACCTCCTTCCAGTCCCAAATCTTCTCCCTGGCTTAGACTTTCGCTCTCGCTCTCCTGGAGTGCTACTGCTCAAGCCACCAAGCACCTCTTGCCTGCACTGTCTCCTCCCTCCATTCCAACCTGCACATTCCTCTTGGTCAGCTCTCCTTGAAGCCTGGCATTCAGCACTTTCCATGAGCCAGCCAGGATCTCCTTTTCCAGCTTAATCACCCACTCTTTCCCATTCCAGCCTCACTAGTTGCCACACCTGCACTGTCAAGGGCTTCCTCCCACTCTTTACTTGTTCACCCTTCTGGGGAGCTCTGCCCTGGCAGGCTTCAGAGCCCAACTAACTGGATTCAAATCCTGCTCAGCCACTCACTGGTCATGTGACCTTGGGCAAGCTGCTTGGTGCTTTGCGGCTCAGTTTCCTTCTGTATATAAAGGAACTAATAATACCTACTTGACAGGGTTGTTGTGAGGATTAAGCAAGATATTGTAAATATAGTGCCAAGTGCACAATGTTTCTTTGCAAGCAGTAAGTGCTATTATTATCATCTAAATTCTACTATTATGGGTTCAAATCTGACTCTCTTCCTCTAAAGCCTTCCTTGACCCTTCCTCTGGTCTTTTTTCTCCTCTGAGCCTCCATGATGCTTCCACTTGATAATTAGTCATGTACTGTTTTGTGACTTTCTCTTTGCTGCAACCTTGAGTGGTTATATAAATCCATCCTGCTGTGTAACTTTGCTCATGTCTCTCTAACTGGTCTTTGCACCTCAGTTGCAGGCAGTGTGGTGATGCTATGCTTTGCAAGAAGGGAATACACCATCCTGCTCTTAGCTTAGTGCTTTGCATGGAATAGGGGCTCAACTCATATATGCCATTTTAATTTAGTTTTGCTATCTTTATGCCAGAATTAGGAGTAGGTCCAGAGAGGGCTACTCCTGAGGCATGTCAGAAAACCAAAAGAGATGGACATTCCTCCATCTCCTTCTATAACTTGGGCTGGTTTTAACAATCCTTTAACAGTGAAGAAAGTTCTTTCCAAGATATAATTGGAGTCCCACTTGCTGTGGTGGAAGCTGTTTTCCTTAGGCCTCAGGCTATTAATGTATAGGTCCTGATTATTTCCTAGGCCAGGGTTTGGCAAGCTATAGCCAACAGGCCAAATCTGGCCCTCCACCTCTTTTTGTAAATAAATTTTTATTGAAACATAGACACAACCATTTGTTTATGTATTGTTTATGTATGGTTACTTTTGTGCTATAATGGTAGAATTGAGTAGTTGAGACAGAGGCCATCTGGCCTGGAAAGTCTAAAATATTTATTATTGGGCCCTTATAGAAAAAATTTGCTGACCCCTGTGCTAGGCTATTGGGGGCCTTAGAAGAATTCCAGTCTAGGAAGTGACACGGTAATACCTATACTTTAGAAGAATCACTCTGGCAGCCACATGGAGGAGGGGCTGGAAGGGAAGGGGTAGAAACAGGATACCAGAAAGAGGCTGTTGCCATTGTCCAGCTGAGAGCTGATGGGACCTGAGCTGGAGGGATGGCAGTGGAAATGAGCAAATGATTTAAATTAGAGAGATATTTATGGAGTAGAACCAATAGCACTCGATGCCAGGGTGGATGGGTCTAAGAGAGAAAGAAGAGGCAGGAAAAGTGGACTTTTGACTTCATGAACTGATCATTAGGATAGTTAACCAAACGAAAGTATTCAATGAGGAAGGTTGTACATTTGACTTTAAACATGATTCATTTGGAGTATTTGGAGAGATGGTGAAAGAATCAGGCTAGCTTTTAGAGTGATGTCTACCATAGAATTTGGGAGTTATCTGTTGTGTGGGAAATGATTGAGAGTCCTGGGAATGAACTAGATCTCCCAAGGAGGGGCCATAGGATTATAGGAGTAGGAGGCAGGGGCAGAAATCCGGGAAGCACCAGAATTAGAGGTCATAGGAAGTATATCCAGTAAGGAGATCCAAAAGAATTGGTACTGGAGGCCAAGCTGAAGAGTTTCCAGAAGGAAGGCAGGTCAAACAATCAGTAGTGAGCAAGCATGAGAGGCAGTTTCTAGAATTAGCAATTGGGAAATCACTGATTAGTCACCAATTTGTCATAAAAGGTCACCAATTTGTACCCTTTTGCTTGAGACTTTCTGTTTTGCACTGAAATTCCACATCATTGGAATGTCCTCGTGGGCAAACCAGGACAATTGGTCACTCTACTGAGGGCCCTGCCAAGAACTATGTCAAGAAAAGTTTAGTTTGCAAAGTAACTAACTTCTAGAAACATCGTTTCCCCAATGTTAATAAATCTATGTCCTAGTGTGATCCTCTTTGAATCACTCCAAGCATAATAACAAAATATAGCCCTATTTTTGTATAGCTTTTGACCATGATATGACCTCATTCAATCCTTACAACAACCCTGGGAGGTAAGAGGTTGTAGCACTAATTTTAAAGAAATGGAAAATGAGAGGTCAAGTCATTTGACTAAACTTTCATGGCAAGTAAGTAGCAAAGACAGTCTCAACCACAAGCCTTGTGACTCCAGAAGGTTGTGCCTGGCTGCCTCCACATCCCTGCTTGTAGATGTCTATAGTCTAGAACACTAGGCTTGTGGCTGGGGGGCTGTGGATCCCCTGATCATTGTAGTGAGGCAGAGGCTATGATATTTTTGGAAGCACAGAAAGAAAACCACAGCTATGTGTAGATCATTACTGTAGTAAGTCTGCTGATTCAGAGAAAGCCTAATACATAAACCAAGGACTTTAAGGGTTTGTAAGTGGGGCTACATTTTATGCAATAAAAAAAATTTGTGGCAAAATATGCATAACATAAAATTTACTATTTTAACCATTTTCAAGTGTACAATTTGGTGGTGTTAAGTACATTCACAGTGTTGTACAACCATCACTACCATCCATTTCCAAAACTTTTTCATCATCTCCAACAGAAACTGTACTCATTAACAATAATTTCCCATTCCTTTCTCCCCCAAGTCCCCAGAAACCTCTATTCTACATTCTATCTCTATGACTTTACATATTCTAGGTACCTCATATAAGTGGAATCATATAATGTTTGTCCTTCTGTGTCTGGCTTCTTTCACTTAGTGTAATATCTTCAAGGTTTAACCATGTTGTAACATGTGTCAGAATTTTTTTCCTTTTTAAGGCTGAACAATATTCCATTGTGTAAATGCTTCATTTTGTTTATCCATTCATCTGTCGATGGGTGGGTTCTTTTTATATTCTTACACTTCTAGTAAAGACAATCATATATTTTTAATGTCAAAGTGTCATTTCAGGGACAATAGGACCCTATGTACCTCCTGAAGAAAGCAATCTATACCACCTATGAAGTATTCTTGCCAAAAAATAAAACTAAAATCTGTTCAAGCTTCTAGATCTATCTACCAATTTATAGGAAATACAAAGGCCAAACCACACCATGGAGATGCAATTGGCAGAGTCCAGACTGGAAAATCTACAGGATAAATGACCTAGTGTCTTCAACAAACAAGTTGCCAGTTGGTGGTGGTGGGGAAAGAGACAGAAAAGAAACCTGTAGATTAAAAGATATTTAAAAGTCATGTCAACTGACTGCAGTGTGTAGATCTTGAGTCAAACAAAAGCAATTTTTAAAAAGGACGCTTATGGATATAATTAGAAATTTGAACATTAAATTTTTGATATTAATTATTGTTTAAAAACATTAAGTGTGATAACGATATTGTGGTTTTGTTTTTAAAATATTCCTTGGTTGATCACTTCATAAGTTATAAAAAAATCTAATCACTATGATGTACATCTGCAACTAATATAATATTGTATGCCAACTGTAATTATAAATAATTCTTATCTTTTAGAGATATACACTGAAATATTTTCAGATGAGAAGATATGGTATCTGGATGTGCTTCAAAACTATATTGGTAGGAAGGAGTATAGTTGAAACAGATTTCCATGAGTTGGTAACTACTGAAGTTGTATAGATACTTTTGGGTTTGTTATATTACTTTGTTTACTTTTGTATATGTTTGAATTTTCCCAAAATAAAACTTTTTATGTCATTTCAGGGATGTGGTTTTTCTTTTTCTTTTTTCTTTTTTTTTTTAGAGGGGGGATTACTCTTTAGCAGTTACCTTCTTCTAATAATTTAGCTTTAAGTTACCTGGAGAGTATTTTCCACCCACACTCCAAGCTTCTGTGCAAAGAAATAAGGGATCTTAATGCATTTTGAAGAATGATATTCAAGGATTTTTTTTTTGTCATTTGAACGACACTTGCCATGAGGCAGATTTCCAATTCCATGGGCTTTTAAAAAAGCTAGCTTACCTATTTGTCGTCCTTTATAGAGGGTCATACTGCAGTAGCTTACCATGTGACAAATATCATCTTGCATGCTTTATATTTGCAATTTCTTCCAAGCCTCACAATTACTCTGACTTATATATTATTATCAGCTTCCCATTTTACAGATGAAGTGAACGGTCAGAGATTAATAAGGGCTAACATCTGTTAACCACTTGCTATGTGTCAAGTAGTGGACTAATTGCTTTAAATGAATTTGCTTGTTTTATCCTCTCACATCCTTATGAGGTAGACACTACTATCATCCCCATCTCATAGATGAGGAAACTGAGGCTTAGAGAGGCTAAGCAACTTGTTAGCATCTGTTAGACCAAGTGTCCTCTCAATGTGGGACCTCAAAGCCCATGCACTTCCCACTCCTCCCAGGAGTTCTTATATACCCAAAGTCTATATAGTTTACATTAAGGTTTACTCTTGGTGCTGTAGATTCTGTGAGTTTAGACAAATGTATTATGACATGTATCCATCATTGTAGTACCATATAGAGTAGTTTCACTGCCCTGAAAATCCTCTGTGCTCGCCACCTAGTCATCTCTCCCTTTCCCCCAACCCCTGACAACCAGTGATCTTTTTGTCTTCATAGTTTGCCTTTTCCAGAATGTCATAGAGTTGGAATCATATAATTTTTTCAGATAGATTTTTTTCACTTAGTATTATGCATTTAAGCTTTCTCCATGTCATTTCATGGCTTCATAGCCCACTTCTTTTTAGTGTTAAATAATATTCCATTGTCTGGATGTACCAGTTTATCTATTTAGCTACTGAAGGATATCTTGGTTGCTTAAAGTTTTGGCAATTAAGAATAAAACTGTTCTAAACATCCGTGTGCAGGATTTTGTATGGACATAAATTTTTAATTCATTCATTTGGGTAAATAATGAGTGCAGTTGCTGGATCATATGGTAGGAGTATATTTAGTTTTGTTATAAACTGCCAAACTATCTTCTAAAGTGGCTGTACCATTTTGCATTCCAACCAGCAATGAATGACACTTCCTGTTGGTCCACATTCCCACCAGCATTTGGTATTGTTAGTGTTCTGGATTTTGGTTATTCTAATAGGTGTGTGGAAATAGCTCATTGTTGTTTCAATTTGCAATTCTCTATGACATACAATGTAGAGCATCTTTTCAAATGTGTATTTGCCACTTGTATATCTTCTTTGGTAAAGTGTCTGTCTGATCAGGTTTTGGCCCATTTTAAAATCAGATTTTTTATTTTCTTATTGTTGAGAGTTCTTTGGGTATTTTGGATAATATTTCTTTATCAGATGTATCTTTTGCAAATATTTTCTTCCAGTCTGTGGCTTGTCTTCTCATTTTCTTGACACCGTCTTGCAGAGCAGACATTTTTAGTTTTAATGAAGTCTATCTTACCATTTTTTTCTTCCACAAATCATGTATGTAAAAAATCACTGTCATGCCCAAGATCATCTAGGTTTCTTCTTATGTTATCTTCTAGCAGTTTTATATCGAGTTTTACATTTAGATCAATATCCATTTTTAATTTTTGTGAAGAGTGTAAAGTCTGTGTCTAGATTCGTTTATTTATTTATTTTTTGGCCCGTGGATGTCCAGTTGTTCTAGCACAATTTGTTGAAAAGACTAAACACATTTGATTTTCAAAATAAACTTTGATGCAGGCACTGTTATTACCCACAGAGAGACACAGAGAGATTTTGTAAATCACTCAGGGTAACACAGCTAGAACTTGATAGAGCTGGGATTTGAACCCAGGTAACCTGTCTCCAGAGTCCATGCATTCAATCCCTAGCTATAATAATAATGTTTCCCTCATAGGTTTGTTGTGAGGAATAGAGATAGTGTCTAGCACAGGAAGTATACTTCCTGTCTTGTGCTCAGGAAGCAGTAGTGATAGTCAGTGTCCTAACTAGCCTCCAAAGTTCTCAAGTGTCATGTCTTCAGAGCAACTTTCTTTCTGTCCCAGAGTGCCTGGTGATGCACTTGGCACTTAGCAGGCTCTCGGTAAAAGTTTGTTGAATTGAGTTTAGTTGTATGTTGTTCCTTTATCCACATGCACATCCTGGTTGTGCTCTATTCCTCAGGATCTCCCAGCTCTTACTCAGCTCTTTGCTCCTGAGCCCCCTCCCTCCAACCTTCCCTGGTCTGTCAGGTTGGGCCACCCCTGACTGAAGAAGCTCCTCATTGGACTGTATGGAGGTAACTGCCCTTGTCTGCCACACCTTTTTTCCTGCACCACTCTACTTAGTTTCTTCCATGTTCTGGGGTACCCAACTCCAGCATGGACACTGCCTGTAGAAATGCCCATTTCTTTCTCTCTTCTCTCTCTCTCTCTCTCTCTCTCTCTCTCTCTCTCTCTCTCTCTCTCTCTCCTCTCTCAGGCCCGGTCTCTATGCCTCTGGCCTCTCTCAGGATGTCTAAAATTCCTTCTCATTGGGTAGAGAAGCTCACTTGATATTTACAGGACATGAGAGATCCAGAGGTAGACCTCATTCCAAAGAGCTTTCTGAAAGGTGTTAATTCTGACATTGTTGGAGTTCTTAGGGAGTGAATGCCACTTCTGGCTGTAACCCCTGGGACTCTGGTACACCCCTGAGGCAGGGCTCTCTCAGATCAAGCCACCAGAAGCATGTGCCCATCTTTGAGAGTACATTCTGTTAGTCTCACCTTGGACATGGCAGGCAGTGCCTGTTTTGGACTGAGCCATCTGGCACCATCCAGCAGCTATGTCTGCCTCTGCAGAGCCACCCTGGGAAGATGTGGCCAGCAAGACTCAGTTGCTTCCTCTGGACAACACTGCCCTGGGCAGCATCCTCCTGGACACAGCCAGCGGAGTCCAGAGCCCGCCTTGGACAGAAACTGTTCTTTACTTTTAGCATTGCCCTGGTGCCTGCTCTGGGCGTGTCCAGCAGCCTCCAGTGCCCAGTGCAGACAGGATCTGCAAGCAGGGCCTCTCGCACACGGACTGAAGTTTCTCAAGGCAGTGCCCGGTGCCCACATGGCCCTCTCTGGAGGCGCGCCCAGGCGCTGCCCGGAAGGCGGGGCGTTTATCCCCGGAGCCGCCAGCAGGGAGCTCCCTTTCGGCTCGGCTCGCGCGGCGGCGGGGGGCGGCGCTGCGCTTCGCGGCGCTGAGCTGCGCTGCGCTCTGCTCCAGCCCCGACCCGGCCGGGGCCGCTGAATGCCGTGTCTCAGCTTCTATTGCCTGCCGGGCGGGCTCCGGCGGCTGGTGAGTGCGGGATGGCGGGGGCGGCCGCTCGGTGGCTGGCCGGGGCCGGCGGGGCGGCGGGGCCGCTTTGGGCTGGAAAGGCAGGCGGGCGGCGGGGCCCGCCTGCTCCTCCTCCTTCCCTGTCCCCTGGAAGCAGCGGCCCGGACTCCCGGCTCAGGTCCCCGGCCGCGCCGGGGACTTCGGCACCCGGGAGTGGGGTCAGATCAGCAGGGGCGGGGAGAGGGAGCTTCGGCCCCTTTTGCCAGCCGGGGGGACGCGAGGAGGCAGGGCAGGGTTGCCTTCAGTTTGGAGGAATTTTGGGATTGGGGGAGCCCAGTTGGCCCTGAGCTGCGGGGTGGAGGCTGCAGCCTCGGGGTAGGGGGCTTCTCAGGGCCAGGCCCAGGGCCGTCCAGACAGACTGACCCACGGAGGCTCTGAGGGAGGCTGCGGGGAAGGCAAGCACCTCCAACGAGTCCTTTATCCTTCTCAGCGGCCTTCACCCTTTCACTGCCAGGCCGACAGCAGGTTTCTCTCAAAGGAGCAGCTGCTAGACAGCTGGCCAAACAATGGAGACCCTGCTTCCACAAGCCCCCTCCCCTTGGGACAAGAAGATGGGGGTGCTGATGAATGGTAGGCTTTGGAGATTCCTCTGTGCAGGCGGTCCCCTGTGACTAGCTACTCACCTCACCTTTCCCTGCAAAGGGGTGGGGTGTGTGTGGGAAGGTCGGACAGCCTGCCCCAGGCCTCTGGGAGAGACTGCCTTGACACCCCGCCCTGATAACCTGTCATGCCAGTAGTTTCACCAATGGGAAGGGAAGGTGGTAAGGTTAGCTGTCCCCCATCTCATGTTGGGGGTTGCTGCTTGGTACCAAGCCTAGTGAGGAGTGGGTCATGTTTCTGGCTGAGATAAGGCCTACAGGGACACACCACACTTTGGGGCTTTGTTGTAGAGGTGGGGAGGTGTCACCCTGTTGCAAGGCATATATATCCTGCTGATTAGTTAGAAAGGCTGCCAGCCAGAATGAGCTGGGGGGTTGGTGTGGTGGGGAAGGCAGCCAGTTTGTTTTATAAGCAGTACTCCTTTTGCCTGGTTTGGCATGTGTTTGGCAATGTCCTCATGGTTTGCATTTGTGTAGGGAGGCCTGGGATGATGCTTCCTGGGAGGAGCTCTCCTGCCTAGTGACTTCCTGCCTGCAGATGGTCCCCCCAAATTATGATTCCCTCCTTGCTTCACCTTACCAATGATTAGGTCTGGTTTGCTGGTTTGCGTGGGTTTGTTTTGACTTTTGAGTGCCTGGCTGTGGCTTGAGGAGGCCTTGTACATCCTCCCATGGAGAGTGAACTGTGCAAAGTATATATGTGTTGGGACTTGCTGAAAGGGAGGGAAGGATGTCCAGGTAGCTAAGAGCAAGATCACCTCAGCAAGACATTGACTCTAGAGGTTCAAGCTGCTTTTCCGTGTACTTACCAGGTCTGGAGCCCTTTTCTTAGACAGGTTGGTATCCTGTTGTCATGGCAATTGACCCAACTTTTCCTAAAGGTTCCCCACCCTTTAGGTTCAGGGGCTATTTTCTATTTATGGATATTGAAAGTTGCTCTCCTGAGGTCTCTGGCTTCCTGACAGACCTTGCTGGCTCTTTGTCAATGGCCTGCCACCTCTTCAGCTTCCGCTCTGACTTTTTGTAATGAGAGCTTTCCAGGAAACATCCTCCTGGTTGCTGGACATGACTGGTTATATATATCCTTGGGTGGAGGTATGCTTGTCCATTTGAGGTTGTGAACATTTGGGTTGATGCTTCAATTCCAGGAAAACAGTATGGAAAACTGTTATGCTGGGGGTTTAGAGGAATGAGAAGGGTAGGAGGTGAGGGTGGGTTTGGGAGGGGTAGAATGCTGGTGGTCACTTCCTTTGGGAGCTTTGAACTTTGAACAGTTGATGACCTGGTGCCAGGCAGCTCTGACTGTCTAGTTTGTTTACTCTTTCCTGATCTGGCTTAGGTGCCAGGGTGTGTGCCTGAGGGTTTCCTTCCATGCCCCAGGCTCTCCTCAGATGCCCTCACATGGATTATGCCCTTTCTGACTCCTGCCTGGTCCCTCCACCTGACTCCCTGGCAGCCTGGGCTGCCAGCCTATTGCCTGGAGCCTCATTTACTGACCCAGCTTGAGGTTCACTGTGTCTTCAGAAGTTGGGTCTGAAAACTCCGGGGCCCCCCACAGAGGCAGGTACTTAAAGGTAGACTGGGTGAGACAGAGCTGGAGCTTATGTGAAAGGGAGAATCTACCCTACTTGCATGGAGCAGGGAGTTGTTGGAACTCAGGGAGCCTTGATCCAGACCTGGTGTTTCACAGGTCTCTAGGGCGGCAGTTGCTGTTCTTGCTCCTTCAAACCAAAGATCTGTCTGTCCCCAGCCAGACCTCCCTCACCTGGAGTGGACACCACAGACTCTGGAACCAGAGCATCCATGTGAGCAGAGTCCTATTGGTGGCCCTGGACCCCAGGCCTTGTCTCAGATCTCTCCTGGGCATGGTGGGTAAAGCTGAGGTCATTTAAAGGTTTGAGGAGATAAAGGGGCCCAACCCACTCTGTGCTAAGATTAACAGGTTCCCCCAGAACTTGAGTTGGGGACTGGATGGAGTTTTTAAGTTCTGCTTTGGGTCAGGCCCCAGGGTACTTTTAAGATCTGCTCACTGCACCTCACCCCCATCACCATTTTTTGAGGTGGACTGAATTAGAGGGTAGGGTGGTATAGTGGTAGGAGCGGGATTGGAGGGTGGGGAGCAGATCTGGAAAGCCTCCAATCCTGCCCCCACCTTACTTTCTTGCCCGTTCTCTGGAGGTAGGAATTGTGTGGCTTATAAATTATCCACATTCCTTTGACATTTCAAATAGCTTACAGTCAGGCAGCAGTTTAAATTGTGGACTGATGATTTTACAGGGCCCAGGGCTCTTTCTCTTTGCCAGGTACTTTATGGTCACTTACAAGGGATTATTTTTATTATTCTCTGGTATTCAGAGATATTGGATGATGAGCTCAAGGTCACACAGCAAGTCAGGGGCAGAGCAGAATTAGAACCTGCAGTTTGTGGTTGAGCAGAATACCTCTCCAGCAAAAGCAAGGGCTTGGGGCCAAGTCTGAACTCTCAGGCCCATGGAGATTTTATAATTAAAATAGTTGAGGCCTAGAGAGAGGTCGGGACTTGCTCAAGGTCATACAGAAGGTGGGGGTGGAGGTGGGTAGTGTTAGCTGGGTTTAGCGCCCAGCGGACTGCCGCAGGCTCGCATAAGACCTAGGAGGTGCACCTGGAGGACCAGGCTGCTGGCACCTCTCCCACTCCCATTTCTCTTGGGGCCTGCGGAATCGCTGCGTTCCGGGAGAGACGGTATCGCAGCGGGAGGCGCTTCAGAGCTGCGGCTGCGCGCGGCCCTGCTGCCTGAAAATGCTGGGGGCCGGTGGTTCCCCGCACGCGGGCGGGCGGGGAAGGGAGCCGTGAGCCGGCGGCGGGCCGGCTGATGTCATGTGAGAAGCGTGCAGTCTAAGTGAGGGAGCACACCTGGAGCCAGATAAGCTCCGTGTGACCTGGCAGTGAGTCACGAGTTGCTGCGGAGCTCAGCAGACCTGCTGGCAAGAAGCTCGGCAGCAGCGGTGGCGGCGGGGACAGGAGCACCCTGCGTTGTTCGGGCTGGGGCCGCAAGGCTGAGCCAGGTGTCCTGTGAGCCCCACCGGGCCACTTTTGCAGTCCTCGGTGCGGGCCAGCTCTGAGATTAAGGCCCCAAGGCTGTAGGAAACAGCCGCTCAGGGAGGTCAGAGGCCAAGAGAGAGAGGCCAGCTCTTTTGGGAAAGTATTTCCTTTGTATTTATTTATGAGTGTGGTCTGGGGTGGGGGTGGGAGGGACTGACCCTTTTAAGTATCCGCCCACAACAGACGAGTCTGAGAGCCCTTGTCTTGGGACTTTAACATTATAGTTTCCATTTCCTGGGATTTCTACTTTGCCAGATGCAGTGTGACCCATTATTAAATCTGTCCCCGCTTGAAACAACAATGAGAAGATCCGAGTACCCCCAAGTCACTGAAACTTTTTCCAGGCATGAGAGGGCATTCTTTGAACTTAACATTGCAAGTCCTGTTTACAACTTTAATGCTAAATGAATTGCTTACTACTTTGTCAAAGCTTAAAAAAAAAAAAATCTTTACAATCACAAAAGTAACATGTGCTGAAAAAAAGGTTTAATCTAAAGGAAGTATACTAGGTAGAAAGGTAGTGTTACTTCTCTTTGCCCTACTTCATAGAAAATAACGATGTATAAATTTTTTTGTAATGGATCTTTCCAGACTACTTTTCCAAAGCTAGTTATATACATTTTATATATTGTATATGGTTTAATATATTATGTTACATAAATATCATTTGTATAAATATTAAAAGTATTTTTTCTATAGGAAATAAATAATGTAGAAAAGTAGAAGAAAAATTACATATAATCCCACTATCTGAAACCCTTAGGCTTAAATACACACATACACACACCAACTATCTAAATATTCTCATTGTAAAAAATTAAAACAATATAGGTAAAACACTAGTTTGCTTCGACCCTTCTGAAATTCTTCTCTCTGCTCCAGAGTATACATTTTTTTATTCATATAGGAATATTATACATAATGTGCTTGTATGTATATATATATACACATATATGTACATATATGTGTATATATATATACATATATACATATAGTTTTTAAATTTTAGTAAAAAATACATATCTGGCAACTTGCATTTTTAACTTAATATAGCATTGACTCTTTCCAGGTCAGTACACACAAATCTATCTCATTCTTTTTAATAACTGCCCAGTTCTATAATTTAGCTATTCCCCTAGTGAAGGTCATTTATATTGACAGAATTTTGCTATTACAAACTATGCTGCAAAAATTAACCATGTTTATTGTATAAATATACCTATAGATGGATGTCCTATCAGAGGAATTGCCCAGCCAAAGAATATGTATACTGAAATATTTTCATAGGTACCACCAACTTGCCCTTCTTATGCCAATTGATACTCTTACCACCATGTATGAGATACCCTGCTTCCCATCCTCTAATTGGTTGATGTTATTAACCTTGGTAGATTTTACTAAACTGCTAAGTGAACAGTAGTATACCTCTTTTATTTCACATGTCTGTGAATATTACTGAGGCTGAATAGCTGTTCGTATTTGTTGGCCAGTTGTATTTCTGCATCAATGAATTGCTTGTCCTTACTCTGGCAATAGCTTTAATGGGCCTCTGGACTTGATCCAGTGTGATCCAGCTTGGCCATGTGCTCATTGGATTACCTTCACTTCTTTGGACTTTACTTTCCATATACAAAGGTCCTGTCCAGCTTTAAGATTTTTGTCTAGACTTATTTTAGTCACACTTGTGCTGATTGTCATTTGAGTACTTTACTATCCTCTCTACCAACTCATTTAGATGATAAGAATGTGCCTTGCTACTATTGGGTACCATTCTTGAGGGCTTACTTTGGGCTAGGTGTTATGTGAAGGGCTTATATACATATTTTATTTAATTCCCATTGCCTTATGTGGTAGGTACTATTATTATCTCCATTTTACAAAGGAGAAAACAGGCACAGAGGCCGTAAGTGACTTACCAATGTTGTATAACTATTAACTTAGATTTGTTCCCAGAGTTGTTACCTAACATCTGAAACCTAAGCTTTTTCATTAGTTTTAGTTATGTTATATCCTTTGCATCTAATAGGTGCTTGATAGATACATATTTTTTCTAATATTTTATCATAAAGCTCTGCACATATTTAGAAAAGTTTAAGACTTTTATAGTGAACAACCTCCTACCTCCTGGATTCTACAATTAACACTTTACTATCCCTTGCTTAATCACATATTTACCCCTCGACCCATCCATCAAGCCAGCTTACATTTTTGATGCATCTTAAAGTAAATCACAGACATCAGTGTACTTTGCTCCAGATACTTTAGCATATATATCATTAACTAGAATTCAATATTTATTTATAGTTCTTTTTTTCTTTTGGGTGAACATTTCACACAATGAAATGCACAAATATTATGTGTATTATTTGATGACTGTTGACAGATGTATACACATGTCAATCCAAACTCCCTATCAACAGGAGCATCACCCCAGGAAGTTCCCTCGTGCCCTTTTTCAGACAATCCCCACCCCTACTTCCCAGAGGTAACTACAGTTCTAATTTTTTTACTTTTTAACCCTAGGTTAGTTTCACCTATACTAGAACTTGGTATAGATAGTACCATACCAGTATGAACTCTTTTGTCAAAGAATTCTTTTACTGTCACTTGGCATAATGTTTTTGAGATTCATCCTTGTTATGTATATCAGTAATTACTTTCCTTTTTTACTGAATAGTATTCCATTGTATGAATACGTAAATTGTTTCTCCTGTTTATAAACTGATAGATACCTATATGAATTGATTGGTCCTTGCTCTCAAAATGCTTTGTCTTAGAGTGATGAAGCAGTTAAATTGGCTGAGTCAATTGTACTTTGCTTTGATTTTTGAGGATAGTAGGGTCAAGATGATTTAGGTGCATCCCCTACTTTATATACATATTCTAATTTACATATATACTTTCCTCCACTTAAAATTAGGAAAGGCCTCCTGGAGTAGAGTGAGGGGAGAAAGGCAGAGAAGGTCAGAAAAACTATAAGTGACCTTCACTGGCTGCAGTGTAGAATGGAGAGTGGGGAGGTGGTGATGTTATTGTTGCTGAAGACTTTGGACCTGAGGACAGGAGATACTGGAAAGTCCAAGGTCTACCAAAATGTGACAGAACCCAGATCTCTAAGGAATTGGGTACAGAGGAGCATAGGAGCAGCAGCTGCAGCTGCATTGCCAGTCTGACCCTGGAAGGGGAGGCTGCAGGTTGCTCCAGACATGTGGCACAGGAGAGAACACAGGCCACCGCCAGGTCTGGCAATTGTAAGGATGACAGTGGGGAAGGGGCACCTTGTGAGTTTTGTAGATAACAGTGGCAAGATGGTGATGAGGGAAGGGCTGAAATGGATTCAGTCTCCAAAGGCCCCAGGGTTGGGATAAGAGGGGTGACTTTGGCAGAAAGTTAATAACTAACCTGTGTCCACAAAAGACTTAGATATTTGGAATTTTAGAGCTAGAAGAGACCTACATTATTTAGCAAAGTGACAGGCTCAAGGTCCCCTGGCAATTTGTTGGCAGAATCAGGTCTAGGTACCAGATCTCATAACATTTCCAGCCAGCACTATCCCTTGTGCTGCTGTTGTGACTGTTGTTCTGCCTGTCTCAATGATAGTGAGGGAAATCTGTTGCCGAGACAGGGCTTTATATGAAATTACTCCTCAGGGACCTGTCCAGCCCCAACATTCTAGAATTCTGGGGCCTGTTTTCCGTTGATATTTATCAAATATCTAGCCCTCAGAAAAGAGTCAGGATTGGGTAAGGATTGCTTTGTTGTGGAGGTTGGGTATACAGAGGGGAGAGGGATCTCCAGGGCCTTGCAATAGGTCATCATTGGAAGGAGTAAGCCTGTAGGCCCTGTGTCTGGAAATCAGAGGAGGAGGCCTCTATGGAGAGAAAAAAATTACATTTAATTTCTAATTAGGTAGTATGACCTACTTCTACTTCTTGTTCCCTGATGGTTAGAACGAGAAAGGCTCTCTCAACTTCACCCCCACCAGGTTTTTCTTAGTCCTGACCCCAATCAGGTGTTCATAGGGATGGGAGTAGGTTGGCTCCATAGACTCACGTGCCCTGGAGCTGGGTCTTTCTTTCAGGCTGCTATATTTAGGTGTTGGTCTGGGGAAAAGGATGTGAGTTTTTCAGGATCCTGTTTATCTAGCACACCCCACCCACCTCCATCCCCACCTCACAGCTGTCTGTCCTTTCTGTTCAGTCTGGAACTTCCACTTACTTCCCTCCATGCTTCACTTTGGATGCCCAGGCCCTAGAAAGAAAACAATATTTGCTATTGAATCCCGGTGTTGCCACTTATTAGCTGTATGACAACTAATGTGTACTTAATTTTCTGAGCCCTCATTTTTCTCATTTGTAAAGATAATGATACCTACCTTGCAGGGATTCTGTGAAGTTCAAATGAAGTAGTTTGTATAAAGTGCTTGGCATTATGCCTGGCAAGTGGTAGTCATTAAATAAGTATTGGTTCTTTGAGGGCTTCTGTCAGGCAGTGGCTAAGGCTACTGCACTAGGTATAATAAGCTTAGGAAGGAGCCCAGTAGCATGTGATATCTGTTGCCTTTAGGGACGTTGGGGAGGTCGTGGTGGGGAGGTGGTGGTGCAGTCCCTTTCCTTTTTCCCTTGTGTTTGAATCTTAAGTCCCAAGTTGGTTTGATGGAATCCTCTTGCTAGGAGGTCAGATCTCCCAGATACCACCTCCATGTACACCTAAGCTTGGGTCTATCAGGAATCATGGAAATGAGAGACTTTGGACTTTAGAACCTTATCTAAACCTCAAGTTTCCTTATTTGTAAAATGGGGGTAATAATAGACTTCCTCATAAGCAGTGTTATGACTCTTATCTTAACTGAGACAATATTCTGTAAAGCAGAGCACCTGGCACATAGCTACCACTTGGTGAGGGATAGTTTGCTCAGTAGTTTGCCATTTCTGGATGGGAAATGCTGGAGGAAGCTCCAAATAACCTTCCTCTCTCTCTCTCTCTCTCTCTGCAGCAGCAAGGTGGGGCACAAAGGCCCTGTGCTAAGCACACATAATCCTCTGGGGGTTGCCACCCCTAAAAACATCACTCCTACCATGTTTAATCTAATGAAAAGAGACAAGGACAAAGATGGTGGGCGGAAAGAGAAGAAGGAGAAAAAAGAGAAGAAGGAGCGGATGTCAGCAGCAGAGCTGCAGAGTCTAGAGGAGATGAGCCTGCGACGTGGCTTCTTCAACCTGAACCGCTCCTCCAAGCGTGAATCTAAGATGCGCCTGGAAATCTCCAACCCCATCCCCATTAAGGTGGCTAGTGGCTCGGACCTACATCTGACAGACATTGACTCTGACAGTAACAGGGGCAGTGTCATCCTAGACTCCGGCCACCTCAGCACAGCCAGCTCCAGCGATGACCTCAAGGGTGAAGAAGGCAGCTTTCGTGGTTCTGTGCTGCAGCGGGCAGCCAAGTTTGGCTCCCTAGCCAAGCAGAACTCACAGATGATTGTCAAGCGCTTTTCTTTCTCCCAGCGTAGCAGGGATGAGAGTGCTTCCGAGACCTCCACCCCCTCAGAGCACTCTGCTGCCCCATCTCCACAGGTGGAGGTGAGGACTCTAGAGGGACAGCTGGTGCAGCATCCTGGCCCAGGCCTCCCTCGACCAGGGCCCCGGTCCCGAGTCCCTGAGCTGGTGACTAAAAGGTTTCCAGCTGACCTACGCTTGCCTCCAGTGGTGCCCCTGCCACCACCTGCTCTCCGGGAACTGGAGCTGCAACGACGGCCCACTGGAGACTTTGGCTTCTCCCTGAGGCGCACAACCGTGCTGGATCGGGGCCCTGAGGGCCAGGTCTATCGGAGGGTGGTTCACTTTGCTGAGCCTGGTGCGGGCACCAAGGACCTGGCCTTGGGGTTGGTGCCAGGTGATCGTCTGGTGGAGATTAATGGCAACAACGTGGAGAGCAAATCCAGGGATGAGATTGTGGAGATGATCCGGCAGTCTGGGGACAGCGTGCGACTCAAGGTGCAACCCATCCCAGAGCTCAGTGAGTTGAGCCGGAGCTGGCTGCGGAGTAGCGTGGGACCCCGCAGGGAGCCCCCTGATGTGAGTGTTTCCCTGGGCAGCTGCGGGTGAGCAGGGACGGGGATTGCTGGCATCTCCTGCAGTTGTACTTAGGTAGATGATTAGAGTACGCAAGAGCTGCAATCTAGTGAGTATATGAACGGTGAAGCTGAGCTACTCCTTCGGCTACAGGGACCACTTTTCTGGTTTGTGGGGAGGGGTAACCTTACAGGAGGTGAGACATGGTCATACAGGCTTCATGATACAAGGGTGGGTTAGGGGTTTGGGCACCAGTATTCCTGAGCCCTAAATTGGGGTGTGGAGGCTAACATGTGCCATTCCAGGTATGAGAGACAGTCTGTACCACTAGTCAACTGGTATTGGAACTAAAATATAGGATTTCCATATTATTTAGGTATTGGAGGTAAAAAAATATAGATAAATAATTTCAAAGCAGGACTATCATAGAACATCTGGGATTTATAGCTGCTTTGGTAGCTCCTAGGGACATGACCTCAGGTCTCCTCTTATCCCCGAGTGAGTGAAGAGTTGAATACCAGGTAAGGTTGCAAAGATAGCAGGGGCTGGATTATGAAAGACCTTGTAAATCATGGTAGGAGTTTAGGTTTTATCCCAGTGAAATGGGACCATTGTAGGATTTGAAGCAGGGAATGACTAAGTTTGATATAGAAAAATCACCTAGAAGAAGAAAAAGCATGGCCCTGGAAAAGCAACAGAGATTAAGCCTACAGAGATAGTGTGACCTGACTATCTCTGAGACACCAACTGTTATCCTGCCTATGCAAAAGAGCAGTGGAAGGGGGTGCCATAGGAGCAGAAGAGATTTAAATTAGGAATATCTATCAGATTTAGCAGATATCTGTTTGTTTACCAAGGACCAACTGAATTTAACTCTTGAAAAGATGGTCTCTAGGTGGATGGACATCTCTAACCCTAGATGTCTTTTGGTAGAGTGGCTAGATATCAGTTTGGAATGTTCTGCCTAGAGACAGTACATGAAGGACAAGTTGGCCTCTGGCCATCCCTCTCTCCCAGTTGTGTCTTTTAGGATTGTCTACATCTGGTCCCTGAAGTCTGACCAGTGCACAGTCTGGCCAGGACCTTTCAGCACTAAGTGACCAGTCAGCTGTGTCCAAGTCAGAAGTGGGAGGAAATGCTAAGGAAACAGGCAGAGTCCCGGTCTTAGCTTTCTCCCAGGGAGGGGAAGTGGCTACTCAGATGGCTGCTCTGCCTAGCAGCAGATCAAGCCTGGAGGGCCTGGGAGCATCAGGGTCAGACTCTGTCAGGAAGCACTGGGATTGGGTTCCAGGCCTTCCTTTACCCTGGAGCTGGTGGGGTCAGGCAGCTTTGCAAGTCAGGAAGGGGTAATGAGTGGGAGGGAGCCTGTAGTGGAATCCAGGGAAGGACCTAGATACATATTCCAGAAACACATTGATCACCTACCGTGTTAGCCACCAGGCTAGACTGAACTCAGGGAACCACAGTTTAGAGGGAATGTGGTTTTTATCTCAGAACCAAAGAACCATGTCTATCTACTTTCTCCCAAGCTACCATTGCTTTCAACAGATGGAATTTTTTTCTTCTTAAAGAATGAATTCCTTAGGGGATTGTTGCCAGCTTCCTGCTGAACCACAGTACAGGCCTCTGTGGGGCTCAGGGCCTGGCATCACAAATGCTTTTTAGTTTTCTCTTTATAGCACAGGGATCATCCTGGCATCTCATGTTTCCCAGCCACTCTCCTTCCAACTAGCTGCAACTACCCTATCCCTGGGGAAGTGAATGGCTTAGCTTTAGAGATCCTGATGGATCCTACCTCACGGCTGGTATCCCAGAAATGCTGGCTTGCTCTCGACCTGTCGGGCAAGCCCAGCTGGTACCCAGAAGACTTTTTCCCCCACCTGAGGCTCCAGCAGGGGACACAGTAGAAAGCCCCATGTTCATGTCTCCTAGAGCCATCTGACAGGACAATAAGAAGCACAGGGCTGAGAGAAGCCCCGTATCTTGTCTTACCTGGGTAGGTGATGGGGACTCATGCTATAGCAGAGAGGAGCAGGGTGAGCCCAGCATTCCAGCTTCCTGGGACAGACCCTGAAGCCAGTGTGGGAGTGCTACAGCCTCTTCTGAGGCTCTCACCCTCTATCTCCTCCTCTTCTTCTCACTCCTACTCCTGCTTCTTTTCTTGGCAGTAGTCCTAATCTCAGTTCCATGCCAAGAAAAGAGTCTTCACGCTTCCTCCAGACTCCTGGGTAGGGTACTCTGACAACTCTAGCCCACAGGAACAGCCCTGGTGGCCACCCTGCTATTCAGGCCATCCATCAACTGTGTCCACACATTGCCTGTCCCCAGAGAGCTCTGAGGGAGCTGGCTAGCCATCTGTTCTCTTTCTGCACACAGATGGGGGCCAGGCCCCATGGCTCCTGTCCATGGCCTGTTCAAAAGGCCCCAGGGAGAGACAGTCCCTTGGGTTTCCTTCTCACATGGTGTGTGTCCAGAACGCTTGGCTCACGCCTTGTTTGTGTGTCCCTGTAGCTGTTAGACAGGGCTCCATTGGGAGTAGGAGTGAGCCACAGTAGTAGGATAGACTTAGGGCCTGGTAGAAATCACTCAGCAGGTGTGTGAGAAGCAACACTTCTTTTACCATCTATTCTTCAACTCACCTACCTATTAAATAAATATTTATTCAGAACTTACTGTGTGCTAGGTCCTGGGATGCAGCAGTGAGCAGCACATAATCTCAGCCCCAAGGAGAGAGATGGTCGAGTAGCAGACAAAAACAATGCCATTTGAGAAGCTCAATAACAGAGTCCAGTATAGGGTCTTAGAGAGCACAGAAGAGGGACTTCAAGCAAAGTCTTTAGAATGAGTCAAAGAGCTGACTTTAGGGTAGAAGATGAGTATAGGAAAGACAGGAAAGAAAATTACTGTATTAGACACATGTCAAGGCCTAGAGGTTCAAGAGAGAATGGCACATTTGGGGAATAAGGCTTGGGGACAGCATAGGGGGACAGTATTGAGAGAAGCGAGCAGGGGCCAGGTCATGAAGGCCCTTGCGAGTCATGCTTTAACCTAAGGGCAATGTAGCAGTTTAATCGGGGAATGATAGGGACAGATTTTACAAAATCTCTCTGGCTGCTTGTGGAGCATGCTTTCAGGTGCAGTGAGGGTAGCTGTTGATGGAATAGTGAAAGAGCTATTGTAGTAATTTCTAGTATAAAGAATGGAGGCCTAAACTTAAATGGATGCATTGGAGATGGAGAGAGGTATCAGACATGAGCAACTAAGGCAGGCTCTGGAGTCTTGGCTAGTTGGGTCAAAATTCTTCTGTCTAGTTCTATGAGTCGGGGTGAGAGAGTCAATGCCTACTGAGAAGGGGTAGAGGCCGGGAGAAAAGGGAGCCAGTCCCTTATGTTTGTATCCTCAGCAGGTCCATTTTTGGGGCCAAGTGGATTATCTAGGAATGTAGGATGTTTCTGCTGACCTCAGAAAAGCCCACCTGGCTAACCCCTGCCAAAATATGGTTGTCCTGCTGCCAAGAGCCACAGGAGCTAGCTGGCCTTCATGGGAGCCCTACCCAGAAAGCACTGCTTCTCTGAGCTCTTGAGGATGTGGTGAGAGGGGAGACATGGGTGTTTAAAGGAAGGCCTACCTCCTGCTCCCAGTCAAGTCTAGTTTCCTGAGCTGTCAGGTATTTGCCAGAGATCTGTGATACAGTTTCTTCTCCATTGGACCTTGGGGTTTGCCCACAAATGTTGTAGTGCTGTGAAGTTCATTAAGAGGTTATCATATCGGTCTAAACCAGCCCTAGAAGAGGGCATGTTATGGTAGAAAGAGCATAGACTGTGGAACCAGAAAGACCTGTGTTTGAGTTTTACTAAAGTTACCAAACTTTTCTGACCCTCAGTTTACTCATTCCCTTATACATTTAATAAAGTCTGTTAAAGAACCAAGTGCTCAATGTACTGGGCACTGGGGGATTAAATAAATAAAATAGAATCTTTCCTTAAGGAGGCATAAACCTAAGTAAAGAAAGGCAACCGTGAACCATAACTGCTGTCACAGAAGTCTGTACAGGTAAACGGTGGAAGGAGGAAAGGGCCTGTGCCACCTAAGGAGAAGGGGTGGCAATTAGGAGAAGCCTCTTAGAGGACATGACCCTTGATCTCGATAAATGAGCCTTATTCTCTCCTCCCAGAATATGAGAAGATGAAACCGAAAGATGCACACCCAGCCAACTCCCTGCAGTTTTCTCTGAGGAGAATAAGATTGGAGCTAAAGGGAAACTTGGCTTTTATTTTGTATTCTATATTTTGTAGGTCTTTATTTAAGATAAACATGTTTATGTATTAGATGAGATCACTTATATAGACTTTGGCAGGTAGTAAATTAGTATCTTTCCCTCTACCTGCCAAAGTCTATGTAAGACTCTAAAGTCATCCAGGGAAGGTAGTTTTGCAGCCTCCTTAATTAATCCATCCCCATGCTCTCCTATCCTTTTTCCTGATAAGGCTTTCTTTCTGGGAACTCTCGATGCTTCTGTCCAAACAGTTTTGCTGTAGCTCTGAAAGATAGCCAGCTGAAGGGAGAGATGGGACACTGGGTGCTTCTTAGCTTTTTTCAGCTTTTTGGAGCCCAGCTTCTCAGGCCTGCAGGCGTGGACATCAGTGGCCCTGCAGAAGATTGGCCAGTCAGGGTCCCCTTTGCTATAGTGGAAGCCCTGGATCCCTCAGCAGAAATTGTATGAGCCTCATCAACCTTGTCCCCAGGACCCCTGGGTGCTGTCAGGAGTGGGACCTGCAATATTCCAAGAAGACACTAGAAATTGCAGGTCTGCCGGGCCAGCTGCTGAGTGATGGGCTTTCCCAGGGGTTTTGGTGGTGCTGACGCAGCTGGGTGCTACCTGGGTTGTGTTCTAGAATGTTTCTGTCCCTAATGTTACACCAAATTATCCTCGGAGGTTTTTTATGTTTTTTAAACAGGAAATTTTTACTTTATTTTGTGCCAAAGCTTCAGGCACTTGTGACATCAGAGTCTCACCATGTGAGAGCCCAGCCTGGGGGCTCAGAGTAAGACCCAAACTGAGTTCTTTTGGTAATGAGGGGCCAGTGGGTAGATGTCAAAAGCATGAGAACTGATAGTTAAACTGTCTTTAGGAGCATTTTGGGGGTTATCTACCCTGGATTAGTGGGGTGCAAGGGACCAGCAGGATAGAATAGTCATTTCTATCTGCTAGGTCATTTCTATCTGCTAGGTATCCCTCCTCTGTCCTCAGAGGCACCATTCTGGCTTCTTCCAGATGAGATGCTACACAAACTGCAGCCCCAGAGTGCCCTGGCCACCTAGCCTGTGGGTGGTGGGCACAGTGCCCAGACCACATTGAACTGGGTGTGAGTACATGTCATGGTCATTGGTTGTTTTTGCAGGCACAGCTTGGAGCCCTGGTGTGGGGGTAGGGCCTTGATTGAGATAGCCCACCCTGGCCCCCTTCCAGCCCTGGCCAGAACCCCTCTGGCTCACCCCGATACCCCTGGCCACTATGCCCTCTGCTCCCTTCTAATCACTCTTATTTACATTGAAATGGTTCTGGAAAATACCAGATATGCAAACAACCAGACTGGGGGTGGGTGAGGAGTGGGATGAAGGGGGGCGTGTGGTAAGTGGGAACACAAGTATTTTAAAAATGCTGCAAATCTCTACAGCGTTTCCCAGAAACCATAAGCACACGTTATGCCTGCCAGCAGGGCTCCCACCACCCCACTACACTACACGAAGCTGCTGGTTTCTCCCTGCCGTAGCCTGGAGGTGGGGACTGGTGACCCAATTAGGGAGGGGACACCCATGCTGCCTGGGCAGGCTGCCTGGTGCCTCCATTGTCAGTCCTGGGCAGTGGGTACAGACATGCCCCAGGCATCCAGCAGCACTGTGAGCACTCTCCAGGCCAGACAGGCATTTCGAAGGAGTGGAGTCTTCATGGCTCCCCACTTCCTGCCGAGCAGTTTGAGGGGGGAGGTAGGTCAACCCTAGAGTCCCACGTGGTATTTGGCAGCAGCTTCTGTTCTGTTAAATATAGGGGACAATATCAGTGAAGCTTATTTTTTCAGTTGTTGGCTCTAGTTTGGTTGGGAAACAATTTCCGGCTCCCTTCATCTCTCACTATATGTTCCTCAGCATGGCATTCCGCCCTGTCACAGCTCAGTCTGGCTGCTTTGCACAGACTCTGGGGTAGGCTATTTGTCCAGTATTCTGTGTGGTGTCCAGTATAGCACGTAGCACATACATGCTCTGTAAGTGGTATTTAATTGATCTGGTAAAGAGTCAGCTGAACAGAAATGCCCTGGGGGAAAGGCATGGAATTTAATAAGGATGAGGATCATGGCTAGCATTCACTGTATGTTCTAGATGTTTTTTATATACTAACTAATTTAATTTTCCCAACAACCCTTTGAAGTAGTTATTATAATAATCCCTACTTTACCAATAAGGAAACTGGATTATAAAGAGGTTAAGGTTAAGAAAATTGCCTAAGGGTTAAAGGCTATTAAATGACTTGTCAGGATTTAAACTCAGGGCATCATCTCCTTGCTCTTCACTAGTGTGCTCTACAGTGAGTCCTCACTTAAGGGCATCGATAGGTTCTTGGAACTGAGAGGAAACTACATAACAAAACTGATTCTAGCATAGGCTAATTGATATAAACAGGAGTTAAGTTTCTATGACATCTCATCAACGTTATAATGAAATGACATTGAACAAAAATACGTCATTTGTTATTCGAGGACCTGCTGTATAGGATAGGGGAAGGCAGTATCTGGATATCCTCATACATCCACTGCCCAGACCAGGCCTAGGCCCTTTTTCTGCCCTAGAAGCCTCTTCTCCAGAAAAGAAGGGGAAGCCAGAGTGACTGGCCTGGCCACTCTTGCTCTTACTCTGTGGATGACGAACCACAGAAGGGTGTGGCCAGTGCTCTCAGATTCTCCTGAGGATTAGCCATGGGCAGTGAGCCCAAAGGGCAGCAGGTGGGACTTAATCTGGTAGGAACTAGGAGAAATGCTAGAAAGGTGGCTGAGGGAAGCCTTAGGAAGAGAAATGGCATCATTTAGGTGTGGTCCCCCAATGGTGGTGGAGGGGTGTACTTTTGTCCCTTACACATCTCCCATGCAAGATGTGTCCTAGAGGGTCCTAGAGGGCAGGAACGTTGCCCCTTGCCTTTGGGGCCCTTACTGACATGCCAGTACTGACCTCTGCAGCATTTGGGTTGGCAGAATCTCCAGACTGTCACCTCTGACCAAGAACAGGTCCTCTTCTGTTGCACAAGGGGCTGAGCACTGTTGTTTCATAGTATGCACTGTAGGGAAAAGGTGAGGATGGCCTGGCAGAGTGCCTAGCTGGTAGTGGGTGTATAATACAGAGTTCTCATTCACTTCTGCCATGGAGTCCCTGCTGTTCCTTTCGTCTGTAATGCTTTTCCCTGCCTGCCCTTATTCAGTCATACTCTTAGGCTCCAGTTTGAATTTCCCCTTCTCAGGGAAGCCTTTCTTGATCCTCTCAGACCATGTCAGGTCTGCACCTTGGCATTCATCCCATCCTTCTTCATAGCATCCATCAAGATTGTAATTAATTAGGTATCTTATTTCTCCAGGGCTGGAGTACTTCTTAAGAGTAGGGGATATTTGTTGAAGTACTAGTTTCCCATTTCTGTTTAGTTTTCCATGTTTAAGTCAGTTTGGGTTCTTAGAACATTCCCCGCTGGCCTTGGTAACCTGTCTGCAGTATGTTGTCATGTTTCTTGTGTACCTGGGCACTCAGCATCTCCACAGGAGTGGAGGAGAGAGGATCTCTAGGCACCCAGGAGTCAAGGCCTAGGGAAGAGGCTCTAGGAGGAGGGTCCTAGGGATGGCCTGCCTCCTGCCTCTGAACTAGAGCCCCCAGGAAGGCACCAAGATTGGTTAAGAAGCAGATTCAGGATCACATGGGATTGTACAGTGTCCAACCAGGGGGGAACTGGATTACAGAGAGGTTAAGTAAGTTGCCTAAGGTTTGTTGCCTGAGATTCCCCAGGGGACCTTGGAAGAATGTGCCTGTCTTACTGGCTTCAGGTCTCTGAGGGGGTGGAATGTGGCCCAGCAGAGTTCAAAGCTTTCTCGTCCCTTTTGCTGCTTTCCCTGGGCTGCCTCTGTGCTGGAATGTCTTCTGGCTGGGAATTTTCACAGTAAGGATTTTTCCCAGTCAGAGCCAGCTGGAGTTTGGGGACAGCTCCTGGCTGGGCTCAGTTCCTACTCTCTCTGGAAGATGCAGATATCTTTCTTCCCATTGGGCCAGGCCAGGAGGAACCTGAGCTTCTGAAGCTAGGGCTTCCTGCTGGGGTCTCATGAGAAGCAGTGGGAGGTACTGGGGACCAGAGACTCTACCTCAGTGAGGAGAGATGTGGCTGTGGCCATATCCCACAGGCCTTACTTCCTCTAGCCATACATGAGTCATGAAGGGGAGTGCCTCAGATTCCATCCTCAGGTGGGGCCCTGCCGGCCAGACCTAGGTTCTCTGTTCTGTGGGGGCCACCTGGCCTTGGTGAGAGGTGGCACTGCTGAGTTTGTTACCTGTATCTGTCCTCCACTCTCTGGGCCCCACCATACCTCTAGGGCCTTGTTCTCTTAGTGACCTTTCCAGGCCCCTGTGCCCTTTGCCCCCTACTTCTGCCGGCTCCTCCCTTCTATTCCCTTTTCTACAAGGAGCTGACTCACTTCCTCTCTCCCTCCCCAGCTTCTGTCCTTGCCAGGCCCTGTGGCATACAGGGTACCTACAAAGAGGGAGATTTCTCACAGGGCACTTCTTGGGCTCTTTTCTCTGGCAGCAGGATTGAGGCTGCCCCTGGCTCTGAGCATAAGAGGGCTGGGGGTGGGTTGGAGTGGGGAGGGCATATGGCTCTGGGCTGCAGGGAAGGCCAGGTGCAGATGGCTCCAGAATCTTGGCACAATCAAGGCCGGATGTCAGGAATCCTTGAAGAACACCTGCACCATGTCACACTGTGGGCTTGGTTCTGTGGAGGAGAAAAGCTGAAGATGCCATCCCTGTGATCAGGGACCCTATGCTTTCTCTAGAACAGAAGACATCTGCAAAAAGATCTCAGCTCAGGGTGGCATGGGCTAAAGGCCAAGCAGTGACAGCACTGTCAGGCAGCATGAGACAGTCATGACTCTATGATATGCAGTTTCATGCCCAGCCCCATCACATCAAGAGAAAAGTATCTGGAGATTCCAGTGGAGCCTTCCAGGGATCTGGCAAGGGGAGAGTCTGATACTATTTCCTGTGTTAGTCCTTTCTGCTGGGGGCCTGCATCCTGCCCCTTCCCACTCCCACCTCCCTCATCTGTGGACTGGTTTGGTGATGGAGCTGATTGCAGAAACACTGGCTTCAGACAGTGAAAGGTTCCCTCCCTGAGTCAGCTAGCATCTTCTGCCTCACCCTCCCCAGAGCTGTCCAGACTATGGGAGCCTTTGTGCCTGGCACTTCAGGCACTGAGGACCCAGCCTATGCTGGGCCTCGCACAGCCTTGCATCCTCCACCACAGGTAGCCTAGGTTACCTAAAGGATACACAGGCACAAGGTGAGGTCCCCACTCACATGACCATACATCAAGATGAATAGAGGCAAGAGGGAAACTGGGCCTGCTGCCTGAGAAGCCTGAGGGACTGCTGTGTGCTGTCTTCCTGGAATCAAGTGACCAGCACACATCCTTATTCCTTTTAGCACTTGGCTTTGCCAGGCAGAGTCCCCATTGCATGGGCAATCTGCAGTGATCCTAATAACTGGCCTCAGGATTTCTGGACAATGACAGTAGTTTCTTGTTTAGGTGAGGTTGCAAGTAGCAGGCAGGAATGAGGCCTAGGCTTGGAGAAGGTAAGGGGTATCAATCAGCCTAACCACCTCTCCCTGGTGGGATGCAAACCCCTTGCCCCGCCAAGCAGGCACACAGATGCCTGTCTGCATTCCTCCCCCAGGGCTTCTGATCATTCCCTGCCCTCACCAATCATTACTTGGCCCTGACCTGGGTGGCAGAACCAGGCTCTGTGACGGGATACCCAGCTTAGAAATGGCTACACACACACACACACACACACACACACATTCACTCTCTCTCTCTGTAGAACTTAGTCTGGATTGTCCTTTTTTCCCAGACTCTTCCAAAGCATTTCTGCTATCAGCTTCAAGTCCTAACCAGCCCTCACTTTCTTTGTCTAGAGGAAGGCTGGCCTCAAACTTAGAGGACCTGCTGTCTGAGTTGGGGAAGACAGAATTTTCTGGATTTTTTCAGGGCCCTGGGTTTCCCTCCCAGCCCTGTGTTTTTCTTAGATCATTGGTTTTGATGCCTCTCTTCTTTGACTGCCGTGAAGAGTCCCATACCTTCCCTCCCAACCCATTCTCTTCAAAATCTAAAAACTTCAGCGAATTGTTGCTGAAGAAACAGAAGCTTGGAAATATGAAGTTGAATAGAAAGCCTGGTTCGGGCTGAACTGCTTTCAGCCCATTTTGGAGAGGGAAGGAGGAGGAAGGCAACATAGGCAGAAAGGTCAACAAATTGGGAGTTGCATATGATTATTTATATATTATTAATATATTGGGTACAGCATGGACTCTGGAGATAGACTGCTTGGTGACCTTGGGAAAATTATTCACTTTCTCTGTGCCTTGACTTCCTTATCTGTAAAGTAAAAATAATAATTGTACTTTCCTTATAAGGGTGTTTTGGGGATTAAATGAATCAATACATAGAAATTGCTTAGAATAATAGCATTATCATCATCATCATTAATCTGTCTCTGAGTTTTGGGAAGCACTTAGTGCCTGGGAGCTTGATAAGTCATTAATAGGCCCACAGGCCATTAATGACTCAGTTCTGCTCATGGGTGGGGGGAGTGGTGGCTTTACTCTTGGCATCAGTATGGTGCTTTTTTGGCTTACTGGCCTTCTAGGTGGAGATAGGTAAATAAATCCCAGATTGCTCCCTGAACTTACTCAAGGCCACAGGGTAGCCTCAGAGTGGGATTGCTTTGCCCTGTGCTTCCAATCTAGTCTGTAGTTTGATGCCAGTTTTTAAAAACTGTGGTACTTTTCCTGTGATTTCCTCCGGTCAAATTCTTAGCTGATGCCAAACCCTTTGGAATATCAGGCTTCTTTCTACCTATTAGTTTTCCAATTGAACAAGCAACTCTGCTTTTTTTGTGGTATCTCTCCAACTTATTTTGTTTCTTCACTCCTGTCTTGCCTCTGACTGCCCATCTGTGTTAAGGCTAAGCAGGAACTGAGGATAGAACTGAGGGACAGAACAGAGGCAGCCGTGACCTGCCATTTCCTGGGTCTGTTCTCTGCTTCTTCCATCACACATATGAGCTTACCCAGATGCTCCCATTAGATTTTATAACGATTGTAGCAAAACCTTTCAAATTAGGTGTTTGTGATAGAATGTGATAGCTAGCGGTCAGATGTATACCCCATTCCCTTGTCCTCCTGAGGATCCTTGGTTGGGGGAGCTTGTTTGAACCTCTCTAACATGTTAAGCATGCCCCAAAGTTCTTTCTCCACCATGTCCTTCTCTCCCTCTTCCTTATTTGGTTCATCCAGCTGGTGACACAGGGCGGTGTCTAGTCATGGCCCCCACTGCCCCATGGCAGAGTTCCTGGGACAAGGCTTCATTGGACTTGTTTGCCCTTGAAAGCTCAGGGTTCTGTTGGGACCTCTTTCTTTGGGAGCACTAATATCAGATGAGCCCAGCAGTGGGTGGTGTGGGGAAGCCCTCAGGCTACTACATTCCAGATGTCTTACCCATGCATGGTCCAGAGACTGCAGAAAACAAGGAAGGATTGTATGGCACTTAGGGGCTTTCTCCCAAGCCCGGGATGCCTTGGGGTGGGGTCGGGGTTGAGTCTGGCTTCCATTCAGCCTTGCCTTTTCAGCCCCTCTGCATCTTAGGCTTCTGCTCTCAGGCTGGGTGTTAACATGTGGCCAAAGTCCCCTCTTTGACTTCTTTCTGAGGGCTAGGGATCAAGGCCAGGCACCTGGGGACAGGAATCTAAGCAGACTCTGGGGCAGGGGTGAGAGAGAACAGTAGGTGGTCAAGGGCGACACCTGAAGGAGTCTTTGGCAAGGATGACCAGAACAAGCCAAAAGGAGGATCCTCTAGGCCAGATGGAATTCTGCAAAGATGGAAATGTTCTGTAACCTGTGTTTTCCAACTTGGTAGCCATTAGCCACATGTGGCTATTGAGCACTTGAAATGTGGCCAGTGTGACCAAGGAACTAAATTTTAAATTTGCTTTGATTTTAATTTAATCAGAAGTATCCTCATTGTTTCTATTTAACTTCAATTTAAGTAGCCACACATAGCTAGTGTCTACCATATTGAACAGAGCAACTCTAGGCAGCTCTCAGAAAGAAATGATGAGGTGCTCTGAAAGGCTTGTCTCCTCTTGCAGCTCCCTGGTGAGGCTGAGGATGGTGGCATTTTCCCTTCCTTTCATGAAGGAAGTCTTGTCCTCTCTGGCAATTTCTACACTTCAGCAACTCTGGAATCCTGATATCCCAAAGCCAACAGGTCCTTGGCTGTGTGCCACCACAACTGGGGCAGTGCCTCTCCACTCATCAAGCATGTTTTCTGCCCAGCGTCAAAACACAGGTGCTCACATGCCCCAGTGGATTTGGCCAAGGCTGTTAATGCAGAGGTGGTGGGTTGGTAGGAAAGTAGAAGCTTTGCTCCTTCCTTTCTGCTTCTGTAGGGATTGGGTTTGTGCTTTTTACTTCAAAGAGGCCTAAAAACAGTCCCAATAGGGGCCTGCAGAGGTGAACACACAGATCCTCAAACATTTTTTGAATGTTCAGTGTTTAGAGGAAACTGCTTTCCTAAAGGATCCTCTGACTTTGAGAATAAACACCACAGGCCTCCAATTCTCATACCCCAGAAGACCTTCCTGATATATTTTTTGAATTGGTATGGCTGACCCTTAAACTGGCTTTTCTTTTTTTCTTCTGTGGAAAGAAAGAAGAGTTGTCATTTATGAACAATACTTCATTATGCTTATTCTCTCATGTCTGCCAGAGGGGGTGGGAATATCGAGTCTGTGGTGCATTTAGCAGACTCAGAAGTGACCCAAGTCTTGATGGGATTTGGGGCAAGGGTGTAGAGGATTTTGGGAAACTGTCCTCAAGGCTGGCCCTTGGCTTTGGGCCTTGTGGGAGCTTGAGGAAGCAGAGGCAATTTGGAAATCCCCAGGGGCCATGAGGAAATCCCCAAGCTGAGGAGTCAGCAGGGAGCAGGAGGCCTAACTGGAGCCACCAGTCAAGTGGTCCCTGAAGGCAGCCAGGACCCGAATCTGAGGGGACAGACCTCTGGTCTTAGCAGAGAACAAGCCCAGACATCTCTGCTTCGGCTTGTGCCCATGATATGGTGTGGTGTCACCAGGCTCTGAGCAGATATTTGGGTTTGCCAAGGCAAGGACTGGGAGAGTATGGAGCCCTAAACCTCAGTGACCACTCTGGGGCAGTGATCTGGTGCTGGCCACCTCATGCCCACTGATATTTCTGGATCACTTGTCCCAGACCTCTTCCTACCACACAGGCTCAAGGCATCCCTGGAGTCTTCTGTTTGTTCAGGTAGTCATCCCTTCATCCATTTTATTCCATCAATAAGCATTTATTGAGTGTGTTCTATATGAAGGGACTGTTCTGGGTTTTGGGGATGGAGCAGTAATGAAAGCAGAGTCATCCCCGAACTCATCCTTGCTTATTCTTGCCCTATCCCTTCAGGGTAAGGACAGAGCCACCCAGCCCCCTCGGCTCCCTCAGCCTCGGTCTCTGCGGGGTGCCTCTTGGGGGCGGGGCCCAGAGGCCAGCCCTGCGGAGGTGAAATCCTGCGGCCTCGGTGCCTGTGGGCCGTAAGAAGGGGGCGACTGCCCTCTGCTGGGCTCCAGTGGTGCTTCAGGGCGGGTGCATCCGGGGTTCCGGCGCATGTGCTGGGCCTGGCTCCGCCCACAGCTCCGCCCCTGCGCCGGCCGCCGGGCAGGACGCGGAAGCACAGGCTGCAGTGTAGGCCTAGAGCTGACCCACTCCAACCCTGAGGAATTCTGAGAGCCGGAGTGTCTGGGCCCAGCTCTGCGCGGCCCAGCCCTGAGTGTGCATCTTTCATCGAGGCAGGTTGCCTATTAGCTCTCCTTTCCCTCCCTGCGGCCATCCCTCGGCTTCTTCAAAGGGGTCACTGGTCTTCTAACGCTTTGGTATCCACTGGTCGGTCATCAATGCCCAATAAAATTTCAAAATAATTTTGATATCTCAAAAGGTACCAATCACTTCCTACTAAAACTGGTACTTCATAAAAGAGAAGAGACTTGTTGCCAAAAAACAAACAAATAAGGAATAAAGGATAATCCTTCCCAAGAGAGGAAAGGCACTGGTGCTGAGGAATTGAGAGAATGCATCTGTCATCTTGATAATGGGGAGTCCTCCTACTGTAGGAAGCATAAGCGTTCCAGGCCCTCCCCGACCCTGTGAGCTGAGTGCTTGAAACAGGACACCCCTTAACTTCCCTAAATAAAAAGTTCCATTAGTGACACTTTATACATTGCAAATTAGTAATAATACAAGCACCATACAATTAGTATGCATTTATGGAAACAGTGTTTATAGGGTTTTTAAAAAAGGAGTTTGATTTAAAGGAGAACTAGTGAGACAAATAGGGTCAAAGGAATATTCTTTTGTTAAGATGTTAATTAGAACCTCAGCCTAATGTTTTCCAAACTATCTTCCTCTAAACCTGCCTCAAGCTCAGTCTAGTGGTGTGGAGACTGAAAAAGAAGCAAGCATTGTGCTTCCCCACAGTGTTCACTTTAGGTATTACACATCACTACTAGTTGAATAAGTGAAAGACCACTTTTACTTCTTGGAGCCTCCTGTCTTTCCTGCCTCCACCTGTGTTTGGCCACTCTGCCTGGCCCACTGCCTAAACAGAGCCAAGGACTTTTCACTTACCCCACACCACCAATATTGCAGAGGAGAGTAGTTGAAGCTGTTATTCTATCTAGATTTCCCTTTGTTCCCCATTCTGTTCCACCTGGCTTTTCATACCTGTACCTTTCAGATCAGTTAGTTAAATCCAATGCATTTGAACACCTGCTATGGTCCTAGTGCTGGAAAGTAGGATGGGATCTAAAAGAAGTAGGAAATGGTCCCTGCCGTCCAGGGAAAGAAGGCTTAAACATAGGACACAAATAGATTACTATCAAAACATTAGTTTATACTGTATAGTCGTGGTATATACACATTAAATTTCAATAAATTCAACTGTATGGTTGTATAAGAACCTGTAATACTGTTGTCTAAAATAGTAAACATTGTATTTTGTGTATTTTTGTTATAAGCTGCCCTTGACTGTATATTATGCTTTTATGCAGATATATAGAATAATATATACAAAACCATGTATACTATAATTTGTAGGCAATTTAAGGGATTTTTTTCTTTAGGCGAGGCAACCCTTGGTTGTCCTTACAGATTGCAAGGCCTTTGTCAGCTTACAATCCCTTATTTTTTATGCCTACAGCAGCTGGTCTTCCTAGGTGGTCTCTCGTTCAAGTACTAACCAGGCCCAACCCTGCTTAGCTTCCAAGATCAGACGGAATCAAGCTTGTTCAGGACAAATAGACAGTTTAAGGGATTTTTAAGAGTAATTTTGATTATATTCTGTTTTTGCCTTATATGCTGACTTTAGGATCTAACCTCATGTAGTATGTGACTCCACTGCATCTAATAGAGCACCACAGTAAGTATAATCAATAACTACCATATGTAAGTAGTGATACTTAGGTGTAGACAGTGAATGCTATGATTTTAAATTATAATTTAATCACTACCTACAATTTGCCTGGTGCTTAACATGTACTTTCTTTTAAAATTCTCACAACCTCACTCCAAAAAAAAATGGAAACTTAAGAAGTTGATTAACTTTCCCTGAGGTTAGACATCAAGAAAAAGGCTGAGCTGTGGTCAGACCCAGGTGTATCTGACTATGAGTCCATGCTTCTTCACTACATTACCATGTAGGCCTTGGGTTTGGAGGAAGGCTTCATAAAAGAGGTAAAACTTGAGATGGACTTTGAGAGATGGGGAAGATTGGGAAGGTAGAGGGGCTGGTGGAGAGGCATTCATCAGTCAAGGCTAGTGATGAGGAAGGCAACTGTGGGAAGACCTGCCTGAGAGAGTGAAAGCCAGGTGGGCTGAGTAGAGGGAGTTAGAAAAGTGAAGGTGAAGTGCAAAGAGGGGCCTGACTTTGGAGTCAGGCTGAGGGTCCTGAAGGTGGTCTGCTGTGGCTGGTCATGGGAGTGATCACATGGCCCCCCAGAACCATCAGTTGAGTTTACTGAGACATGGATCAGGCCCTGAGACAGCACCAACCTGTGAGCAGCAGAGGGACTGGTTGTGGTTGTGCATGAAGCATAGCAGGTTGCCAAGGCCTCAGATTTCCCCTCTGAATGAAGAGGTCCGCCCTTTTCATGAAGGAAAGTGAAACTGATTTGAGATGATTTCCATTTGTAACACCAGTCGTCTCAGAGACAGAACTGACAGGATCGTCATCTGAATAGAAAAGGAGTGGATGGGCACGTGGTTACTAGTAATTCAGACTGTGCAGATACAGTGACACCTCAGACATCCAGAAATCATCTTCTAGAGCACAGCTGAATGTCAGGTGGGCCTAAAAAGGCCCTTCAGCAGCCAGAGTAGAGGACACCAAGTCTGTATGTGAAAACCCAGGCCCTTCACTCACAGGAGAGCCTGCAGGCTCTGACATCTCACTCGCTCTGCTCTGGACTCTATTCTCAGGCTTGGTTATCTGGTTTTCTAACCTTTAGCTGCAACAGCATATTAGGAAGAAGTGAGACTGCTGGAGATAGGCGTGCTGACAAGCAGAGTGACAGCTGATATAGCCTGACAGAGGTAGGGGACAAAAGAACTAAAAAGCAGATATATGGACACAAGGGGTGTCTGGCCTTCCTAACATGGGCATATAGTGAGACTTTATGTTGACTGTGGTGCTTACACTGAGCTGGTGTCCTCTGAGAGTGGCTGGGGCATTGCGGAAGGGTGGCGACAGTGGGGACAGAAACCAGGTTGGGAAATCAGGAGTCATCACATGGGGACAACTTGCCCTTTGGAACAGGGTGGAGTGAAAACAATTGGGTTCAAGAGAGGAAGCTCAGAGTTTGAGATGTTTGAGATTAGTTCAGTGTTTTACTTGAGAAAGCTGGAGAGTATGTAAACATTTTATTTTTATGATTGGAAATATTGAAGATAGGAAATACATTGTTCCTTAAGTGGGTAGGCTTCAGTTACCTGGCAGTTTTGCTTATGATGCCTCTTTTTCCCCCTAAAGATCACAGACAGGTAATAATAGTGAAAACTTATTGAAAACTTATGTACTGGATACTGTTCTTAGAGCTTTGCAAGTACTAATTTATTTAATACCTATAATAACCCTATTTGGTAGGCACTATGATTTCCCATTTTACAGATGAAGAAATTGAGGTCCAGGATTAAATTGTTTAGTTTACTGTATGGAAGAGCCAAAATTGAACCAGGCAGTCTGGCTCTGGACATCTCACTAACTTAACCATGGCACACTAGAAATAATTCCTTCAAAGCAGTGGTTCTCAGAATCACTTAGAGGCTGAGTTAAAACACAGATACTGGGCCACATGTCCAGAGTTTCTGATTCAGTGGGTCTGGGAAGGGGTCATAGAATTTGCATTTCTAGTAAATTCCTAGGTGATGCTGATGCTACAGGTCTGGGGACCATGCATTAAAAACCATAGCGCTTTCACTCACTGAGATTTCACCAGTCATACTAACCATGTGAAAGAGTCAATGCAGCATAATCCTCATTTTACATATGGGGAAAATTTAAATCACCTGCCCATAGTGACATAGCTAAGTCATTCATTTATTCATTCATTCACTGATTCACACTCATTGATTGAACAAATGGGTACCTTGGCACTAGGCCTTATAGTGGCCTTTGAGTTGAGCAGTTCTCAGCCTTGGGTGCATATAAAAATCACTTTGGGGAGCTTTAAAATATCCCAGTATTCAGGCCTCCTTCCCAGACCAGTTAAATCAGAAAGGGATGGGGGGATCCAGGCGTTAGTATTTTAAAGTCCCAAAGGGCGATTTCAGTGTACAGCTAAGGTTGGCATCACTGTTTCAGGTAAGCACCAGGGATGCTTACCTGTCACAGGAAGACCTGTGACACAAAACATGCCCCAGAAGGGGCAGACCATCTTCTGGGGAAGATACCCGCTCCTCAGAAGCAGAGTGGGGAGGGAGCGCAGTGTACTAATGGCCCCAGGGTAGCTGTGCTTGTAGTGAGCAGTAGGTAGGAGGCAGAGCTGGGCTTTGTCCTTTAAGGCAGTGTTTACCAACCTTTTATAGAAAAGTAATACTGTTTACAGGACCTAGGGGGCTCACAGGACTGGCCTGGGTGACAGGCCTGAGGGTCTTTAGCCACCCTGGTTGGGCATTGGTTGGGAGATAGCTATGCTCCAGGGCTTCCTATCACCCCTACCCCACCATTATTTTTCTTCTTGAAGAAGAGAGAGGCAGTGACTGTTTCCTTTTCTCTGCAGAGCTGACAGCTTCTGAGACAGCTTCAAAAGGCCTGTCTTTTGGCTCCTTCTTGCCTGCTCCCAGCTCTTCTTTCAGCCTCTTTAGAGTCCCCAGCCCAGGTCTGAGCATTCTGTGATGCTAACTGGACAGCTGGGCCATGGTTTCTCTTTGAGAGGAGCCCTGATGTTTCACCAATAGCCCTTGCTCATTAGCCAAACACCCACAATTTCCTCTGTCTTCAAGGGCCACCTACCACACCCCACCTACCCCACCCTCCTCTATGCCTGCACAGTCATTGACTGTGTGGGGAGAGGGATTTATACACAGAATGCACTTGATTCCATGACCCCAGCAACAAGGCAGCAATAGTGGGCCTCAACTGATAATATAGGTCTCTGCTCCTGCTGGTCTTTACAGGACGGCTGTGTGGCTGCTGTTTGGGCATAGTGTACAGTGGGCCTTGTGTTTTGTAGTGGATGTGATGTTACCTGTTGTTTTGGCCTCTGCCACAGTAATTAGATGGCTGGGGTGACCCTATGGTTTGTTTATTCTGAAGAACACTGCTATGATTGAGTGTTCATGTGTGCTAGTATGTATGTGTATGTGTATGTGTATGCATACATGGACGCATATGTGCTTGTCCTGATCCTGGCCTATGGGGCGGGGCGCAGGTCTCAAATTCCTCTGCTATTTTTAGGAGCCATATCAGCTCAGCTGTCCTGGAGCTGGAGTGTCAGTAGGAAAGTCCCACCCTCCCAGTCCCTTTCCCCTAACCCCCCAATACTTCCTGCCCCTCATCCATGCCCTTACTCTAAGAGCCTCCTTCTTCCCTACTATGCACACTGTCACACCCTCTCCCTCCAGGCAGCTTACCTGGTACCCACAGTTCTCCAGGCTACTCACTCTGGGTCTGGCTCTGGCCAGGGCTGGGCAGTTCCAGATGGGAGGGGCCTGAGGAGAGGGAGGGGAACGGGGGCGGGGCTGCAGCCAGTGCTATTTTGAGCTGCTAACGGAGCAGCATCATCCGAGAGAAGAGTCTCCTTGCTCAGGGCTGTACCCCGGCAGGCCATGTGGGTGAGTGTCCCTCTGACCCCCACCCCGGAAATGCCCTAGGCTCCTCATGCTGTTTCCTCATTTAGGGAAGGAGGAGCCTATTTGTTATTTCACCAGATGTGGCTGATGCGGTGGGGAAGGAGGAATGGAAGATCCTTGGGGGCTCCTCTCTGAGCTTCTTGGTGGGAAGGGAATTACCCAGCCCAGGCGACCTTACCACTGAGCCTCACGAGGCCTCCGAGGTGAGGCTGGGCTGCTGGGGCTGACTCAGGACTTTGGGAGCTTCAGAGAAGGCACCATCTTCCAAACCTCAGTGTTCTGAAACTTCATCAGCTTCTCCACAGGCTGTGACACACCCTTCCCACAAACCATTTGTGCTTAAGGCTTCCATTCCTTGGAATGCTGTCTTCTTCCAGGATCCGGAACCCCAGCACTCCCTCTGGAAGTCTTGTCCCTGCTTTGTGTTGCCAGCATAGTCCTCTACCCACTCCTCCTCCTGTTAGACAAGAGAGAGGGGCTCGAGAGGGGTGGCCCTTGGGGTTGTGAGGGTCTCCTCCTTTCACTGTCCCTAGGGTTGGACTCAGCACCACCTTCTTCATTTTTGTGGGTCAGAAGGGGCACAGATGCCATATTCGGGATATCCTGTCTGTCTGTAGGTCTCTTTTTTAGCAGAGATTACTCCAGAGGAGTAAGTTCCTTAAAAAGCAAGTGAAGAGAGATTTGCTGCCTCCTAGTCTTTTCTGTTACCCACTGCACCACCCCACCCAGCCACCAAGGGTAAGGTATTCGGTTGTGTCAGCAGTTGGCAGTGTGTGGGCTGGCCGGGTGCAGAGATGTATCGGGAGCCTGAGATGTGCCTGTGAGCATTTGTATCTCTTTGTGCCCAAGGACTGTCCCAGCCCAGCCACAAAACTGGCACCAGGATTGAGGTTTGTAGGTAGGCCGAGGATGGAGCCAGAGAGACTCCTCACCCTGACAGGCGGGTGCTTCCTAGTCTAGCCGACTCCCCAGTCCTCTCAACCTGGGGCCACCAGTACCAGGTCGCAGATTCGGGGCCATGCATGAGGATGGCCAGGCAGATGGCAAAGTGCCCTGCAGAGGGGCAATGAGTGTCCCCAGGGAAGGGAGGCTTCCAGCAGTTCTGGCCGTTAGAAGAGGAAACCCTGGCCCTCTGCAAATACGGTGGCAGCAGGAAGCCATTCCAGTGCACCTGCTTCCTCCAGGCTGGCCTGCAGACCATTGCTTGACTGCTTTCTGTTCCGCCCTGGGGTGGGGGAGGGCTCTCACTGGAGGCAGGACCAGAGGGGCCACGGTGTCCCTGCCAGGCTCTTCTCCCCCTCCCTCTCTGTGTGGCAGTGTGGCCTTCAGGCCCTCCCTGCAGAACGGCTGTTCTTCTCAAGCAGCTCTGTGTGAAGCTTGATCAGATAATGGGTGGAGGGGCAGATCATCTATGGAAACCCCTGCTTTCTACCCAAGTTGTTCTGGCAGACGATGTCATGGAAGGACATCAATACAGGTGAACTCAGGTTGGGGCAGGGCTTGCTTTCATCCCGTAGAGTGAACCTCAGGTTCTTGCTGGAGGACAGACCTGGATGTGAGTCCTCATGTGCTACTTAAAGCTATGAGGCCTTGGGCATGTCATTTCTGAGCCTCCTTTTGCTCATTTGTAAAGTAGGACTCATACCAGTATTTACTTCAGAGGGATGTTGTAGGTATTAAATGAGATGATACCTGTAAAGGGTTCAGCACAGTGCCTGGAGCTTAATACAGGGAACTTATTTCTTCCCTACACCTTCTTTTTTCCCCCACGCCAGTCCTTACATAAGTTGGTGCTAGGTTAGGACTGGCAGGGAGACGGTCACCTGGGACCTACCCTCTGCACCTCAGATTAGGAAAAGAGAAAGAGGATGCTGTCTCTTTCTTCCCCAAATGAGAAACCCAGAATGTGTGTGTTGGCAGAGGGGAGATGTGCCTAGTTCCTTTGGGCACAGGCAGGGGGATCTCATTTTCTAGGCACGCTCTCAGGGCACTTGCTACCCCTAGAGTCTCACAGTATATGTGGACATCTGGCATGGGCACTTGGGCCTGGGTGCATTTGTCCAGGCTGGGCATTCCATGCCTGAAAGGGTACCTGGGGGTGGAATGATTCTCCTGGTGGCATTTGCCCCCAGTTTCTCCTGTGAGGGGCTCAGAGGATTGTAAGTTAAGAGCGGATAGTTCTTTCCGGCAATGAAGAGGGTAAAACCCAGCCTGGCCCAGCCCCCTTTAGTGTTGGAAGTCTTCTGGGGCTGAGCATAGAAGGATCTCTTGGCACATTTCTTAGGTTTCTCCTTTTTGAGAACAAATGTTTTTCACTATTATCTCATCTGCATTTTGTTTTTTATTGACTATTTAGTCATCTTTATAGTAGAAATAAACAGTAAGTAGCAAATATATAACAAAATAAATACCAAGTGTCTCTATTGTATCTAATTCACACACTTTACAAGACTATTAATGATTACTGTTTGTATACTATTTAGGTTCCAGTTTTTTGATTGATGATATTTTTGGTGGAGTTTTCCGTATGGCTACATTGTCCACATATTTGTTAGTTTAAATGACAACATAACAGCGCATTGTACCGAAGTACCATAGTTTACCCAACCCTCCCCTAATTCTAGGCATTTGCTATCAATTTTACGCTATTATTATAGAGTGCATCATTTAAAATATTTGCATGGGTTTGCAGGTTTTTTTTCGTTCTCTTCCTTTTTCTAAGTCAGCTCAGTGCATATACATTCCTGAAGATGGGATGGCCAGGCCAAAGGATGACGTATTTTATGACTGTTGTTGCTCCACAAAGAGCTAATAAGCAATTTCAGTGTCCCAGCCCTCCCCTCAACCCCATGGTACAGAGTTTACTATCTTTTTATTGTTGCTAAGTTTAGGGCTTATACTGCTCCCTTTTTTCCCCCACATCCCTGGGAATCGTGATGTGCAAACATTATTCTCCATACTTCACAGCTGGGAGAAGAGACCAGACGGGAATAAAAGGTTTGCAAAAAGAATCCCCATTGCAGCACTGTCATGCACCAAGCATTTATTAAGTGTCCACAGTATGATGGGTAAAAGAGAGTCCTGCCCTTGAGGAAATCAGAGTTCAGGGAACTTTATAGACACACAAGCAGCTCACCAAGATCCATCTGGTTGTGAATCCCAGTGCTGCCATTTACTAGCTACAGTGTCTTCAGCAAAGTATTCACCCTCTTGATTTCCTTATGTAGAAAGTGAGTTGTTGTGAAGATTAAATGGAGACAGTCTGAAGTGCCTACCATTGTGCCTGGCTCATAGTAAGTATACAGTGAGCATTAGTTTCTCGTCCGTTCTTCAAGAGAAGAGGCCAGAAGTGCCAGAGAGGAAGGAGGTCAGAACCTCAGCAAGTGGTGGGATCTCCCTTTGCAAGTCCAGAAACTCCTTTGGGCGTGTTGGACACTAGTGAATACCACCCTGTTAATCTGTGCTTTGGCTTGACCCGGACCTCCTGAACCTCGACACTGTTGCAGAATATTAGTCAGAGTTTAAAACTAAGGATAACTTAGCCCCGCTGACCCTGCCTGATACAGCCAGAAAGATGGGCCTCTAAGAGAGCAGCACAGGCTTTGCAGTCAGAGCAACTTGAGTTCAAATCTCAGCTCCACCACTTACCAGCATTGTGACTTAATCTCTCTCTGAGTCTTTTTCCTCATCAGTAAAATGAGAATCACAATAATTTTCATGTCATTAGACCATTATAAGATTTATACTTGAAAAACGTATATTAAATACTTTCACGGAGTCCATCTAATTGAAAGTATTCCATAATCAGTAGGTAATGCTGCTGTTGGAAATGGATGAACTCTCTAGAGAGGGAACAGGTCAGGAAGAAAGGTCTTGGCTTCCAACCACCTTTGCTCTGGAAAGCCAACAGTTCCCAGCTCTGCAGGTGACTGTAGCAGAGACATTGCCACCATCTTTGGGACTGAGTTCCTTACCTGTTCTGTATTGGATAATGAGAGGTTATTATTGATCCTAAGTGAGTCTTGGTTAAAATCCAGTGATAAGGAAGAGAAGATAAAGATCTGGGAAATTCTACACAAAAGCCACAGAGTGAATTTCCTCTGGGGAGAGCCCCACGTTTGTGTTCAGAATGATGCTCATAAGGAACAGCTGATGTGAAGGAACTGGCCCAAGTGTGAATAGTGTCCTTACACCCTAGGGCAGACATGCTCCTCCCTGGACAGAAGGAAACCTGGAACAGGAGATCAAAGAACAAATGAGTTAATTAAACAAACATAAAGTCTCTATGATATGAATTAGATAATAAAATAGAAAAGTCAGCAAAGCAAATTAAAAATAACTTGTTAAAAACAAAATTTCTTTAATTTTTCACTGTTAAATCATTATAATCAGTAATAAAAATGAACCAGTTCTTAAACACCACTGAATTGAACAGCTTCTTGGATGAAGTCTCTCCTTGGGCTAAGGCAGATTCTACCTATTGATTTTCAAGAGGACCAGCTTTGGTCCTCTTGGGATGGCTTTATGTTCTCCAGACCTCTCATCCCTGGTAGGAAATGGTGTGTTGCAGGCAAAAGGCAAAGTTGCTTGGGTCCTAGAGCAGCTCCCTTAGTCCCCTCCCAGGTCACAGCCCAGGAACTTTGGTTCCTGAGGGCTTGAGTGTCTCTCCCCATCCAGATTCTTAGGGTGCCAGACTTAGGAAAGACTTTAGCCATTATCTAAAGTAGTTTACTTTCTAATTCTACAAAGAAGCCCAAAGAAGTGAAGTGGTTATTCAAGGGCACACAGCTTCCAAGGGCAGGAAGTTCTAAGTTCTGTACCCTACCTTGCCTTCCCCTTCTTCTAATATTTTATTCCTTACTCCTCTGATCTTTCGAGCTTCGTAATCCTTCCCTCTCTGTTCCATCTTGCCTTTCCCCTGTTGCCCACAGTGTTTGTCCTGGCAAGTCCTGGCCTTTAGGAAGACTCCAAGTCCCTGCGAGACCCTGGCCACCCCGTTTCTTCTCTGACCCAGGGTGCAGGCTACTTTCGGTGCTATGGCTTTTTCATCAAGGTTCGCCTTCTGGGAGCAAAAGGAAAGTTGGATTTCAAAATTTTTACACTTTTCCTGTGTGCTTGGCATGGTGTGTGCCGATAGTAGACTGGCTTGTGAGAGAGAGAGCTTTGGAAGCTAAAGATGGACTGCAGCATGTGTGTGTATTTGGGGACTGCCGAGAATGACCAGGGGGCCAGTGAGCTCACTCTTCTCTCTGGATGGGCTCCTGCCGCTGAGTCATGCTCCTCCCCTGAGCTCCACCTCCAGCAAGCTGAGCTGCCTTTTGTCCCACTGGTGCCCCTCCGAGTTAACCCTTCCACAGCCTTCCCACACCCCTTCCCACCCACCCACCTCTGCTGCTTTAACTCACCTCTGGAAATGTGGGCTACTGTGGAGGTGCTACTGGGAATGACTTTGGCTCTGAGGTCTCGGAACTGGGTCTCCCCGAGTCTGGTGGGCTGTGGAAGGTAAGAGAAGGAGCCAGGAGCCTTCTGGCTGCCTGGGTCCAGAGGGTGATTCAGGCTGCAGACCTGGGCGTGCCTTTGTGCTGCTCACAGTTCCCTGCTGGGCAATGACCTACTACAGACAGAACCCTTTGCGGGGGCAGGGCCAGGGGTTGGGGGTAGGGAGTCAGCTTCAGGCTAAATCCAGAGCTGAGCTCAGAGCTGGGCCTAGTATCCCAGACATTTGGGGCAACAGCCGGTGATTCCCAATGCCTCACCACTTGGGTAAGACTCTTGGGGTCCCAAGCTCAAGCCACTGGAGGGAGGAGGACAGATTTGGAGCTGGTGAAGGACGGGGAGTGGACTTGGAATCTGGACCATCCCTGTGCCTGAGATAACAGCACTGCGTGCAGTAATGAGAGAGAGAGAGAGAGAGAGTGTTTGTGTGTGTGTGTGTGTGTGTGTGTGTGTGTGTGTGTGTGTGTGTGTGGTTTTTGAGCACTTGCCCCTCTAACCTGTGTGCCCCAGAACGAGTGCATGGTGTGGTCCCTGGGGGTGGGGGTGGAGTGAGGGATGGGCATCCGTGGGGGGCCACACGCAGATCTAGTGTCTCCACTCCTCTTCCTTCTCTCTCCACCAGCCCCTCCCTTCTCTTTCTCTGCTCCAATCTTAATTTCTAAAGTACTAGAGTCCACTCTGTGAAGAATTGCCATTTATTCCTCTGACCTTGGCCGTGTGAATTAACTTTGAAGCTTGAGCCCACTGAAAATATTTCTATGAGCAAGATGCAGTGTTAAAACTGCAGCAGCCATCATGCTGGTCAGTGCCCTAATTAGAGCTCAAAATTAGCCACGGAAGCTGGTCACAAACGGAGAGTCCCCCCAGATGGATAATTAACATGACTCTAAGGATCTTTTCCTTTAGGAATTAGGGACTCCTTCCTACTGCATTGTGCCTGTAAAGAAAGACATGCCAAGAGTGGGGTAGGACTGGTAACAGAACTGTCTTTTTCTGTAGTCCTAAGTGACTGAATAAAGAAGAGAAATGAAATCCACTAGGACTACCTGAGCTTTTGGAGGTAGAGATGCTAGTGAGGGGGAGAGGAGACGGCTCTCTCAGACTGAGGACTGGCCCCTCTGGGTCTATTCTGAGCCAGTCTCAACTGAAAGAACCTTCAGAGCATCTATATTGTCTATCCTTTTCCCAGATGCATTATGATATCTGCCATTGGCCCCTGACTCTGCTCCTCCCCTCTGACTCCGGCCAGCTAGCTCCAGCCAGAGCTCAAGCATATTTTCTTTCTCCACACCCCACCCCTAGTCTTGAGGTTCCCTCACTCAGCTGCATGGTTGGCAGTTTTGTGGGTCTGAGGTTGGGAAGATATTTGGCCTCCTTAATCCCTGTCTTTACCCCATTTCCTGCCTCCAGCCAGAGCTCAGTCATCTGGTTGGGAAGACACTCAGGCTCTGTGCTGGGGGAAATTGTATGGAGCCTAGAAGGAAGCCGGAGCGAGCCTGCTGGGGCCACCTACATCGAGTTCTTCTGGCCCCAACACTGGGCTTATTCTCTCTCTGCAGCCACTAGGTCAGCAGGCTCTTGTTCAGACTACTTCTTGTCTGAGCTAGGAGTGACTCTTGCAGTTTAGCCCAAGTTGAATTAGCTAGATCTTTCTATCCAACCTGTAACCAAGGCCTTGATGTCACTCTCATGGGTGGACCTCTTTGGAGAGCCCCAGTGGACCATGTGGCTGGTCACTAAGGGCAAGTATACTTGGCTTTCACCCCACAGAGACTTTTCATTCTTAAAGTTGTCACTGGACAGTTTTGACCCCAGGACAGTATATCCGTTGCCTAGGTCTGTAAGCTCTAGTACTTCTGAACACTGAGGAGCTCTGCTCCTCAGGGAGACAGCCCTCCGATGCTTGCCTTCTGCAGTTTTAGTGCTAGGTCCCCCAGCCCTGACCTGCCAGTAACTTCTTTGTCTGCTCCCTCAGGTGAAAGAGGAAGACAAAACTCTGCCGAAGCCTGGCCCTCCTGGCAAGGAGGAAGGGGCTGTAAGTGCTTCTCTGAGACCCCTGTGTGTGGGTGTGCCTGCCATAGGCTAGCCTGGGAGACAGTTCCGCAGAGCAGGCAGGTGCAGTAGGGTGCCGCTTCCTGTACTGGCTGGCTGGAGGGAATGTCAGTAAAGGGGCAGGAAGCGCAGCCTGTGTGGTGCTAACTTGGCAGTGTGTTAAGGAAATGGGAATGCTAATGCACTTTGCGGACCTCTCCTCCAAAGTCCTCCACCCACTTTAGTTTCTACCTTTAGTTCTGGTTTCCTGACCCTTTGGGGCTAGAGAGGCTTAGGTGGGCAGACTGTTAGGTTGGGAGCACCAAATGAGAGCTCAGCTGTTAGGACTCTTCGTCCTCCTCTGGGTGGCACCAGACAAGGGCAGCGAGGAATTTCACTGCAGCTGCTGCTGTCTCTTCCCAAGACCCTGTCAGCTGCTTGTTATGGGTGACCTGGAGGCAGGCTCCAGCTGCCCAGTGCCCCCCTAGATGTCCCCCACCCAAGTTATTCTGCCTTGGGAAAGAAACTCTGAATAAAACTGGGCTCTTTTAAGGCAAGAAAGGGGAGACAGTTTCAGAAGAGCCAGGTCTAGAGATGTGTAGTTAGGTGGGAGTACCCAGGACCCTGGAGCAGAGCTGGATCACAAAATTGGTCCATATGTTATTACTCCAGATAGTGCCTGTCTCGGCTCCCCCATGTCCTTGGATGGAGATTTGATTAGCCAGGCATGGTGGCTTCTACCTGATCTGTAACCAATCCTGCAAGGCCAGCCTATGATTTCAAAGTGGTGTTTGAGATATGGGTGGGAGGGGCCTTGGAGTATGCCATATTTTTTTGTGAAAATTACATGTAAGGTGCTTAGAAGACTGCCTGGTCCATAATCAGTTTAAGTGTTAGCAGTTACTATTGTCTTCATCTGCAGTTAGAGGGAATAGGAGGAAAGTGAGAAGAGAAAGGGAAGGGGCCATTCTATTCTTGTCAGGATGAGCAGGCTCGGATCTGGCTGCCCAGAAAATCAGGTGATAGAAGGGACCACAAAGCCAGGAAGCCCTGGAGTGAGGCCGAGGATTGATGATCGGATTTGGTTGTTTGACCTCTCCATGTTCCATCTCTGCTGTGCTTGGGCTGTGAGGGAGTGGGCTCGCCTGGACTCGGGCTTGGTTGCTACCCTGACAGAAAGCCAGAAACTCTGAGGCACCTCATGGTTTCCAGGCCCCTGTGCTGGCATCTCACAGCTCCATGCTAAGCCTGGAGATAAACAGCAGGTAATAGCAGAACCTGCTTGTGCTTTATGGGAGAAGCCATACTCTTAGAAGCAGTTGTCCTATCTGGATGATGGAAAACCTCTTGGAGCTATGTTATTTGGTGCATGAATGGATGGTCTGTTCCAAGGCTAGGCATGAGGTCACACTTCTTACTTCTTCCTCATGGGGTGGGTAGGGACACAGGGGCTGATGCTAATATCTACCTGTATCTGTGACTGTAGCTAGAGAGCAGCTCAAAGGACAGCAGTGGCCCCTCTAGGAGTCCTCAGCCTCCCACCAACTCTGAATCTACAGAAACCAAGAGCCCTGCACCCACACTTGCCATGAATGGCCTGGGGGCTGCCTCAGCAGAAGCCTCAAGTGAGGAAACCGCAGGCCTCTCCCGGAAAAGAGTGTCAAATGCAGTGAGGAAGGTGGTGAGCAGGGTGATGCCTGGTGAGGAACCTGGGAGCACCAGGGAGACTCTGAGCAGAGGTATCAAATCCCCTGAGCACCCAGCTCGAGGCAAGAGGGGAGAAAAGGCAGCCTCTGGTCCCAAGCCACCACCTCCACCACCTCCCCCTGCTCCACCTAAGCTTGAAGCAAAGAAGGAGGCAGCCAAGGATGAGCTCTCCATGGGCCTGCGGAGCCTGATGTCACGGGGCAGGGGCAAGGACCACAAGCCCCGCAGCAGGCAGTCTCCTGGGAAGGGGGAGAAGCCCTCCAGCCAGGAGCCAGGCTCCTCTGGAAAACCAGGCTTCTCAGAGGTGGTGGACTCCCCAGCCAAGCCAGTCTCCCCCACCAAGCCTGGAACCCCAGAGAAGCAGTGTTCCCTAGCCCCACTGGAAGAGCTGGCTGACCCAGGCTCTGCTGATCCGAAGTTGAACTTCACTGGATTGCAGCAGTCCAAGTCACCAGCCCCTGATGTGCAGCAGGAGGTACCTGAGTGTGTCACTAACCTCTTATGCCATTCACCATCCTCGCTTAAGGGCCAGGCACCCTCACAACCAGCTTCCCTTCCCCATGTCTCCACAGCCCCACATGACTGAGAGGCTGGGCCTAGGCTATTGCCGATGGCAGAGCTGCATGGCTTTCCTGGACTGAATGCCAGAGCTTGTGATGGCCTAGGCTTAGGGATAGGACCTGCTAACCAGCATGCTGCTGTTCTGTGGGAGTTTGGGCCTGGTCCCCAGCTACATGGGGTCAGTTTGAGGCTCCAGACCCCAAGTCGAGGACCAGTGCGCTAGTAGATCAATGCTAGGGTGGAAAGACAGAACTCCTGAAGTCAAGTGGCCTGCATATGTTCATATCCCAGCCACTCATCCTGTGCAGAATCTCAGCAGGGTCCCATCTCTGAGCCTTCATCTGTCAGGTGGGGACCTCACAGGTCTACAGTCCCTTCTCTGAAGCCCTTAGGTCCAGAACTATTTTGGAAATTAGTTATGTTTGTATTTTAGGATATTAAACAGTGTATATAATGAGCAGCAACCCGTAACCAACCCATTAATATTTAATAAAACCTATGAATGTTCACACTGCAGGAGGATAAAATATAAACAGATTTTGCCACCACAATAGTTAAGAAAAATCTTTTGTTTGGGGGACCTTTTGGATTTTGCAATTGCAAATAAGGGATGATATCTGCTTTGAAGTGTTTCTATGAAGGTTAGAAATGATTCAGGTAGTGAATGCTCCCAGGCCAGTCCCTGATGTGGAGGGTGCTCCATAAATGGCAGCATCATAGTGGTGCTAATAACAGTAGTTATTAATATCATTGTCATCACTACCTTCCTCAGGCCTGTCAGCAGTCCCCTCTGGCAGCATTACTCTTGCAGAGCCCTGTGCCTAGATAGCTAATGGACACAGTGAGCTCCCTTTGGATCTGGGGCCCTGTCTCTCCATGTGGGACAGGAGGCTGAGAGGCAGAGGGAAGGCCCAAGGACAATTGGTCTAGCCCCTTTCATTGGAAGGGGATGCCTGCTTGGCTGGTCCTTGGGTTGGGGATAGTTCCCTTTAAGCTTTCCCATTTTGTAGACCCTTCTGAGACCCTGTGGGGTGGGGATGGGTATGGGTGTGTGGAGGGGCACATCAGGTTTCACCTCTGCTTCTCTATGCTCTTGCATACTTCTTCTGGCAAGAAGGGGAGGGGCAGGGGGATGAGGGTCAGGGCACAACAACCTGAGGCTTGTCCTGTCTCCTAGCCCTAGAGGCCCTCCTGGGATTCCTGAGGCTCCAGAACCTGCCATGCTTCCATTCCATTCTTCTTGGGCTTTGAGGAATGTAGAGAGGAGCAAGCTGTAGCTTTTCCCACCCCCGCCACCTCCCCCCCCCTGCCCCCGGTCCACTCTGAATCAGGAGGTAACCTTCTGGTGAACAGGCATTGGCAGGGGTATCTCGGGATTGATGGGCAGGGCATGAAGCAAACCATCAGTCTCTGAGAAGAACTTCTGAGGAGCTGAGCGTGTCATGTATCTGTTCTAGGCCAGCTGCCCTCCCTCCAGCTCCCTTTCCTCCCACCTCTCAATAGGCTGGAGTTGGGAGGCTGAGAAGAGCTCTGACTTGGAGTTCAGCCACTGTCACTTGGGCTGATGGCAAGGGCCAGAGGGTGTATGGGAGAATAGGACTGTCCTGCTGCTGAATGGTTAGGATGGTGGGAAAAACTAACCCCAGAACTTCCAGACAGCTATTCTTTTTTCTCATCTGGTAGTTTAAAAACTCAAATATGTGCCTGGCTTGCCTCCCTGACCCTACTTCACTTACCTGCTGGGTCCTAGTGGCTTCCTAGGCCAGAGGCTTGGCATGCTGTGCCCCCACCACTTCCCTGGCCATGACTAATAGTGATTTAACCTCCAGGCAGAAGCTGCCACCGAGGTCCAGCTGACCCCCGCAGAGGAGGCCCACCAGCGGCTTGAGAGGATCTTCACAGCTCCTGTAATGCCACCTCTCGTGTGTGGTTCCCCTATCCCTGGCATTCCTATTTCCTGAGGCTGGTGGCCAGACTGTGTGTGTCTGTGTGTTTAGGAGGGAGCACCTGCCTATGGAAGAGTGCTCCATGGTGGCTTGGGGGCCCTCACAGTGGTCTTTCCACTTCAAGAAAGGAAAGGGTTCTGCAGAGGGGTCGAGCACAGTGAGGCCTGTTCCTTCAGGGAGGCCAGAGCCTCATGCCTAGGGGCGGGGCCCCCCTTGGCTGGGTATCCAGCCCCTTTCCCCAGCCCTGTTCTCCTGCCCCGGAGAATAAGTCTTGATGCCAGAGTCTGGCAGGTGTCGAGGCAGGGAGCGGACACCCCGCTTTTGGATGCCCTGACTCTCTAGACCCAGGTGCCTGTTAACTCCTTGTCCATTTATGACAAGCAAGGTCAAAGGCCCGGCTGACTCCCCTTTCCCTCCAGAAAGGCCTTTAAGTGACCAGAGACAGAGAGGTCAAGGCTAGCAGCAGGGTCCACCCACTGTGCCTTGGTACTGGGGCAGTTGTCATATGTACCCGTATGATGTGATGCCTCCACTTGCCATGGGCTAGTGAGTCTGCCTGAGAATGGTGCAGGGATGCAGTGGGGGTTCGAGGAAGGCGTCCTAGACTTGGGGCTGCTGGTGGTCTTGTTCTATAAGAGGTGCAGGGATGACATCTCTGAAGGGCAGTCCTTGGCAGTGGGAATGGCATCCTTGGGAGTGTGTTTGGAGGCCAGGGTGAGCCCTATGTTGGGATCTGTTGGCTATAGGGGATGTAGGATGGAAAATGCCCTGGGTAAGGCCAGAGGCTTCTGTGGGGGCCCAAGACCTGGGTATGGTGAGGTGGCCTGGCCTGGTGGCACACAGAAGAGAAGCCTAATTCAGAATGGACTAAGATAGCCAACCTAGGAGAAACTGGGGCCAGTGGCAGAATGGCACACTTCTGCCCAGGCCACGGGGAATGATTTACCAAAGTATCTTCTCTGAGAAGTCTGATGGTAACAAGTGTCTCTTCACCATTTTTTTCTTGTTTGGCCTATCCTTAACAGAGCACAATTCACCTACCTAAGCTAGCAACCTCCCTCCTGGTGCTAAGCAACTCCCATCTCCACCTTGTACCTTGGGCAGCCTGAGAATGCCCACTTGCTTGGCCCAGGGTGCTTGCCAAAGGGGACGTGCCAATTGTCTACTTGTCTTCACCCCTCTTCTTCTCTTTCTCTTATTTGCTTGCTGCTGGTAGCTGGACCCTGAGGCCGCTTCTCCTGCCCACAGCCAGGTAGGGTGCTTCTGCCCCACTCAGGAGCCCTCAACTTCTTCCGGTGACCACCTGCCATCCCCAGCTTGTACCTGGGCTGGTGTCTGTGCTCGGGCCTCGTGTTGGAGTGTAAGGCCTCTTCTCCCTTCCTACTCCCACCCGGTATCTGGGGAAATCCTCGAGGGAAGCAGTGATGGGAGTTTGAGATGGGGCAGCTCTGTGTCAGGCCCCTGGAGAATGCCTAGACCGAGTGTCACCACAGAAGTTTGACCTCTGTGGCGCAAGGTTCTTAGCCACTGAAGCCCAAGGGCCTGGCCAGTTTTAGTTGCTAGGTGCTTCAATTCTGCTCACTCTGGGTAGAGAAAGCTGAAAAGGCTGAATCCCTACCACCCCATCTCAAGCATGAAGATGTGGCATTTTCTGTCTCCACCTGTAGACCAATGTGGGAAACCCACCTTTAGATAAGCTCTAAACGAATTAAAGGCTGTGACACTTTGGTGTCACCTTATGTACCAGTCTCCAAATTTTTGAAAGTACCAATTTAAGACAAAAGTTTTACTTGTCTCTTGTAATTTTAAAAGAACACATAGTTTTGTTTTATAAAGTTACATTTTTTCAAATATATTTTTCAAATGTACTGACCTTTTTTTTAAATGTTTTCACTTAAGTTAAAATTTTGACTCCCTATAGTGATCTTCCAATTTGAAGAGTAATATCACCGTTCTTGATCACTGGAGTTTGGGGGCTACGAGTGTAGTCCAGCCTTCCCACCCTGTAGCTGGGAAGAAAAGTCAGCAAGTTCTCTTAAACCAGAATCCAATCTGGAAGTAGAACCCAGATCTCTTGCAGCTCTAAGAATTGTGGCAAAGAAAATGTTTCCTCTTGCTATGTTTTTTTGTCCTTTCCAATCTTTCACCAGGGGCCAGTGTCACAAAGCAGTGTATACAATCCAGGTCTCATGAGAGTGGGGGTGGGTAGGGCCAGCCTGATGGCTGCTCCATGCCGTGGGGCATCAGAGCTACTGGATGACCCTGCTGCCCCTTCACTCATGCACAACAAAGGGAATCTGAACTGTCTGTCTCCTATTTGCCCAGCATCTTTGGACACCGTTTCTGCTCAGCTCAGGTCCCTCGGGGGGTGCCAGGTTTGGTAGCCCCACACCCTGACCGTGCCTGTAAATATTTCTTTCTGACTGGTGACCACCTGGGGCCTCCAGAGTCTCCCAGTTCCTCTATACCTGTTCCTGTGCCATTCCATGTGGCACACAAGTCTCTTTCTGTGTTTAGCAGAACAATGCTGTCCTTCCCCACCTCCCTCATATCTTTCCAGCCATGCTCCTCCATGCCCTTGTATGGGCTTAGCATGTCTACATAGGTCTGTGCACCTGCTACCCTATGAGGAGGAGGAACAGGGAGGCTGGCATGTGCATCTAGGTGCTGCCTCCCACCAAGGAGAGCATCCTCTGGAGAGGAAGACCAGGCCAAGGCCAGGACTCAGGCCCCACTTTTCATTTTGCACTGCAAAGTACTCAGTAGACATTTTCCTTAGGTCTTGTTCTTCCCCAGCTTCATGAAGGAGGGCCTGTCAGGATGGGGGAGAAGCTGGGCCTGGAAAGTCACAGTAGCGGTGGCCCAGGGGAGGAGTGTGGGCTTAGAACACTAATCCTGCAGGCTTCACAGGGAGGTCGGAGAGAGGGCAGCTGAAGGTAGACCCTGCCAATTTGCCTTCCTGGGGTCTGCTCTCTCCTGGGTACATGCTCACTGTGTCCCTGTCCTTCCAGATGCTCAAGGTTGGCATGGCCCCTAGCTCTGTCCTTGTCCTCAAGACTCCTCAAGACTACCACTACTTCCTGGCTTCCCCACCTTTTTCCTCTGAGACCTCTGATATCCCTTGTTCTGTGTCTGCCACCCAACTGTCCCCCCTCACCCACTGGCTCATCTGGAAGGCTTTCCCTTCACATGTCTCCTCTTTCCTATTGTCCTTGTCTCTGTTTTCCAGAACAACCTCTGACTATCTGTTCTTCCCCTCCCTCTGATAGGTGAAGTCAGAAGAACAGATTGCAGCTGAAGAGGCCTGGCATGAGACAGAGAAGGTGTGGCTGGTCCATAAGGATGGCTTCTCGCTAGGTGAGTTTGGGGAGGTCCAGGGGCAGATGCCTGGGCCTCTCAGGTGTCAGTGCTGCTGTGCCTTCTGGGTCTGGTAAAGGCTGGGTGGTGAGCAAGGAGAGGTTGGTGATACAGTGGGGAGGAGGCCAGACTGTGAAGGGCCCAACAAGGGTAGCAGAGCCTTCCCGGGCCCATGCCTGACTGTTTGCCCTACTCTGCAGCCAGTCAGCTCAAATCCCAGGAGCTCAGCTTGCCTGAGGGGAAGGCGCGCGTGAAGCTAGACCATGATGGAACCATCCTGGACGTCGATGAGGATGATGTAGAGAAGGTTGGCAGGAAGCTGGTAGAGGGCAGAGGAGGTGGGCTGGGCAGGGCAGGCTTGTCCACTGGCAGTGCAGACAGAGGTTCTGCTTCTTCAGTGCTCTCCTGCCTGTGCTGTCACAGGCTAATGCTCCTTCCTGCGACCGTCTAGAAGATCTGGCCTCCCTGGTGTACCTCAATGAGTCAAGCGTCTTGCACACATTGCGCCAACGCTATGGTGCTAGCCTGCTGCACACATATGCTGGCCCCAGCCTGCTCGTCCTCAGCCCCCGTGGGGCTCCTGCCGTGTACTCTGAGAAGGTGCGATGCCCCCAGGCCACCATGTTGCCACATGGATCTACCCACCCACTATCTACCACACCTTTTCTGGCTCTGCCCCTTCCCCCTGGGCATTCCACTGGGCTCCTGTACAGTCTCACAGCTGACCTTGGGGAGAGGAGTCATCTCAAAGGGTGTTGACAGAAGGCCCTCCCCAAATCTCTAACACAAGCTAGGGCTTGGCTGGTATCTGCATTTTCATACACGGCCTTAGCCTCAGAATCCATCTGCTACCCTGGAGTGAAAGGCCCAGAAAGATATAGACCTTTGGGGTGAGGGGTATTTGAGTGGGACCAGCTAAGAGCCTACCCCTTTCCCCCAAGCCCTCTCCCCACCAATACCTCTTCTACCCAAGGTGATGCACATGTTCAAGGGGTGTCGGCGAGAAGACGTGGCACCCCACATCTACGCCGTGGCCCAGACTGCATACAGGGCAATGCTGATGAGCCGTCAGGACCAGTCCATCGTCCTCCTGGGCAGTAGTGGCAGTGGCAAGACCACCAGCTGCCAGCATCTGGTACAATACCTTGCTACCATCGCAGGCACCAGCGGGAACAAGGTGTTTTCTGGTGAGGCAGGGACATCAGAGAAATTGAGAATGGGCTGAGGAGAGGGGGGTGGGGATGGAGGCTTCTCCTAGGTGCCAACTCTTTTCTCTTTGTCTTTCCTGATGGCCCCTGGGCCTGTCTTCTGCAGCGGAGAAGTGGCAGGCTCTATACACGCTCCTGGAAGCCTTTGGGAACAGCCCCACCATCATGAACAGCAATGCCACCCGCTTCTCTCAGATCCTCTCCCTAGACTTTGACCAAGCTGGCCAGGTGGCCTCAGCCTCCATTCAGGTGAGGGGACACTCGGGGTAGTAGGAGATTGGCTACCTGATTTCATATCTTAGAAATCAGGCTCTCTCCTATGCCTCGTTTTTCTGGGATTCTGCCCCAACAAAATGGACCCTGTCACTGGCAGGGCTGGCCTGCTCTGCCTCAGCCTTCACCATTCTGCTTCCTATGCCTCCTGCCCTGGGTGAACATGGTTCAGCTTTTTGCCCATTCCTGCCCAAGCCCTGACCCTGTGCTCAGGGGCTGCTGTCAGGCAGGTTTCACCTGTGGAGGACTGGCTCGTCAGTAAAGTAAGGCCTAACCAAGTCTGACTCCCTTCCATCCTAGATGTTCAGCTCCCCATGAAGGCTGTTCCTGGGGACCAGGCAGGGCAGCAGGGGTCCCTCTATGATCTGAGCCTGTCTTCTTCCTTGTGGCTCTGGTCTCTGCCTGGGTTTGCCCCTGAGGTGATCTGGCCTCTGGTTGAGCACCTGGAGAATAACAAGCAGCCTCTTGTTCTCATGTGCTCGATTCTTTCTTCTGTGGGGTGGGAGAAGCTTGACCTGGCACTGGCCCTCCTTGCCCATACACTCCATGCTGTGCCACAGACGATGCTTCTGGAGAAGCTGCGCGTGGCTCGACGCCCGGCTAATGAGGCTACATTCAATGTCTTCTACTACCTGCTGGCCTGTGCGGATGGCACCCTCAGGTGAGATGGGACAGAGAGAGCAGGGAGGGTGCTTTGGACTCCAGCCCTCTGAAAGCTCCTGGACTTTGCCACTCGATTGCTTTCTGTACTGTTTATTGTGTGCCTAATACACATTAGGCTCTGAGCTAGGTCCTGGGGATGGCAAGATGAATGAGCCCTAGGCCCTGCCCAGAAGGAACTCCCTGGCCCCAGGCACAGGGCTCTGGCTACATATGAGGGGCACAATTGGCCCCTCAGTTTTCTCAGGGCCTGTCTGGGATCTCTGTTACCCACCAAGGCAGATCTGGAGAGGAAAGCACACTAAGATGCAGATGGTCAGGGACTTGCCTGCAGTCACACAGCTAGTATGGGGCTGAGATGATATTTGAGTTACACTGGGGCCAAAAGCCCAATTCTTTTTCAAGCTGGCCCTCCATGCCCCCATGTTGGCTCCTCTGCCAGGCTCCTCCCTTTACACCTTTTGACTTGCTGTCTGTGTTCACTGAGAGGATAAATGATAAGAATGAGCAAGCAGCCCCATGGCATTTTCCTTCTTATCCCTTCTTATAACTCAGGGCATGGTCTCTGTTCTGGCTCAACTCACCCTTTAGGCAGGTTCCCTGCTCCCTTCCAGGGGTCTGGCTGGACACTCACCAGGACATCTCTGGTGATCTGTCTTAGGGAGTCTGGTGCTCTGACCAGGCATCCAGGCCAATTAAGAAAGGCAGTAGCAGCTGCCTTACAGTAAGGTGTGATGGGCAGACAGAACTCAGAGTCTGGAAGCTAAGTTTGTTCCTCTCCACCGTGATAGGGAGGTGGCCTTGGTGTAGGGACCAAACTCTGTGCTGATGCCTCATTTGTACCCCTAGGACAGAGCTCCACTTGAACCACTTGGCAGAGAACAGTGTGTTTGGAATTATGCCACTGGCCAAGGTGAGGGACCAGGTTGGCAGCCCTGGACCTTGGGGGTTGGAGGACCCTCAGATGGTCTGGAGTGCTCTGTGGGAATAGCAGGAGGCCAACTCCAGCTGGGTGGCTCTACCATAGCCTTGCCCTCTCTGGGGACCCATCAGCATGGGAGTATGCTGGGGGTGGGAGGTGGAGGAGTGAGGGGAGGAGGCATAGGGCCCCTCTGAGATCCAGTGCCCATGTGCCCATTTGTTCCTGCAGACTGAGGAGAAGCAGAAGGCAGCTCAGCAGTTCAGTAAGCTGCAGACGGCCATGAAAGTGCTGGGCATCTCCCCTGATGAACAGAAAGCCTGCTGGCTCATCCTAGCTGCCATCTACCACCTGGGTGCTGCAGGGGCCACCAAAGGTAACCTGCAGTGGGTCCCATCAGCCAGGCTTGTTACCTAGGAGACCTTGTGGGGACCTTCCCATTCCCAGTTTGTCCTCACCCAGCAAGGCTCATCTATTACCCCTCTTTTGCTGTGCCTCTTCTCAGCCCCCGACATCAGAGCAGAAGGCCCCTAATACCCAGAGAAGCATCTCTGCCAATGATAGCCTGAGGGCTGGACTTAGGTGGCAGTGACTGAGAGCACTGTGAAATTGGGGTGGGGGCTTTGAGGGCTCAGAGACTGAAGTGAAGAGAAGGGCCTCAACTCAGAGCAGCCCCCCTGGATTAACTCTCCTTCTTGTTCCCTTCTTGACAGAGGACCCCGAGGAGCAAGCGGGTAACTGACATTGGCCCCTCCTAAGGGTGCAGGGGCCACATGGCTCCATCTTGGTGTTTGCCCTGGGCTCTCTCTGGGGGCTGGGCTTGTTCTGTCAGAATGGAGGGCACTGGCCTGGGAGAAGCCCCAGGGTTAAGAATGGAGAGGGCACCTGCTGTGGGACTCCTCAAAGTCCCAGAAATAGCTGCTTCTATCTGTTTTGCATCTAGATCTTGGAACCTCTCAGGATGCCCTCCATGGGGCTTAGGTGGGGTAGGGTGGGCTTGCTTCCTGGGGCTTCCTGAGGCCAGTTTTCCCTGAGTCTTCCTTTCCACTGGTTTGGTAGCAGGTGTCTCTTCTTCTTGCATGTCAGGGTGGAAGTCACTAGGGGGCAGCAGGCACCGTGGAAACAAATGAGTCACAGCTTCAACACTTGTGCTTGGGGGCTTGTGAGTGGCTAGAGCTTGGTCTGGCTTGGAATACTCTGTTGCCTTCCTCTGAGATTACATTGATGGGTGGGCACTCTGCCCGCCTCTTCACCTCTTCTTCCTCCAGTTTAGGAAAAGAGGTGCTGCCGCTGAACAGTACCTGGGATTTTGGCTTCATCTTCCTTGGGATATGAAGGGCCCCAGGCTGCTCAGTAGGAGTGATTAAGCACTGGTGGGCGGGTGAGTGGATGCATGGAGGAATAGACACCTGGGTTTTAGGTTCCTTATGACCCCAGAAGATAGCATCCCTACCAGAAAGGAAGTAGGCTCTGAGTTAAAGAAGTCTCCAGACTGTGTAGGTGGAGGCAGGAGGGTGGGCATATCAACTGTGTCTTGAGGAAGTTCTTTCACTCTTAAGATGATAAACCCAGGTTTCCTATAACCCAACTCAGTGCTGATTGCAGGTGGAGAGCTCTAGGTGTGTCAGCACATGAACCTTTTTGAGCAGGGTCCATTACTCCCTCAAAGCTTCCAATATTTTCCAGTGTGTGTGTTTATGCGTGTGTGAGAATGTCTTTTAGGTCTTTCTTTGTGTATGTGTGTCCGTGTGATTACAGTCATAAACATACTCCTTTGAGATTGTGTGTGTGTTTGTGTTTCTGTGTCTGAATATGGTTATTTTCCTGCCTGTTCATCCTCACAAATCCCCACGCTCTGCAGTCCCTTCTCGTGGGCCTGGCGGGCTCAGTTGATGACTATTTGGTAACATGCTGTTTTTCTTTGCATGCTGCATGCTGGTCCTTTGCCTTACAGAAGCTGCTGAAGGTAAAACCTTGTTTCTTGTTAGCTTTCTCTAATTGCCGTGATTAGACACATGTTGGCTGAAACATGTCGGTCTGCGTGGGCTGCTCCCTTTCCTCTGAGGCTTTTTCATATTCCTGCTGTTGGGCCATGGGTGGGTGTTGTTTGTGGTCTCTCCTAGCAGATGCCTGGAGGTAAGAGGGAGGATCCTAATGAATTCACAGAAGGGGAAGGCACTGTATTTCTCATGATGTGTCCCCCAAGGCACAGGTGGCTCTCATGCTCATTGGAGGTGGGCTGGCTCATTCATCCTCTGACTGTATTTCCCAAAATTGGCACTCCTGGAGCCAAGCCCACCTGTTTGCAGCTGACTGGGTACCCTCTGGAGGCAGCTGTGTGGAGTTACCTCCTTTTTTAGGACTTGCTCATTCTCTCTACTCCAAGGGACACAGGAAACCCTGGCAGCCACTGGCTTGCCGTGTTTTATCTGCACCCTCTGGTGTCTTCAGGGCTGGTTTTTTCTCTGGAAAATATCCACTCCCCAGTTCTGTGGGAATGGGGCACCAAAGGGCACATGGCCTAAGGAGGAAGATCCAAGATGCCAGACCCTTTTTTCTACCCCATAGCTGGCCGCAAGCAGTTTGCCCGCCATGAGTGGGCCCAGAAGGCTGCATACCTGTTGGGCTGTAGCCTGGAGGAGCTCTCCTCAGCCATCTTCAAGCACCAGCACAAGGGTGGCACCCTACAGCGCTCCACCTCTTTCCGCCAGGGCCCTGAGGAGAGCAGCCTGGGAGATGGCACAGGTACCCTGGGCTGCCGGATGTGATTGGGAGGCCTCATCCAGGGCTCATTGCTGTCTCTGCTGTGAGGAGACTGCTGGTGTGAAGGGCTCAGATCAGGGGGAAACGCTTAGCCCCAAGACCCCTGCTGACTTGGCCCTGGGTAGGTAGGGAGAATACTCCAGGTGGAGATCCCAGGGAGCAGGAGATAGAGCTGATCCTCTTGCCCCACAGGCCCCAAACTAAGTGCACTGGAGTGCTTGGAGGGCATGGCGTCTGGCCTCTACAGCGAGCTCTTCACCCTTATTGTCTCTCTGGTGAACAGGTGAGTGAGTGCCGGTCAGGAGGGCTTAGGAGCTCTCTGGCTTCCTGCCTTGACAAAGGTGGAGTTGATGCCTCTGAGCTTGTGTGATTGCTGAGGCAGAGCCATCCTCCACCAGCAGAGGGCTCAGTGTCCTTGTAGGCCAAGAGAGGCACACCCAGGGTCCTGGGCACCTGCACTGGAATGGAGACTTGGTTTGGGGCAGAGTGGGCTCCCTGGGGCAGACCAGTGGGGCCTGTGTGGTGGTACTGCCCTAGCCAGCTCTGACCCAGGCTCTCCCTGTGAAGGGCTCTCAAGTCCAGCCAGCATTCACTCTGCTCTATGATGATTGTGGACACTCCGGGCTTCCAGAACCCTGAGCAGGGTGGGTCAACCCGTGGAGCCTCCTTTGAGGAGCTGTGCCACAACTATGCCCAGGACCGGCTTCAGAGGCTCTTCCACGAGCACACCTTTGTGCAGGAGTTGGAAAGATACAAGGAGGTAGCACTTGACTTTGCCTCTGCTTGCCACCCCTCCTTCCCCTCTGGTCTTGGCTCCCTCAAGGAGGGCATCTGTGGATGAAGGAAGGAACCACCTTCCCTGCTGGCTGCTCCCTCCCAGCTTTTACTCTCTTGTCATTTCTGTCTGCCTGTGATTTCTAGACTATGTGTCTTTTCTTGCCCCAGGCTTCATTCTCACTCTGTGGAGAGTTTCCTCTCCAAGAAGCTAGATATATATATTCAGGCTCCCTGGGAGCTCCTCCTTGCCCACCTTCAAGGCACCACCTAGGCCCTGTGAATTGCCACTGTGTAGTTCCTGCTTACATGTGTGGGGCCCGGCCTTCCCTGTCTCCATCTCCTGATCTGTTAAGGTGGTGACTGATTATTAAGGACCCCTTCATAAAAGCGTGTTCCAAATGGGACGAGATCTAGAAATCCTCATGTAGAGATGAGGGACTTTGATCCTGGAGAGGATATTTATCAGGGATGAGAGAAGATTCAGGAGGAAAAGGACAGATTTCTTCAATTGTTTCAAGGATGTGTGTGAAAGTAGGCTTTCTTCACATAGCCTATCAATGGCTATGAATAACAGGAATATGTGACTTTAGCTCAGTATAAAAAGAGGTTAGAAGAATTTTAGCTGTCCAGAGATACAGTGTGGTGCCTTGAGAGGTGGTGAGCATTTGTCAGTCGGGCTGCTGGTGGCGAGTTCCTACATGGGATGGGAGGTCAGACTTACCCCAGTGTCCCCTCTTAGCCTGCTCATGGAGCTGCACCCCACACGTGGCCCTGTGCTCACTACCACTCTGTCTTCTTTCCTAGGAGAACATCGAGCTGGCATTTGATGACTTGGAGCCGGCCACAGATGATTCTGTGGCCGCTGTGGACCAAACCTCCCATCAGTCCCTGGTAGGAATTCTAACAAAACCCTAGGCTGGCCTTCGCTTTTCCCATTCCTCTCCTTCAGTAGAGCACGCCCCGCCACCCCGTGCCCCATGTGAGCTGCTGCCAGTGGTGCTACTGGGGCCTGAGGGGGGCCCAACAATCAGGCCTAGACACTGAGCACTTTAGAGCTAAGGGTCCTACCCCTCAGCCCTCAGCCAGTCTGGCCAGGAAGATGGTACTTTCTTCTACTGTGGTTCAGTGGGGAACCTCAGCTACTGGGTGTCTGAGCCAGACAGGGACCTGTATCTCATCTCTTACCACCTAGGGCTCAGGCCCTGCCCTGTGACTGGCTGCTGGCTGAGCCTCAGGTATGTCTGCTAGGAGCCCTGATGTCTCCTAGGTGAATGCCTTGGTGGACCTAGAGGTTGTAGTCATTCCCTCCCATTGTCCCCAAGAAGAGGACTGATGCAGCCTACAGCCTAGCAGAGTGGGGTGAGGAGGCAGCACTTCCCCAAACAGGGAAACGGTGCCCAGCTACAGACTCCCACTGAGGGCTGTGTGTGACCCCTCGCCCTTCACCCTTACAGGTGGGCTTTGTCACCCTTTGAACTAGTGTCTTAGGCACCTTGCTGCCTGGGGGCTGGCTGGCCTCATGAGCATTTGATATGTAGTGATTGTCTTCAATTAGGGTATGGGGAAGGCTCAGTCCTCCTTGCCCCAAAAAGAGGGGAATTCCATAGAAAAGACACTTTCAGACCAGACATGGCCACAGACCTTGGTTGTTTGGGTTGCATGGGGTATTAGAAATAAGAATTCAATATTTCCACCTTCTCTTGAAAAACTGGAAGATTTATCAACACTAGGCCAACTTTCTTCCAGGACAGCAGTTGGCTGCAGTAAACAGTGGCTGTTTTCTTTAGATTGGGATACTGCTCTTCAGTCATCTCAGTTCTTCTTATTTGGGATTTCACATCCATTAAGTCACCTGTCTTACATTTTTCACAGTTGAGTTTATGACTCTGTAGTGATCCCACCTGTAGTGCTCTGAGCCCTCTCTGGGTGCTCCCCTCTCAGGGGGACCATGGTTAACCCCACAGCTGTTACTTATTAATAGCTTCCTTTGGGCCATGCACTACTCGGAGAGCCTCACAGACTTTATCTTGGTCAATCTGCCTGGGAGGTGATGCAACATGGGGCTCACACAAGTCTTGTGTGACCTGCAAGGGGTCAGGGATGGAGGAGAGCATCTGGGTGTGGGCTTGGCTTAATAAGAAGCCTTCAGTCTTTGATTACTTTGGACACGAGTCCTAGGAATCATACTCTGCTATGGACTTCTCTCTCTCTGATCTCTTTCTTACCTCCTCTTTCTCCTTGCTGCCCACCTGTCCCACAAGGTATCAGCAGTGAGTGGCAGGAGCTGCAGTTTGTGTGTGTGCAGTGTGTGTGTGTGTGTGTGTGTGTGTATGTGTATGTGTGTATGCAGCCTGTTTATATAGTGTGTGGTTGGGGACAGGGCACTAGCTTCTTTCCCACAGCTCCATGTGACATAGTGGGTTTTCTTTGCTTCTCTAGGTCCGCTCACTCACCCGCACTGATGAGGCAAGGGGCCTGCTATGGCTTTTGGAAGAGGAAGCTCTGGTACCAGGGGCCACTGAGGATGCCCTTCTGGAACGCCTTTTTTCCTACTATGGTCCCCAGGAAGGTGACAAAAAAGGTAGGTGGCACCCCTGGAGGGCAACTCCTCTGTTTCCTCTCCAGAGGACCCACTCGTATGGGTCCAGGTGGCACTGTATAGGGGCTCACTGAGTCCCTGGGCTTTTTTGAGCCTGTGCCCTGATGACCTGAACCTTGCTTCTCCTACCCTCAGGCCAAAGCCCCCTCCTGCGTAGCAGCAAACCACGCCATTTTCTCCTGGGCCACAGCCATGGCACCAACTGGGTAGAGTACAGTGTGGCTGGCTGGTTGAGCTACACCAAGCAGAACCCAGCAACGCAGAATGCCCCCCAGCTCCTGCAGGACTCCCAGAAGTAAGAACACCACTCACTCTGCCCATGTTACATCCCCAGGGCTATTTGAGTCTCCTCTCATCTCAGAGGCCCCAGCAGGGTAGATAGCCTCCACTTCCTAGGTGGCAACAGCCAAGGCTAGTTGACCTTGAGGGCATGGGGTGGCCTCCTGGAGTAGAGGTGGGGACAGACATGGTTGAAAGGACTCTTACAGTTTTAAATTTGATTAACACTCCCACATTCTTCACAGAAGGCAGGAATAGCCTTAGAACCACTTCATTCATATAAGCCCTATCATCCATTAATTTATTCAACAGATAATTATTGGATACTTACTCTGTGACAATGAATAAAACACAAATCCTGCCCACACGACGTTTACGTTTTAGTTGGGACAGACAGATAATGACCAGCAAACATCATAGTAGATTATATCATCTGTTAAATGTTGAGCTCTGCTCTCTCCTGCCACTTTGGAACCCTTTCTCCACCTTTGCCCTTCCTGGCGATGAAGAGCAGACCACCCACACTGTCTGATCTTACCTACCCCTCGGCTTCTGCCCACCCCGGTTTTCTCTTCTCATTATGTGGAGATTTCTCTACAGTTTCTCTGTAGGGTGTGGGACCTGTAGCGCCAGCCCAGGTAACTTAGGCCCCCGGCCACACTGGTGCAGGGTTTGTTTGGTTTTCTCAGAGCTGGGAGAAGGAATGGCCTCTCCTGCTCTGTGAATGTGACTTTTTTCCTTCCTTTGCCCTCCCGCCTCTGGCAGGAAAATCATAAGCAACCTGTTTTTGGGCCGGTCGGGCAGCGCCACAGTGCTGTCAGGCTCCATTGCGGGCCTAGAGGGCGTCTCACAGCTGGCGCTGCGCCGGGCCACCAGCATGCGGAAGACCTTTACCACAGGCATGGCAGCTGTCAAGAAGAAGTCACTGTGCATTCAGATTAAGCTGCAGGTGGTAAGTTTGCCAGCCCAAGCCTCAGCATCCTTTCTTACCTCTGGTGGGTAGCCTGGGCATTCTGGGCACACTCAGGTCACCCAGTGCTCACTCAGTGTCCCACTCTGACTTGCTTACTGTTGATGGGATCCCGTTTTCAGTGCTGCTGCCTGAGTGACCACTCAGGCCTAGTGAAGACAGAGTTGGCCTGTCTGGTGGTGGGATACCTGCCATCCTGCAAGCAGTGGAGATGCTAGCAGTAGTCCTTGCTTTTCTGGGCATGAGCTGGACCATCAGAGTCCACTGAGGGCCGTCTTTGCCCTTTGGCAGGATGCTCTCATCGACACCATCAAGAAGTCGAAGCTGCATTTTGTGCACTGCTTCTTGCCTGTGGCAGAGGGTTGGGCCGGGGAGCCCCGTTCTGCCTCTTCTCGCCGAGTCAGCAGCAGCAGTGAGCTGGACCTGCCTTCAGGAGACCACTGTGAGGCTGGGCTTCTACAGCTGGACGTGCCCTTGCTTCGCACCCAGCTCCGCGGCTCCCGTCTACTTGATGCCATGCGCATGTACCGCCAAGGTGGGGCCTCCTTCCCGCTCAACTCCTGCTTCTCTTTTCTAGAACTGCTCCTGCCCCTCCCCACCTCCCAAATGAGGCCTATGGGGTTAAAGGGATGCTGCCCACCTCTTATCTCTGGACTGGCCCTCGATCTCTTTTCTGCTCTGGTACCTCTTCCATGGGGTCTCTCTTCTTGTCTTCTCAGCCCAGTCTGTTTCTTTTCACTCTACTGACTCCCCTCTACCTCCTCTCCCTTCCATATTCCAGTACTCTTCATCTCCCTGCCCTCCCACCCCACTTGCCTTCTTCCCACAGCTCACCCCTTCCCTGGAGGGAAGCACACAAAATCAATGTGCTTTACTTCCCTGGTTTGGATGAGTGAGCTCTGCCCACAGCAGCAGGCCCAGTGCCCTCATGGAGCCATAGGCCCAGTAAGTTAACTACCTCCAGGAGCAGGCAGGTGACTGGGAAAGCCCCCCAATGAGAAATGAGGTGCTAAATCTTTCTAAAGTACTTAAAATTCTCCAGAAAGGTCAGGCAAACTCTTTTTATAGACCCATCTGGAGTAGGGAACAGAGAGAGTGATAGTAATAGTAGTTAGCATTCTTAGAGCATTTACGGTATACTAGGTGCTATTTTAAACTCATCACACACATTAACTCATGTAATGCTCAAAACAGCCTCATGAGATGTAGGTACAATTATCATTCTCAAATGAGACTGAGGCTCAGAGAAGTTAAGTAGCTTGCCCAAGGTCACACAGCTCATGAGTAGCAGAGTAAGATTTGAGCCAAGCAAACCAGCTTCCCAGCTCATGCCTCTCAAGCAGAGTTTCATTTTCCTGAGACGTTATGAGTTGCTAGGTTCTTGCCCTTTTTACCTTAGCAAAAAGAGCAAGCAGGGTTTCACCCACCCATAGCCAGGTCCCCTTGAGTCGTCTACATGAGCACTGTCACTTTTTCTCAGCAGCCAAGCCAGGAAACAAGCTCCCTGCCCTGCTCTAAATAAATCATCGATCTGTCCCTGCGTCTTGATACAGAGTTGGTGTTTATTATTTCAAAACCAGATTGTTACCGCTCTGAACCAAAATCAATGTGCTTTACTCAAACAAGCAGATCGATGAGGCCAGCAGCAGCACGGCCCCCCTTACTCAGTCCCCAGCCACCATCAATAGCACTGATGATTAATTAAGATGCCAGGCATCCGGACCTGCTATCCCGGCCCATCAATTTAATTGCAATTCAGATACAATCAATAGCTCACTTTGTCTTGGCCCCTCAGCAGCCCCCGCCTCCTGTTTCAATTATCAGGCACATGCATCAGTCTCATCTCCCAGTTGGAGGGTTTCCCAGAGCTAGCTTGGCCGGCATAGTGGAGTGAGCCCCCAACTGGCTATCAGGAGCCTGGGTTTGGAGTCCAGTTCCGCCTCCAGCCACAACCTTTGTGACCTTGAGCAAGCCAGTTGCTCCACCTCTCAGGCCTCAGTTTTCAGTCTAGAGGAGGAGCTGTATCAGGTCTAAGACCCTTTTTCAGTTTGAAATTCTGTGATTCTATAGAAGTGGGTCTCTTGGTCCTCCGCCGTGATCTCTGGTTTCCTCGGGGTGACTTAGGGTAACTTCCTGCTTGCCACTATCCTGACCTTGCTGCAAGTCAGAAACCATCTCACCCTTGCCCCAACCACAAGCCCAGACAATAAAGGTAACACTCTTTAGGGAAAGAGAATCCACAAGTCTTTTTGGTTACCTGGCCTACGGCTCAAGGTCAGGATGGGGGCAGGAAAGGAGCTCTCTCTGATATCCTGCCGCAGTGGACTGGGGAAAGAAAGGAAGCATAACCTGCCAAGTGAGCCAGGCTTTCTACATATTTTATCATTTAGATCCCACGACTACCATGCAAAATAAGTGGTAGAGCCTCCATTTAAAGTGAGGAAAACAAGGTTCAGAGAGGTTGGTTGACTCATTCAAGGTCACATAATACTAGGAGCCAGGGCCAGGATTCTGTACCCAAACCCATGCACTTTTCTTCTCAGCTATTTTTTCCTTATTATTAAGTAAGTCTTCAAGACATTGTTCTCTCTGGGTTATAACAGAGTCATAGGTCATTCAGGCTTTTATTTCCATTGCATTCCTTCTAGGTGGTCAGCCATCCCCTGTTTGCACGCCTCACAACAAGGAACTTGCTTCCTTCTAAAAGAGCCTATTTCCTTTTTAAACCTTGCAGTCCCTCTGCGGGGCATCCCAAATGTCCTCTCAGCCTCCTGTTCCTCTCTCCTTCCTCCTCCTCTCTGTTCTCCTTTCCTGGGCCTGCCTCCATCACAGGTTCTCCTCTGCCAGCAGTTACTTCCCCTTCAGGTTTCTCTCCCTGCAGGCTGCCTGGGCACCAGTGGCTGTTGGGGAGTACCGGGAACAGGTAAGGGGCTGACAAACCTGGCCCTGGTCTGCTCTCTCTCTAGGTTACCCTGACCACCTGGTGTTTTCCGAGTTCCGCTGCCGCTTTGACGTCCTGGCTCCACACCTGACCAAGAAACATGGTCGCAACTACATTGTAGTGGATGAGAGGCGGGTAGGTCTGAGCCCCAGAGCCACACCCGACCCCTCTCCCTCTGCTCAGACCCCTCGGAGCAGCTGCCCTTCCTTGCCTAGAGAAAGCCAGGTTGGCCCTTGTTCAGACTACCAGTTTGGGTCAATTAGGGTCAGGACAGGGGCACATGGCTGTCAAGCCTTGGCAGTAGGGAGAAGGCAGCTTAAGGGGCATGGACTGCAGAAGTCAGTCTTCCACCTCTCTGAAGGCCCAAGTTGGGGGTGTCTGTTTTCTCATGAGCCAGACAATCCTCCAAGAGCCTCCCAGGTGGCAGATAAGAATTAGTGTTTTGCTGTACCACTGGTAGCACCTGGGCCCCTCAGCCTTGACCTTCACATCAGGGTCTAGTTTCTGCAGAGGGAGCTGTGCTAGGGTAAGCCTAAGGTTCCCAGGCCCCTTGTCAACCTGCATTGGTGAACACCTGGCTGTAAAAGTGGATGTCTTCCTGACATTCTAGGCTGTCTGTCACCTTGACCTCCAGAAGCAGCTCCTCAGACCACCAAAGGGCTTCTTGAGCAGAGGAACCCTCCTTCACTGTGCTCTGGCCTCAGGTACCCAGACTGACTCTGAAAGCATCTCAGACCTTAGGATGGCTTCCCTAAAAGGGAGCGTGCTGTGCAAAACAAGGCAGAAATCCCCTCTTCCCCTTGCCCCCAGAGTCACAGACCACATTCATGGCCTCAGGGACATTCTCTCCATCCTTGCCATCCAGGACCTGCCAGCATCCAGGGGCATCTTAGAGTGAATGTAGGTGACCTGTTCCTCACCTCCTCTCTGACCCTTGAACTCCATTTCAGCCTCCCGCTCGTGGCTACACCCAGAACCTTGTCATTCCTGGGCATGTTCTGCCTCTGAAAACTTAAATTTCAGCACAGCCTTCCTGACCTCAGCATCCTACTCGTGTGTCTCTTCTCTCCCTCTTGGGACACCTGCTCATTGACTCCATCGAGACCTCTTGTTTCTGGGCCCCACTACGTTTTCTCCACACTGTCCATTGCCTTCTGACTTTGCTTCCTTTTTGACTTAGCCATGACACAGTGGTCCAACCCTCCGATCATTAAGCCTTCATCAGCTCTCCTGAGCCTCCCTTTGCACCTGCCTTGCCTAAGCCTATCCCAAAGGGCTAGACTTAGGGTGTCTGCACTTCTAAGTTTCTGTGGGGAAAATGATATAAACCATGTGGACTTGAATTTCTACAGCTTCAATGAGATCTCCAGCTCCAGCTGGGCTCTTAGGTGACCTGATAAATTTTCCATGTGCCCCATCCTCACCTGGCCTCAATTCTAAGCTCCTACCCTGATATTCCATTCTCCCCCTTTCTCCTCAAATCTTCACCACGTCATCTTCCTAGCAGTTGACCTTGCCTCCAAACACTAATAAAATCGAAGCTCCAACTTTGTCCTGTCTTCTGTACACTGCTTTTCAGGGGCCTTCTTCCCCAGCCCTCTTGCTTAGTGAGATTACATCTCTCCCCTCATCCAGTACCTTCTTCCTGTGCTTTGGAACCCATTCCGTTTGATCTCCCTGGAGACCTATTCCATCAGAGATAATTTCTCCTGTTTCTTTAGCTTCTCCTTCTCTGCTGGCTCTTTTCTCAGTGAAGAAGCGTTCTGTAGATGTTGCTCTTAGAAAGGAGCCTTCTGTCAACCCTCTGATGCCGGATTATTGTCTTTCTCTCACCTGCCCCATACCGTCAGTACCTCCTCTCCTCCTGCCACTCCCAGCCCCACTCATTTTTCCACCCACATCTGTCTGGTTCCTGTCCCTGACACCCTGGGGACTCATCTTCTTGTCTCTCCATGCCCTTCATGTTGCCAGAGCTGAGGGGCACTTTTCAATGCTTCTTAGCAACATCTGACTGTTGGACAATTCTGTTCTTTTTGAAACATTCTCTGCTCAGCTTCTTTGCCACCATGCCTGGTTTTCCCCTTGTCTCTTTTTTCTTCTTTTCTCAGTCTCTCTGAGCTTTCCTTCTTTCACTTGCCCCTGAAATAAAGATCTCTTTCTTCTTTAAGACTCTTTCTTTGGCCGTATGTGTTTTCTATTCTACACCTTCTTCTGGGGCAACCTCATTCACACCCATTACTTCAATTACCGCATATATATTGACGTCTCTCAAGTCAATATCTCTAACCCAGGCCTCTCTCCTGAACTCCAGACATGCATTCCTCTCTAGCTGCTTTCTGGAGTTCTCTACCTGTATGCCTTATAACACCTCAAATTCAGCATGTTCAAGCCAGATTGATGATATCTCTCCCCAAACCTACCCTTTCTCTTCTTGTATTTTATACCTTGGAGAACAGCACCATTATCCATTTGGTTACATAAGTCAGAAACCTCAGCGTGCCCCTAATTTCCTTTTCTCATCTACTCATCATCCCCCACACCTAGCAAAGCTCTCTCTCTCCCAGACACCTCCCACTTTTCCCCTCCTCTCTTCCCTTTGCATCAGGTTCTGCCTTTCTCTCCTGTGGATTACTGCAGTAGCTGCCTAAGGGGTCTTTATCCATTCTCTGCCCTTGTTCAAGTAGGATCTCCATAGAATGCAAAGCTGATTCTGTCCCTCCCTGAGAGAGCCCTCTAGAGGCTCTCAAAGCACACAGGCTCCACATATTTTGGCTGCTGTACCTCTCTCTAGTTGTACCTTAACTGCCCCCCGCTTAACTCTGAGTTATGCTAACTACTTTCCTCAGTGCATTCTGTTGTCTTGTGTTCCTATGCCTTTGCTCATACCAGTCCCTCTGCCTGAAATGCCCTCTCCCTCCTGAAATGCTCCTCTCCCCTACTTTGTCTAGTTAATTCTTACTTGTATCTAAAGACTCAGCACAAGCAACACTTCCTTCTGGATGCCTTCCACAGTTCTCCTTGTCTGACTTAGATGCTTCCTCTTCTGTGTACATCAGTAATTCCCTTGTCTCACTCCCCAAAAAGATCGCTTGCTCCTTTTGTGAGCATCCTTATATCCCTAGAATCTAGCACAGTGCCTGACCCTGTGGAAGCCCACCACAAGTGCTCTATGAATAAATGAGGGACTGTCTGAATGGAGGATGGGGAAGGACCAGGTGACTGGGCATAGCCCTGTATGGAGATGGGGTGGGCTCCCTGACAGAGGTCTCTCTCTGCAGGCAGTGGAGGAGCTGCTGGAATCCTTGGACCTAGAGAAGAGCAGCTGGTGCATGGGCCTGAGCCGGGTGAGTGGTCCCTATGGGAAGGCGGTCGAGCCCTCACGCTCTGGTTGCCCTTGTCTACCTTGTCTACATGGCTGACCCTCCCCCACCTGCCCTCCTTGCTCGATTTAACATCAGGAGTTTCCTGTGACCCGCTTCCGAGTCTTGCCCCCAGTCCTCCCACCCCCTAGCCACTCTAGAGCTATCCTTTCTCTCAAGCTGTCCCCTTCAGGGTTGGGGGCCAAGAAGTTAGATATTTCACCTACCGCAAACTTGACTCTGAAAAACTGGCTTGTTCACTGCCATGAACACCTCTGTGATGTCAAGGAGGGAGTGGGTTGTAAAGTATCCCTGAACTTAGCCTGGGTCCTAGTGTGGGAAGTAGGAAGGACAGAAAGGAGGATAGGTTGGAGAAGCAGGAAGGCGATAGACAGAGTGCTTCAGAGGGCAGAACCCCCTTTGGCAAGTCAGCTAGGGCTGCCAGGGTCCCAGAAGGACAAGCAGGAAATGGCAGGCCATGCCGCCACCACCTGCCCACAAGCCAAATTCCTCATCTGAATGGAACGTGGTGCATAAAAAAGCAGGCACGCCCGGCCCCAGGTGCCAGTCTGCCTCATCGCTCCACACCAAAGGGTCAGCCGAGCCTCTTTCCCACGGGCAAGGGATCCCTGCACACCCCTCTCTCTTGAGACTGCAAGCCTTGACCGGCGGCAGCCACGTATGTGTTCCAAGGGCTGCAGTGGGAGGGAGAGCAGTTGGGAGCCAGGTGGAGGGTTCTGGACCTGTTTGTCTGTCAGCATACAGGGAAGGAACTGCAGGTCCCAAGACCTCATGGGAGTGTGAGGTGGAAGGGGATGTTCACCAAAAAGGCTTAAGTGTCGTTTGTCCATTCTGTTCTCTGTCCTGCACTCTGAGTCATGTTCTTGGTTTCTCCTAGCCCTTCCCTCACTGGGAATCCTTTTCCCATCCCCTCACTGTATCTTTGTCTCTGCTGTTCCTGGTTTTCCCTTGTCTTTTTGGCACTGGCAGGTGCCTGCTGGTCCCTATTTCTCATTTTCTGGTTCTACTATTCTTTCTTTTCTTGGTTTCTGTGTCTCCTGTGTCCCACCCTCTTTCCAAGTCATTTTTCTGGTTTTAGTTCCTGCTGTCTGGCTCATCTCCTCTCTCCCTCTCCCAAAATGTCTAAACTCAGGGGCTGCCAGCTGAGCTTTTTCCCTGAGAAACCTATAGTCAAAGATTTCACTTCAGTGTCTTGGTCTCTCCCTACATGGGCTCCTGCCCCTCAGGCAGGCTGAGCTGCTGCTGACTGGCTCTGAGAATGGCACCTCCTCCAAGGCATGTCCTGGGCAGGAGAGGGCCTGTACAGGCCGGTCTTCCTGGCTGCCGTCTTAGACCCTCTGCATTATCCCAGTGCGTGGCTAAGGCAGTGAAGCCCCAGGGCCCACTCCTGCTCAGGGCAGAATTAGAGTCAAAGGCAGATATTTGGTCATATCTGGTTTGGGAGAAAAGTTTCAGGACTTCTAAACTATGGTTAGCACTGGCTGGTGAGTGATTAATCCCTGTGTTTGTCACATTGCTTCAGACATGGGGGGGTGGCTTTCAATCTGAGCCCACAGGACTTTGAGGGTTGAAGCAAGGAGTTGGGAGTCTGGGAGCCTCCGATTATTGTTTGCAAATTTGTATACATAGGTATGTTGGGGGAGGAGGTAGTCCTGAGTTGTCACTTAATTCTCAAAATGACTCTTTACCTCACAAATGTACAGCTTTTCAAGAGAGGTCTGAGGTTCACTGCCTACCCTCTACACCAAGCTTTCTCTTCTCATTGTGCTTTTGGGCCATTCTCCATACCCCCACCTGGCACTTTGCTTCTTCTGCCGTAGTCAGACAACTATGCACGCTGACCACTAATGTGTTTGCCCACCTCTGGGAGGACTTGGTTATTTTCCCTAGCCTCTGGTGGGATCTCAGGCTCATACACTGTGGGAAATTGAGGCTCAGGTAGGGCTTGGGACCCATGAGAGATCCCAGGCACTCAGCCCTACCTGCGGGATTTGGAGAAGTGTTGCAGAGGACTGAGCTGGCTTTCTCCCAGGCCAGCCTCAGGGGACTAGGTTTCCTCAGAGTCTCTAGAGGCAAAGCTTTCTCAGCAGAAAGCATAGGCCCTCTCCCCACTGCTCCTTTGAAGGTAGGCATCGGGATGCTGTGCCTAATGGTTCTGAGTGTTTACTGTGGAGTCCACATCTTCTCTTTGCCCCACAAAAGGGAATTTTCTGTGTCTTGGGCAAGGAGGTCATACACCTAGGTATCCCTTGCCCTCTCTAAAAAGACTAGAGCCTTTTTTTCACCTGACCGTGGCCCCCTTTCTTCTTCCCCTCTTAATAGGGAAACTTTTACCCAGCCCCAGCTCAGGGCACCAAAGAGTGAGAGGAAAAGATGGGTGTGGGGGCAGCCAGCTGGTTCCTCTCACATCTGCCCTCCAGCCCCCAAACCTGTATGACAGGTCTCTTGACTGAGCCAACCCCCGCCCACCACACTGGCTTCTTCATAAGATGAAACCTGGATGTGTGGGTCGGGGTGGGGTGTTGGCACATGAAAGAGATGTCTGAAATGAAACCGAGTGGGCAGGGTATAAGAAAGGGCCCCAACTCCTCCCCACTTTCTTTTCTCCGCACACTGCTTTCTGGACCTTTTTCTTCTCACCCAAGTACACCAGCATCCGCTGCCTCTGATCTCAGGCAGTTGGATGCCAAAGGTAGCGGGAGCCCATAGTTGGGCCCTATCGTAGGCGGAGGGCACAGGGGGCATGGACAATGCTGCTGGCAGTCCTAAGGGAAGAAGCCACTGTTGGTGTTCCTGAGGGGTGTCCTCACCCAATTTGACCAGTGGCTGCTTCCTCTCCTTCCTATCTCAATACCTTCCCTTGGCTTCCTTCTCTTTTCATCTCTCTTTGAAGTTAGATTTCCCATCTTACTCCTCACCTTCCAAAACGTTCCCATTCCTCCAGCCTGGCCCTCATCCTTCAGCCTTCCTGGGGCCTCTTCTTGCCCTTTCCCTCCACTCTTGGACCCTTGGATTTTCAGGCTCTTCTCAGGCCAAGGGCCACACTCCTGGGCCTGCTGGTTTCCTAGGCAAGGCTGCCCTGGCCCAGTCTATTGCCATTACCTGGCCTGCTTCTCCACAGGTGTTCTTCCGAGCAGGCACTTTGGCACGTCTGGAGGAGCAACGAGATGAACAAACCAGCAGGAACCTAACGCTGTTCCAGGCAGCTTGCAGGGGCTACCTGGCCCGCCAGCACTTCAAGAAGAAAAAGGTGCTACTCCAGGGACATCCCCATCCCAGGCCCCAGCCTAGTCAGGCAGAGCTGAGTGCCTGGGGTGGGTGGGGTAGGGGACTCGAGGGAACATGCAGAGACTGGTCTTGGGGCTATGAATTATTATTATCTGGGAGAGAAGAGGCAGGGCCTTTTCTGGGCCAGGCTGGGGCATGGGGCAGCTCCCTGATGCCAGCGAGAGTGCTAGTGTGCCCAGCGATGATGCCATGTGGCCTGGGCCAAAGGTTAGGGTGGGGTAGGGAGCAGAGCCCAGGCAAAAGTGGGCTCTGATCATAGGCTGCTCCATGAAAATTAAGGAGCTGTGTCAGCAACTCCTTTTCTTATTAGCAAGTCCATAAAACAGCCAGCACTGCCGCCTCTTGTGTTTCAGCAAGATTAGGTTTTATAGTACATCCAGGCCAGGGTGCTAGAAATAATCAGGCAGCAAATAAAGCAGATGAAATTATTCCTAATGATGGTGGAACAGTTAGTGCCCAGTGTGGTGCTCCTAGAGCCAAGCTGTCTGTTGCCTACTTTCTGAGGGACGGAAGAGGCTGAGGGCAAAGGGTGTCATCAGGAGTGTTTGACTCCAGGTCAGACGGCAAGAGGAGCAGCCCAGCGAGGAGGATCCTGGCTGGGCCTGGGACTGAAAGCCCTACTGTGTGCCACCCCCACCCCAACTTAGATCCAGGACCTGGCCATCCGCTGTGTGCAGAAGAACATCAGGAAGAACAAAGGGGTGAAGGACTGGCCCTGGTGGAAGCTCTTTACCACTGTACGACCCCTTATTGAGGTGCAGCTGTCTGAGGAACAGATCCGGAGCAGAGACGTATGTAATAGCCCAGGGAGGGCCAGGTCACTGAGAGGAAAAGGACTATAGTGCATCCTTGTGGGCAAAAGTATTACCAGCTTTTCTTGGGCTCCCCAAGTCTCCTTTGTTTAGTCCAGAATGCTAATGTCCTTGAACTATGCCCATCAGACAGAAGGCATCCATCCAGGGTACTGACAGAGCCCTTGGGTAGCCTCTCAGGATAAAATTTCAGGCATCCTCAGCATATGGGAGGGTCTAGGGATAGGAGGTCCTGGGAGGCAGTGGCTTCCTGTTCCCTTATGTACTGGCCCAAGCTTTTCCAGCTTCCTTTATCCCCAAACTCTAGCAGAGCCTCTGGCTCACTTTGCCTTCCTTACTGCACCCTAGGAGGAGATCCAACAGCTGCGGGGCAAGCTTGAGAAGGTAGAGAAGGAACGGAATGAGCTGCGGCTCAACAGTGACCGGCTGGAGACCCGGGTGAGTGACTCCCAGTACCAGACAGACTGGCCCACCTCTGCAAGAAGGCTTGGCCCAGAAGCTCCTTTCCCCCCGGCCCCGCTCCCGGGTGTTCTGGCTGAGTGAGGCAGGCATTTCAACTGGTGGCATCTTCCCTCCCCCCACCCCAGATCTCAGAGCTGACATCGGAGCTGACAGATGAACGTAACACAGGAGAGTCCGCCTCCCAGCTGCTGGACGCGGAGACTGCAGAAAGGCTCCGAGCTGAAAAAGAGATGAAAGAGCTGCAGGTGAGGGCAGGGCTGGGGTGAACACAGCCATGCTAGCAGCTGCCGCATTCTAGTGCCCATCTACTTCCCCCAAGGACAGGTGGCATCTTTGCCACTAGCCCAGCACCCCTGTCTACCCTGGGTAAGCATGTGGCCATGGTCTGTGGTTCAGGGGTATGGGTGGTACTGAATGAGGGGGCGGAATGGCACATCTCCTAACCTCCTCTCCTACAGACCCAGTACGATACACTGAAGAAGCAAATGGAAGTGATGGAAATGGAGGTGATGGAGGCCCGTCTCATCCGGGCAGCTGAGATCAACGGGGAAGTGGATGATGATGATACAGGTGGGTCTGAGGCCAGAGGAGTTTGGCAGTGGCCTGAGTAGCAAGCTCTGATGCCTGCTCCACCCATTGTCCAGGCCTGTTTCTTGTGTGTAGGTCTGTTATAAGGCTAATGTGAAATAAATAGAAAGTAGGTGCCAATAAATGCAGGAGATTATCATGAAGGACTGTAATGACGATGATAATGACAATGTCTGAGGGCCAAGGTCCAGCAGTCCCTGGGGAGAGGACAGCACATACAGCCACGTCACCCTCTCTAGCCTTCTCCCAGCTCATGGCTCCTTCCACCTTGGGATGAAGCCATCATTTATAAGTGACCTTTCTGAGTCCCTCTGGTTGACTCCACCTGCTGCCCCTCCCTGTCCCATCCTTCTTCCCCTCTGTCCCTTCTTGGGGACTCTCAGAAGCTCAGTCTTCCCTTGTCTGCCCCCAACCCCCACAGGTGGTGAGTGGCGCCTGAAGTATGAGCGAGCTGTGCGGGAAGTGGATTTCACCAAGAAGCGGCTCCAGCAGGAATTCGAAGACAAGCTGGAGGTGGAGCAGCAGAACAAGAGGCAGCTGGAGAGGCGGGTGAGTCTACTGGAGGTAATAGAGGCCTGTGCTGGGAGGAGCTGGGAGGGGCTGAGTGCCACATACCTGTCCACTGAATGGCCTGAGCAGGCAGGCCCTGGGAGCAATAGCCTCTAAGTGCAGAGGACAACCAAGGGCAAACTGTTCTTAGACTGTCTTAGATGTCCCTGACTTTAGCCCTCATCTCTGGGTCTCCTTCTTACTCACCCACCTCCTTCTCCTCACCTTCCACACCAATACTTCTGGGCCCCTAAATGGCTGCTGACTCTAGCTTGGAGACCTGCAGGCAGATAGTGATGAGAGCCAGCGGACTCTGCTACAGCTCAAGAAGAAGTGCCAGCGGCTGACAGCTGAGCTGCAGGACACCAAGCTGCACCTGGAAGGCCAGCAGGTCCGCAACCATGAGCTGGAGAAGAAGCAGAGGAGGTAGGTAGGGTCCCTGCCCTGGGCAGAGGCGACCTCCTAGAACAGCCCCAGATAGGGCTCCCTGCCTCTCCTCCAGGAAGGAAAGAAGGGAGGACCTGAATTTGGCCAGAGGCCTTGCCTGCACTGTCACAATGTCACTCGTTCTCCTGGAATGTGAACAGGTCTCACCTGACCTCTGAGGAGCACTCAGACCACATTCCCACTGAAGGCCTGCTAGGCTTCTGCTCACAGATGTTCTACCCCCAGTGTGTGCTTGTCACCCTGCCTGCGCCCAGTTAGGATGAGCACCAGTCAGGCCCCATGCAGGAACCACTCCGCTGCAGCCCTGCCCTTCATTCCCACCCAGCTCCCCATCTCTCCCTTGCTTCAGCTATACACACTCTCCTAATATCATTAAACTACCGTGCCACTTCCATCTCATTATGGTAATGGCACAAAGGAGGGGGGCAGCCCTCACAGGAGAAAATCCAATCTAAATTAATTTCCCTGGCTGGGGATGGGAATGGGATGCCTTTATTAGCAACACCAAGGAACCCACATACCCTGGGAACAGTAGGGTGCCCCAACGAGTGGGAATAGCACCCAGCTCCCCTCTGCAGGGAAGGGCTTCTCAGCAGAGGCACTAGTTGCCTTGGCAAAGGGACAGCCCCACACCCACAACCCTGAGGGAGACACCTGCAGAGCCAAGTCCTCCCAGTGAGCCTGGGTTACCCTCTGCCTCCTGGGCTGGGCTGCTGCTTTGCAGAGAATGAGAGGAAATGAGGTCTTATATTCTTCCCTCCCAGCGCTGTAACTGCTTCCCTAGTTCCCTCCCTTTTACCTGGAGGCAAGCACCCTTTGTGGGACCCCCTTCTGAGCACCCTGGTGACAGTGCCAGCGTGGCCTAGTTACCGTCTTGCTGCCCTCCCCATGGGACAACTTGTTAGGTTTCAGCTGCCTAGAGTTTTCTTACTTTTTTTTTTTTTTTTTTTTTGATATAGGGTTGGGGTAGGGGGAAGCTACAGGAACCTGATTAGCTATTCAAAGAAGGTGTTAAGAGGAATTTCAGCAATTTGCTCCTTATTTAAAGTCACTGGGCAGGAAATGGAAGACTGGGAAGTGGAGGAGTAAAGAAAGAGGCCCCCAACTGTGGACTGCACACCTGCTGAAGCACAGTGCCTGCTGGGCACAGTGGGACTGCGGCTTCCAGCCCAGTGTGGGGTGTCCTAGTGGTGACACGGGTATTGCTGGGGCAGGTGGGCCTGGCCAAACTCTGGTGCTGAGGATCGGGCGTAGGAGTGGGCTGCTCCATCTAGATGGCCACACTATCTTCCACTGCCAAATCGTACTATAGAAAGTGAGTTAGTTGGAGACAGGACGTCCATTTCCACCCATCCTGATGCCCTTTCTGCTCTCACCCTGGTCCCTCACCTTTAAAAGGAAAAGGTCGAGACTTAACACCTGAGGAGAGTATGTCCACCTCTTCCATGACAGCAGCCTATGGGTCCTCTTAGGCCCATCAGGAGACAGAGCCTTTTGGACCCACTCAATGAAATGCCCCTACCACATCCCAGACCAGGTTGTTGAGTAGGGGGTCTCAATGGCCTGACCTGTAACCCCTCTGAATGTTTAGGCCTCAAGTCCCCCCTCTGCTTGTGTCCTCTTCATATCTGTGGTCCTTCCTGGCAGCCTCTGGGTGCTGGAGACCCTGATTTGTCCTTTGTCTGATGGAGCCACCATGGCCATGCTCCCTCACAGGTTTGACAGCGAGCTCTCACAGGCGCATGAGGAGGCCCAGCGGGAGAAGCTGCAGCGGGAGAAGCTGCAGAGAGAGAAAGACATGCTCCTCGCTGAAGCTTTCAGCCTGAAACAGCAACTAGAGGTGTGTGGGGCTGCCCACCGCCCACACCCCGTCCCACTCACAGGCCAGGGCCAGCCCAGGTTCAGCCACATCTTTCTTCTCTTTCGCTTTAGGAAAAAGACATGGACATTGCAGGATTCACCCAGAAAGTTGTCTCATTGGAGGCTGAACTCCAAGACATTTCTTCCCAAGAGTCCAAGGATGAAGCCTCTTTGGCCAAGGTCAAGAAACAGCTCAGGGACCTGGAGGCCAAGGTCAAGGATCAGGAAGAGGAGCTAGATGAGCAGGCGGGGACCATCCAAATGCTGGAACAGGTGCTGGAGGGCTTGGCTAAGGGAGGCACCACCATCCCCAAGAGCTAACTCAGGGCGTAGGCCAGAGGAGGGCAAGATCCCAAATTCAGTCATTCATTTGCTCCTTCCATTCATTCATTCCCTTATTTGCAAAATGTTGAATGAGCACCTGATCTGTTCCAACCACAGTGTGAAGATAATTAAACTTTCATGGTACTTTCCACAAGAACAAGTCTTGATCAAGCTGTAGTAGTGAGGGGTTCAGGAGGCCATGCGCCCACCCAGCCTGCCACTGAGCCACCATGTTCATTCAAGGAGCTAGAGCCTGGAAGCCAAGTAGAAAAACTTCAGGGTCGTCCCCAACCCCAGCAGCCCTCTCTGGGCCTGTGCTAGAGAAGCCTGGTAAGGGAGTTCAGCTTCTCAGGAGAAGCCCACTGCCACAGGAGCAAGATGGGAGCAAAGGGAACCTCTTACAGAGATGTTCTCTGCTCCTGAGCCTGGGGAGAGCTGTCTATCAGGGTGCAGTGGGCAGGGATCAAGGCACTTCTGGGAAAGGAACCCAGTCCCTACTCCCACCCACCTCTAGGCCAAGCTGCGACTTGAGATGGAGATGGAGCGGATGAGACAGACCCATTCCAAGGAGATGGAGAGTCGGGATGAGGAGGTGGAGGAAGCCCGGCAGTCATGTCAGAAGAAGGTGAGGCAGTGGACACTTACTTGTCCAGTATAAATGCCAGTTCCCTCATCACTGCTTTAAAGTAAGGGGATTTCAGCTTTCGCCACACTATCTTCCATTGCCATTCTGCACCAGGAATCTCTGCTCCTGGCATTAGCTGGGATGTGTGCTCTTGGTTTATAGAGAAGCTCAGGTCCTTGAGGAGCTAATGTTCCTTTCTTTCTATGCCATGTGACCCTGTGCCACCCTGTGCAGTCAGCCTGGCTCAATGGGAGCTGCCCACTCTGGAGCTGCCCACAGTGTCTCGGGGCCACTGTGCATAGCCTGCCATTCCTCCTCTCCCTCCCAGGCTGCTTTGAAACCCTAGGAACTTCAAATTTGGGGTCTGACCCCTCCGAGGAGTCAGCTCTGCCCCACTGTTTTCCCTGGGTGGGGGAAGCCAGAAGGAAAGGGGACTGGCTGGCACCAGACACTGAAGGGACTGATGGGCTCTGTCCCCATGGTGCTCCAGTTAAAACAAATGGAGCTGCAGCTCGAGGAAGAGTATGAAGACAAGCAGAAGGTGCTGCGAGAAAAGCGGGAGCTGGAGAGCAAGCTCACTACGCTCAGTGACCAGGTGAGTGAAGACTGATGTCTGGGGCCTGGCCAGCTGCCCACCCCATCCAGCCTTTGTGATGAGAATCTTAGGCATAGAAAGCTGGCAACAGAGGTAGGTGTGCTGGGCTCTGTAGATCCCATGTTAACACTTATGGAATGGGGGTGATAACCATCAATTGCACATGCTAGCTTTTTCTCATTGGCTGGCGTGATCCTGGTACTTGCACTGTGGTTGCTCATTAACAGGACTCTGAGAATGAGAGCAAGGGTGAAGTGAGGGCTTGGGAAAGACAGGAGGAGGCCCCATGGTGGAGCCCAGAGCCCCAAATTCTTACGTCCACCCAGGTGAACCAGCGGGATTTTGAGTCAGAGAAACGGCTTCGGAAAGACCTGAAGCGCACCAAGGCCCTGCTAGCAGATGCCCAGATCATGCTGGACCACCTGAAGAACAATGCACCTAGCAAGAGGGAGATTGCTCAGCTGAAGAACCAGGTATCTGCAGAGAGAACATCGTCAAGGGGCAATTGAGCTAATTTTTTTCAGTTCTTTCTCCCCTCTTGTCCCTCTCAGTGGTTCTTGAGTCCTTGGGAAGGAAGGTAGCAGGGAAGTGGGAAGAAGCCACTTGTAGCAACCAGACTCGACAGGGTCTGTGCATGTTGTACAACATGACCACCAAGCCCTGAGATGCTGTGGACAGGGCCCAGAACCCGCCCCCTGTCATGGGAGAAGGTGCCTGCACCGGCCCTGGGATCCGAAGTGAACAGAGGAGGAGAAAGAGAACACCTGGGTTCCCTTTCCCCTGTCATCACCCTGCACAGCCCTCCTGTCCCCACGTAATGGCTGATGTCTTTTCCTGGGGTGGGGGTGGCTCTGTGTCCAGCTGGAAGAGTCAGAGTTCACCTGCGCAGCAGCCGTAAAAGCACGTAAAGCAATGGAGGTGGAGATCGAAGACCTGCACCTGCAGATTGATGACATCGCCAAAGCCAAGACCGCGGTGAGGAACTAGGGTGTGCAGGTCCCAGCTAAGGGAGAATAGACTTGACAGTGCCTTCCTTTACTCCAAACAGTGACCCTTCCTCAGCCAGGGCTTTCTGCAGGGAGATCAGACTTCCCTCCTGTGTTTCTCCCACTGATAGCAAAGGCCCAGGAGGGGGCAAGGTAGAAGAGGGAACTAGCAAGGGCCCATCTCCCTATTTAACTACCTGCCTGTGGGAGTTTGGCCGCAGGCCCAAACATCATAAATAAAAGCAGCTAATGTGGCTAAGGGATGTAAACAGGTGCCTAGAGATTAGCGGAAGCACCGATAAGAGGATGGGATGGCTGATTTCTCTCCCCTTCCCCTGGCCAGCCCACTGACAACCCCAAGTGGCAGCTAATTAGAGCTCTTATTTAATGCCTCCCTTTTAATTTCCTACCTCTCCCACGGCCCATCTATCGGCCGAGAAGTCATTACTGGGATGCGGCCACCAGTACCATCTCGGGCAGGGAATGGGCCAGGGGAGGAGGCTGGGCTTGGCTCTGGGCTCCACAACCCCCTAGCTAGCCACCTGGCTGCTGATGTCAATCTCCCAGGCTTGATTTATCCCCGTGACATTTGTGCTCCTCAGCAGTTTTCAGGTGAGTAATTCAAATTCCTTAATTGTGTTAAAAAAGGCTGTTATAAAATTACCATTTTATTTAAATCCGAGTTAATAAATTTCTTGGCAGAGGCTTCCCCAGCTCCCCACAGCCCAGTAACAAGATGGATGGGGCAGAGAAGGAGCCAACGCAGTCATTTTGGTTTGGAATTACAGGCTAATAGATTCATTCATTTCCTGAAGCTGCTGTTGGCTGTCTTTTTCCCTCCCCTTGGGAGTGGACTGGCTGCGGGGGCTGGACAACCAGGGAGCAGGTGGTCACAGGGGAAACCAAAACTCATGCCAACAGGACTTCACAGATTTGAGGGGACTTGAAGGGGGTACAAGGCATGAAAGTTAGAGCCTGCTCTGCCAGTGCCAGGATGATGGGTCACTTGTTCTGGGCAGACCTTTTCTAACTTCTCATTAGCCTCCAAAAAGCTGCCAGAAAGCAGCTGTCATTTAGCCGTGGATCTGCCTGTGCTGCAAAGCCCTTATCCACACCTCCCAGGTCCAAAGCAGGACAGGCAGCTCCTTGATTGTCACTGGTCCTGGAATCTGCTCCAGCAGGTGGACCCAGCCTCATCATCACTCCCCACCCACTGGAATTGACATGGGGAAGGTTTAGGCTTGCCACCTGGGACCATCAGGCATTCCGGGCCTGAGGCCCTCTCAGCTGTCTTTGTTTCTGTCCAGCTGGAGGAGCAGCTGAGCCGTCTTCAGCGCGAGAAGAATGAGATCCAGAACCGGCTGGAGGAGGATCAAGAGGACATGAATGAGCTGATGAAGAAGCACAAGGCAGCTGTGGCGCAGGTACCCTGCCCAGGAGTGCCCACCACCCCCTATGCCACAGATGCTGTTGTCTGGTCCTCCTCAGAGGTCCCCAGCACAACTGTTTCTTTCGGGAGGTTGCAGGGCCTCTGATCCCTGGTGCCAGGGTGGGTGGAGTGGGCTGAATTTGGGGTTTATGGGGGATCCCGCTTTACCGCTCATTCCTTTCCCAGGCCTCTCGGGACCTGGCTCAGATGAATGACCTCCAAGCGCAGCTAGAAGAAGCCAACAAGGAGAAGCAAGAGCTCCAGGAGAAGGTAGGAACCAGGGTCTCCCTTGGTAGAAAGAGGGTACCAAGTCACCATGAGCCTGGAGGGATGAACCTTTACGCTCACAAGGATAGCAAGCATTTCTCTCTGCTGTCAGTAATCCACAGGGCAGCATCAAGTGCAAAGAGCTAGGCTTGGAGCCATATTGCCATAGCAGACATTTTGGCTTCAGCTGCCCCATTTCACATTTCTATTCCCTCTCTGGTCCTTAGCTTTCTTCTTTCTCTCCAAAGGGCTAAATCTGTGCCAGTGCTGGGCCAGGTGGGGAATGCCTCTGGCTCTGGGCCGCATCCTTCCACCTCCCCTGTGCATCCCTCCCTCCCTCAGCCTTCTGGTCACCATGGTGATCTTGCCAGGCCCCAGACTCTGCCCGCTCCCTTCTGTGCTCAGTTCTTCCTTCTCTTCCTGCTCCCCACCCCCAGCTACAAGCCCTCCAGAGCCAAGTGGAGTTCCTAGAGCAGTCCATGGTGGACAAGTCCCTGGTGAGCAGGCAGGAAGCTAAGATCCGGGAGCTGGAGACACGCCTGGAGTTCGAAAGGACCCAAGTGAAGCGGCTGGAGGTGGGTGCACACTTCTGGTCCGCAGCTACCCCGGCAGAGCTGCCCTAGCAGCTGGAGCCACGCATGCTGAGCAGGGCTGAGCAGGCCCGCGGATGCGCCTCAGAGGCCTCTGCCAAGCTGCCAGGGCAGCTGATGGGGCGGTACCTTCTCCCCTGCCCGCCCGGCTTTCTGGGCACCGCAGAGCCTGCCTGCTTTACATTCTGTTTCCGTGTTTGCTTTCTGCCAAGGGACCAGAGCAGCTTAGCTTTTTTTCTTCATATTTTCCTCCACCATGAGCTTCCCTCCCTCCCACCCCCGCAGGTCTCCCTCACTCGCTCTCTGGCAGGGTCATAAATATGCAGCAAATGGCGCCACTTCTGTGAGGCTGAAGTCTGTTCTCTCATCTCATTGCTCTTTCTCTCCCTTCCCTTTTGAATTCCTTTTTTTCCTCACTTCTTCCTACCCTTCTCATCTCTGATTTTTCTCCTTCTCATCATTTTTCTCCTTTTTTGTCCTATTCTTTTTTTCTCTTTGTATTTTTCTTCTCCCCAATCTTATTCCTTTTTCTTACCCTCTCTCTTTCTTTTTTCTCTCCCTCCCATTCCTCCTCTCCCTCTACTTTTTCTATTCACCTCCTTTCTTCTCTTTTTCCCCCTCCTCCTTCTCAACTGTAATCTCCATACTCCAGATTTGGTCTTTTCTGTTCAGTCTCCAAAGCCAGCGTGCTCCAGCCCCCTCTCTCTCCTGCAGAACAGATAGGAAGAAAGAGACAGGGGGAGTTCTTTCTCTGGGTTTATACCCCTCTCAACCTTTTTTTAAGTTCTCATCTTTCTTGAGCTTGTAGGAATGGAATATAGGAATGTCTAAGCACCCACAGTTCTCCACGAGAACTATGTTCATGAGTAAGGAGCATCCTTGCTACCTCCTCATTAACCCCTCCTCAGCGGAGCAGACACTAGGGTAGGAATGGAAATAGGTGACTGGTGCTGGCAGTGGCATCCGTAAGGCATTGATACCTTTGACCTAGGAAAAATATGGCTGAACCTCCCAGCAGGGTGTCACAGTCCTCAGGAAAGCTATAGAGAGAGGAGATTTAATCATAATTCACGTTCTGCCTTGGTAATACTTTGATCCCCATTTTACGTACAGTAAGGATCAAGTATAGTGTCACAAAGCTGTGTAAAGGGCAGAAGAGGCCATTGGTGTGGTGGACATAGAGCAGACCTGCTATGGGTCCCCAGTCCCTTTCCTCAGCTCTATCTCTCATTTTCCCTTCTGCTTAGAAAGGCAATATTGTGATTTAGACTTATAATAATAAACACAAATGACCCTTGAGATCTTGTAGCCTAGCGCTGTTATTATAGAGACATGGAGAATGGGGTGCTGAGAGGTGGAGTCATCAGGGGCAGGCATCTGCCTTTCATCTTCTGGACTGCCTTCACATATTTTACCTTAATTGGTCCTTAAAAGATCCGTGGGGGACTAGATGTGTTATTCTCCCATTTTCCCATTAGAACCAGAAGCGGGGTCCTTCTCTTACACTCTGCCCCAATCTCCAGGTCATTTCTTGCTCGGCATTCTGTGGCCCAACAGGGAAAAATGTGTTCAAGATTCTGGGGAGGGATTCATCAGGCTTAGAGGAATGAGTTTGGGCTAGGAATCTGATGACTATTTAGTCTCCCCTTAATCTGGGAACTCTGAGCTCAGGATTGGCTTTTGGAGCTTCTGGTTTCATTGTCTCTGAGGGGAAGCCCTGCTGCTCGTGGAGGTCCTACACATGGTGTCAAGACAGACAGGCCTAGGCTGTAGCCAGAGCACTTCTCCAATCTGGTAGTGATAGTGATGGGTCTAGCACCTTTCATCTTCCAGACTGCCTTCACATATTTTACTTTATTCGGTACTTAAAAGACCCCTTGGGGCCTAGATGTGTTATTCTCCCATTTCACAGAAAAGCAAAGGATGCCACATCAGAGGACTTTAGTTGTTTACCCACCTATTAGTGAGTGGTGGAGCCAGAGCTGGACCCAGGCCTCCTGACTCCAGAGCTCCACCACACCCCTCTCTCTATCTGGGTGATGGGCCTCTCTTCCCACCTCCCTGTCCAGAGCCTGGCCAGCCGGCTCAAGGAGAACATGGAGAAGCTGACTGAGGAGCGAGATCAGCGCACGGCGGCTGAGAACCGGGAGAAAGAACAGAACAAGAGGCTACAGCGGCAGCTCCGGGATACTAAGGAGGAGATGGGCGAGTTGGCCAGGAAGGAGGCCGAGGCAAGCCGCAAGAAGCATGAACTGGTAATGCACCACCCCTCCCCTCGGGGCTCCAAGCTGGCAGCCCTCTGAGCAACTGCTAAGGGCACACCTCACCCCTAGGCTGCTAAGGGCACACCTCACCCCTAGGGGTGAGCTGCACAGAAACCATGGTTTAGACAATTGGAGGGAAGAAGACATGTCAAGAGGACAGTGATAGAAGCCCTGATGGCAAGCCAGGGTCCAAGGGTGGCACTGGAGTCTCCATCAGGTGAGGCCAGGCCTCAAAACCCTAGCTAGCAACACTGGAGCAAAAAATACCTCTGCAGACTTGCACCCATGCAGCTTCTGCCTGGCTGGGAGAGCCTTGAAGCAGGCTTTTTCTAGGGCAGCTGGATGAGAGACTACCCTCCTGTGAATTGGACTGCCCACTCTTCCTCCTAGGAAATGGATCTGGAGAGTCTGGAGGCTGCTAACCAGAGCCTGCAAGCTGATCTAAAACTGGCATTCAAGCGCATCGGGGACCTGCAGGCCGCCATTGAGGATGAGATGGAAAGTGATGAGAATGAGGACCTCATCAACAGGTGAGGGGGGCCTCAGGGCACCTGAGGCCACCAGGTAGAACAGCTGTAACCTCTGTCTTCCCATCACCAAGCCACCAGCCGTGGCTCCCCTCGTTGCCAGACCCCAGCAAGGACCTGTCCTGCAGTAGCTGAGGGCAGGACAGGTACTACCTGGGTGAGACTGATTCCTCCCCTGTTCTTCCCTGTCCTCCTTCCCCAGACCTCTCTGGGAACTGGCTCTCCAGTTCTGCCTACTCAAGATGAGTTATTCCCCCATTTAGCTGCATTTCCAATTGTGCCTGCCCCACTCTGAGGAGAGCAGAGATTTAGGGGCCATGGTGCCTTGTTACCATGCCAGAGATTTTCTCTCATAAAATCTACCCAGGGAGTGGTTTAGGAGAGAGAATGAGATTTGTAGTCTTAGGCCAAGGAGGAAGTCATGAGGCAGGCAGACCAGCAGTCGGAGGTTTGAGGGGTCAGGCCCTGGAGAAGCTCCCAAGGCTGTCCTAGGCAGACCCCCCAGACCTGCCCCCTTCCCACTTGAGGTCCAGGGCCCCGTCCTGCAAGAAGATCCCAGGGAGCCTGCTCCTTTGGGGCAGGGGAAGGTGCCCAGGGCAGCCTGGACCTCCCTCTAAGGACAGGACTATCACTCATCCCGCCACCTGATCTCAGTCAGCCAGAGCCATCTCTTGCTGAGGAAAGAGGAGACCTCAGCTGAGGGGTCCACCTTGGTTTGCCCATTGATTTTTCTGTCTTCTTCTGGCCCCCTTGCCCACCATTTTCTCTCTGTTTCCAGTTTGCAGGACATGGTGACAAAGTATCAGAAAAGAAAGAATAAACCGTGAGGACTAGAGCGCATACGCTCTCTGCCTCTCTTAGCGTGGTGTCTAACCCCTAACACTGGCCTACCACCCAGCTCATTGCATGCCGCATGGGGACACAGAGCCTCTCGCATCTCCTCTGAGCTGGGCTCTCACACTAACACTGCTGACTCTGTCCTAAAGGAAGGCAGGCAACAGGCTGGGCCCTGCATCAGAGGTAAAGGGCAGGCAACATGGCGTGCCAACCCAGGAAGGCTCAGGCTGGCTCTGAGGGCCTGAGGCCCTTGGTGGGCAGCATGGAGGCTCCATCAGAAAGGAGAGCTCAGCCTCAGTTGATGGTACCCACAGTCTGCCTTCTTGAGTTCCAGCCCTCTCCTCCTTAGAAGCCAAGTATAGCTTCCTCCCTGGCCTATTTCTCTGGAGAAAAGTCTATTTGGGATGGATTTATCCACATCCTTGGGCTCCCTTAGAGCCTGAGCTACCTGAAAGAAAGGATATGTTTCATTTTGAAAGGTCTGCCACCTTCTTTTGGCAGACAAGGATAGAAGGTGAGGGGCATCTAGCAGTCACTTATTTGGAGAAAGCATTCAGGCAGCTAATTACTGGCTACTCTGCTGTGGCAGGGGAAGGGAACACAGCCAGATGTGTTTACTTTACCCCCTGCAGGCACTTCACACACCCCTGGCAGAGGGAGGCCCCTGGGCTTGTGCTGGTGCTGTCCGTCACATGGCAGGAAGCCCAGTAAATCCACCCCTCTCATTGCTTCCTCTTTCTGGGTGGGAGCTGGAGAACTGGTACAGATTGTGCACATCTTCAGGCGTATCAGGGTGATCTTCCATCAAGTTCGACAGGGCTGGTTTAGGGAAATTGTTTTTTTAACATGGCGTTGGGTTTCCTCCCCCACTCTCTTTTGCCTGACAGGCCTCTTCCCCTGGCCAGGATGGGCTGGCAGCAGTGCAACGTACTCCATGAGAGCTAATGATAAATGTAATAGTGTGTAACAGTGATAGAGGGCCGCTGGAGCCCAGTTGTCACACACAATTAATATCCCCCGCTGTTCTGTCTCCGTTTGTTTGTTCCCCCGCGATTCGGCTCCCAGTTAACTAATAGCACATGAGCCTGGACATAAATTGTATTTGACGCGAGGTTTAATTCCAACCATTTAAAATTTCAACTGCCCCCTGAGCCTGCCTGCCCCTGGAGTTTGTTTACGGGCCTGATTATTTAAGGAAAAGAACCCAAACATCATCTGTATGCTTGAAACTAAAGGGACAACGAGGGCAGGCAGGCCAGCTTCTCAACCCATTCGTTGCTCTGAATATAAGGAGAAAAATGCATATTCTGGGCCCATGACTGTCTATCCCCTATGTGTTCCAGCCCCGCCATCCTTGAGCTATAGAAGCTTCAAAGACTGATAAAATGCGCATTTAAGATTATGTTCTAAAGTATTGCCAGGCTCAACACATGGGTGCATGCACACACACACGTGCGCACACATACACGCACACACATGCACACACGCACACACCAGGGTACCCTCACGCAGGCGCACAAGGGCGTGCAGTCCCAGCCAGATTCCTGCTGATGGTAGCGAAGTGATGTGCCTCCCTTCTCAGCAGCTCTGGGTCCCAGCTCCAAGTTATTGAGTGAGCGTGCTAAGGCGGGCAGAAAAATAATGTTTCGATTTACTTAGAGATACAGTTGTTATTGCCATAACCTTAATGAAAGCAGTAAACAGTGTAGTATTAAGGGAGATTTATACAGAAATGCTTTTAACATGTAGACATAGATTTTGCAATGCATACAGCACCTCCTTTCTAAAGGCAATCAATATGGTTATGAACGGTGGTGATAAATTACAGGCTCTGAGCTAGAGAAGGAGGTTTTTTGCACGGGTGTATAAATCAGGTGGTATTGGCGTTCCGTGGGGCCCATGCACCACAGTAAATCTGCTAGGCTCGGATGGGCATGGGGCTTGCATTAGCAGTTTTGGGGCTGTCTGCTAAACTCCTGTTTACCCAGGGCATTAGCCAGCCTCGTCTTTGTTATAATTCTGTGTTTGACAGAAGCCGATAAAATGTGCGTTTTTATTCCCCTCCCCACGAGTCATGCTCTCTCACAGTCCCCAGAACAGAGTCTGATGATTTCGTGTGTGTGTGTGTGTGTGTGTGTGTGTGTGTGTGTGTGTACATGCATGCATGCACATACACATGCCTGTGTGGCTATTTATTCAAGAACATAATTCAGAAACAGAGCTGATCCTGTTGACACAGATGAAAGGAAATTTATATCAAGGAGAAATCCTACCATATCCATAGCAGGGGAATGTGATGAGCAGACATTTTGCAGAATTCTAGAAGCATTCTCACTCAGAAGCTGTCTCCAAGCCCCTGCTGCTTTGTGAGGGGGGTCACTGTGACTTCGGCCTCCGAATTTGACTCCTTTGGGCTTTCCTACATGTAGAGAGGACTCGGGCCAGCTTAGCCAAAAGAAGCAATGGAGAGTAAGAGGTGGGGGCTGTCTGAAGTGGGGAAGAGGAGACTTGGAGAAACATAGCCCTTGCCTGGGACTTTCTGGGCCCGACTGGATCTCCAGGGTACAATTTGAATACTGAAGCCCTTGCCAGCCCCTTGGGAAATGCTGCTGGTCCCTTCTTTTCCTTTCTCTTAAAGGTCATGGCAGTTGCAGGATGGGTCTGGGATACGGCTTGTAGTGCCTAGATGGTATTGCCACCAGCTAAGGAGATTCCAGGTTCAAGTTAACTTAAAGTTGTAATAAAGCCCTTCTCTTGTCTGCCTTGTGGCCAGCAGCCCAGCTCTTGCAATGAAGGCATGGAAAATGGCAAATCGGTAGCCACATTTTGGGCAAACAAAAAACATTAGAATAGGACTCAGAGTAGCTGGAGGGCTCAGGACTTCTTTTTAACAAAAAGTCATTTAGGTATAATTGATGAATGGATAATCTCCTTATCATTCTCATTGGGTTGGTTAGCTGAACAGCAGCCTATCACACAAAGTGGAATGAGAAGTGCCTTCTGCTCCCCAGGGTCTTCTTGGTGGCTGTCACACAATGTGGCCTGCTGAGTGGGACAGGGTCCTACTGAATGGTGTGCTCCACCTAACCTTTCTTGTTCTCCTCCTTGACTCACTGATGTGCATGCCATCCTGCATCCCGCTCCCACCCAAGACAAACCTGCTGTCACTGCAGCGCTTCCTACTGGGCAGAAGCTGACCACCTCTTCCCCAGCCTTGCCTACCCTTCTATTCCTCTTCCCACAGTGAGGGGGACTCGGATGTGGACTCAGAACTAGAGGACCGGGTCGATGGGGTCAAGTCATGGTTGTCGAAAAACAAGGGGCCTTCCAAGGCAGCTTCCGATGATGGCAGCTTGAAGAGTTCCAGGTAAACATGTGGCCTTGAGCTAGGAGGTAGTGTCCCAGGGATGGGTGAGCAGTGCCTTGATCCGAAAGAGGGCAGGCCTCATACCACCTGTGTCTCTTGCATGGCATGTGTGTGAGGGACCCTGGTGTGCCCCCAACATGTGGAATGAGCACAGGAGGCTCTAGGTTTCCTCTTAGTCAGGGTCTGCATTGCCCTTATTCTACCCAGGTAATATTTTACTATCAGGCTCAGGGCTTTGGTTTGGTATAGGTTTAACTTCATCCCCACTTATTCTTTGAACAAATGTTGATTGAACTACCTGATAACTTGTAATTGACTGGGATGGAGCACAGGGGTGCTCTGGATCCCACAGTCCTGGACAGAGCCTGCGCAGGCCAGCTGTGGTTTTTTGAGGTCTTAACAGGAATAGCTACAGAATAGTGCCATTTCTGTGACTCGCCCGTCACAGCTATAGACACATTTCCATCTTTCTCTGCCCACTCTCTTCTTCCTATAATCTTTTCACTGCCCACCCCCCATGCTTCCTGCTCATACCCATGGCAGGGGGGCTTGCTTCCCTATTTTCCAGCCCAGTCACAGTCTTCTGATCACACAGACAGTTACCCCTGGAATCCAGAACTCCACTTTCCCCATCACTCACCTACCAGCCAGCAGGAGGAAGAGAGAGCAGTCTTTTGCCCCCTCCTATGGCCATTTCCCTGCTGGCCACCCCTCACCTGAGTTTCTCCCCAACTCAGAGCCATCTTCATCCCCCAGGGCACACCTTTCCCCACCCCTCCTAGGGACAACAGGTGGGCTGGGTAGAAAAAGTAATCCCTCGTCTTCTCCAACTCCCCTGAGGCCTTTCCCAAGTCTAGCCCCTCATTACTAGCACCCAGCAGCCCCCTCTAATTGGTTTAATTTATTCGGCTGAACAACATTTTGTTATTGCAGATAATGCCGCCTTCCCTGCCCCACTGCCGTTTCACCACGGCATGGCACGAGGCTCCAGGTAGTTGACAATGAAATAAATTGAACTAAACGTTTTAGAGGGGGAAAAGTGATGAAATAGAACAATAGTCTAATTTACATGACATTCTCCATGAAGCTATTTTCACTGACGCAAATTATTTTGCTTCATTTCCTCAGAAGCTCTCACTGCCACTTTGCCAGGGCTGCTGCCGATTTCTCCTCCTCCTCCTCCTCCTCCTCTCTCCTCCTTTCTCCTCCCTCCCCCTGTGTCTTTATTCTCTAGGTTTAATGCTTGTTCCTCTCAATCTCTCTTTCTCATTCTCTCTCTCTCATTCTCTCTCTGCTGCCTCTAATCCACTACTGGTTCTCTCCTCCCCGGCCTCACCTCCTCCCTCAGAACGGCCCTCAGCACCCTTGGGAAGGAAGGCAAGGAGGGCAAGGGGGTGGAGGAGAGGCCGGCCTCTGCACTGAGCTCTCTGAGCTACCGGAAGAGGCTCACCTTGAAGGACTCCATCGGGGGCACTGGGGACTCCAATTCGCTCTTCACCACCCTGAGTGAGCAGGCCGCATCACCTGAGAGGCCCCCTCGGAAGGCCCGCCCGAGTCCCAGGGAGGAACCAGGCCAGGGAAGGAAGTCCGAGGAGCCGGATGAACGTGGCTCCATCTTCTCTGAGGTTGGGAGCCGTGCTGGCAGGGGTATGGAGAAGCGATGGGGCTCAGACTTTGACCGGGCCTCGGCTGTCTCTGCACCCGTCAGCCGGGCCTCCTCAGCCACACGGCGTGGCTCTGGTGAGGACGGGGCCCGTTCCTCTATGAGCATTTCGTTGTCAGGCTCACCTAGTTCCCGCCGCAGCACCTCCCGGCTCGACAGCCTGTCAAAGACCCTCAGCCCTTCCTTGAGCCGGGCCTCAGGCCTAAGCCAGGCGAGCCCTGATTCCCACCTGTCTCTGGGCCGGGGCTGCCTGGATGAGTGGGACGATGGAGCTAGTGTGGCCTTGAGTGAGGCCCTCTCCCAGTACAGCCACCCGTCACTAGCCCGTAGTCTGTCAGTGCCACCCCGGTCACACTTCTCAGCGTCTGCCACGGATGAGCCACCTGGCTCCAGCGTCCGCCCCATCAGCCGTCGCTCCTACCTAGACCCAGACCTGGAGGCTGCCATCAATGAGGTCTTAAGCTACAAGCCTGTCCCGTTCCAGCGGAGCAGCCTGGAGCCTGACTCTGAGGAGGACGACCGGAAGAGCCTACAGAGTGTCCGGAGTGCCCAACTGGACACCCCAGAACGGGCCACCAGCATCCGCCGCTCAGCTTCTGCTGCTGACGTCTCTCGGTCCCGGTCCCGCAGCAGCCGGAAGAGCCGGAGCAAGAGAAGGAGCAGCTCCAGCTCTAGTTCCAGCTCCAGCTCTGAAGATTCCTTAGCGCACAAGCGACGGAAGAAGGGGCGCTCTCGAAAGGGGAAGAAGAAGTCCAAATCTAGAAGAAAGAGAACGGAGACAGAGTCTGAATCCTCCTCATCAACATCCAGTGGCTCTACTGTCTCAGTTCACAGCCGCTCCAGCGTAAAGAAGGGCCCGGCTGTAGAAAATGAGACTGGGCAGGCACGCCAGCCATCTCGGAAGGAGGAGAAGAAGCGTAAGAAAGAGGTGGACAGCCTGATGATGCGGTACCTGTACCGGCCCGAGAGCGACTAGTGTAGTAGGTGGCACCTGGCGTGGAGTGCAGCATGGTGTGTGCCACTCAGTGTGAACTAATATGCTCCTGCCCCACCCGCCACCGCCTAGGCCCCTCCTGCATTCCTCTTGGGCAAGCCTGGCCTTGGAGAGCCTGTTGGCCACCTCGGACAGCGGGGGCCAGCTAAGCTGGTTAGTCATTCGGAGCCCTGAGCCGAATCAGCTAAACTCGCTGATGATGTCAGTCACAGCTCCCACTTATCAAGTTCTTACCCTGGGCTGATGACCCTCTAGATACATGTCCCACTTCATTCACTTAATCCTCACTCTAATCCCATAACAAAGGTCTGATTAGCCCCATTTTATAGAATAGGAAGCTGAGTCTCAGGAGATTAAATCACTTGCCAAGGTCACACAGCTGGGAAGTGACGTTGCCAGGATCTGAATAGAGTCTATCCAACTTCCCCTTAACCATGCCTCCATACAGCCCAGGGCAGAGCATGTGGGCAAAATGTTCACCATGGGTGCCTGGCAGCACCCATATGGGAGCTCTTGTCCATGGCCCCAACAGGCTGGGCCTGACAAGGAGCCCTTACTGACCCACCCAGTGTGGGTTGGTGTATCAGTGGCCACCAGCTATTATGAGGCCTTTTGCTTAGCTCTCCCCCTGCCCTGCAATACCACCTTCCTCCCTGGCATGGATCTCAAGCCTAGGAGTGCCAGTCTCACAGAGCTGCCACCCCCACAGCGCTGTACCCTGCAGTAGACCCAGAGATGCCTGACTCCTTCCCCAACCCACCCACCTGAAGCCCACACATGGGCGTCACCTCATTTCATCTTGTAAAGTTTTAATAAATAAAAATTAGGAGCTGCTGAGTGACAGCCCCCTCCTGGCTTTCCAGCCTCCCCCGGCCTTCTCCCTGTAGGGAAGAAGATCTAGCAGTTAGGTCCTTTCTGCCCACACCCCCACCTTGGAAGAAAGGCAGAGACTGACTCATTGGAATGCCATTGTTGCCAGTTTCCCTGGTAGGTGGTGACATTTGGATCACCCTGGTTATGTGAAGCTGTTTCTGGCATGGTACCCTCCCAGGGCAAGCTTGCTGCTTCCCAGGAGGTATGACCCCAGAGCGCAACCCCCTGAAACATGGGTATTTGTTTCCTAGATGCATGAACTAACATACCTGTCGCATGCTTGTGGGCTTCTTGTGCAGTGGAGCAGCTGGACAAGTACACTGATTTTGTCCCTTTTATACTGAAGGGACTAGTTATATTTTACAGAATGGAGCAAGTGAAAGTGAATGATATCCGAAGCTATTTGGAAATGGGAGATAGGATGGAGGAGATGGAACTTGAACTCAGACCAGGTTCATGGCCAGCTCAGATTCCTTAGTCCCTGAGCTGCTCCAAAACCAAGCCCTTGGGCTCAGCATTGCTCTCTCTCTTCTCCCATGTGGCAGATGCTTGCAGATGCTCTGGGAAGAGCAAGAAGAATCTCAGTTGCCCTAGGGAGCAGTCGTCAGCTCCACAGTGAGAAAGGACAGGAGTCATATGTGTCTATCACCTCAGCCTTCGCCTCAGTGGCTCCGCTGAGTACCCTGCTGCCCTAGTGCAGGAAGTCGGTTGATGGACCACGTGGGGAGGTTTGGAAAGCAGAGAGGGCCAGGCCCTTCTGAGCACTGTACCCCTACCCAAAGAGGGAGACATGAGCCTAGCCAGGCCACCCCACACTGACCAGCCCATCATCACTCTAGACTAATAAGAACAAAAACACATAAAGCCTGTTTCTTCCCTCAGCCACCAGCACAGTTCCTCTTGTCCACTAGCAAAGGAAGAGTAGCCCTGAAACCCTACACATCACCAACGCCTTCCAAGGAGTCTTGGATTCACAGTGGGGAGAGTAGGCACCGAGCCAGAAGCTAGCCAACCAATATGGAGCCAGCAAGACAGGGCCAGGGGAGGGAGGAGCTGGTTGGACTCAGCATGGATTGGCTTTGGGTGGATAAACTGCTAAGAGTGGGGGCAGAGGCAGAATAGTGTCTTAGCTTCTCATCTGGTGATGGGGACCAGTGAGAATTCAGAACACGAAGCCATCCATAGCTAAGGCAAGGGGAAGGGGCTGCCTCCCTAGGCTCGCCCAGTGGGAATTAGCTTATATACCAAATTGTTTGTGACAGCACTGAGCAGGAGACACTGGCTTGTGGGGAGGAAAGCTTTTTAAACAATTTGGTTAAAATGTTCAAATTGCCAGCCCTGACTCTTGCCCTGGGGAGGGGCCTAGCTGCCTGCCATTGGCTCTCTGACAGCTGTGGTAGTAGGAGCAAGGGGATCTTGTGGCTCCACAGAGCAGGGGAGAGAAGCATGGAGTTCTCTCTCCCCGGTGCCTCTGCTACTGTCCAGCATCTGAATGGAACAGTGTTGAAACCCAGCTGTCATTTATCCAAGTGTCTGCCTGGCCAGCACTGGAATGTGGGAGCAGAGGCTGCAGCTCCACTCTAAGAGGTGCTAGAATGGAAAGGAGCACCCCAGGCTCTCCACCATTTGCATCTGGGTCCCAGTCCTGGCATCTGACTCACCCCCCGACTCTGCCCACAAAATAACCCCCACTGTCTTTCTACAAAGCCAGTCCTTCTTTATCTGACAGCAGACATTAGCACTGGATGCTCAGAAATTCTGTCTAAAAAATAAAACCAGGTTCCCACTAACTTAGAATTCAAACAACCCGAAAGCTAAAATAACCCAGAATTTTTTTTTCTGTTGTATAGTCATATTGAGCTTTATAATTTTGTTCCTGAGACACCCCAGAGTCCTTAAGTGTCTTTGGCCCATCAGAGTAAGACTCATTTATGTTCAGTCTAGTTTGTATTAAATGTGTTTTGTGCTATTTTGATTCCTTTAAAAATGGTAATTCATTCATGAGAAATACGATAACTATTAACCAGACTGCCCCATTCCTGAACCATTTTGCATAATTGAACAAGTATTTTATCAGGCTGTTCCTTCTCCCCAGAGAGAGAGAAAGCAAGAGACCTATCTTTACATACCCCCTGGGCTCTCATCCAGGCCAGCAGAGAGAATTCAGGTTCAGTCTTGTTTTTACCTCAGGCCACCCAATCTAGCATCAAGGTGGAGTTATCAAAAGGCTTTGCAATCTAAGAGTCTCAGGTTCAAATGACTTTGGGCAAGATGCTCCATCTCTTTGAACCAGTTTCCTCATGACATTTCATGAGGTCATTGTGAAGAATAAGAGCATATCCAGAGTGCCTAGGAGAGTGTCTCACAAACAAGAAGTACTCAATGACCAAATTCTTTCTTCAACATAAAAAAGCTAAGAATGTGATTCTTCTTGAAGAATTCTGTTTCCTCTGCTGTGGCTTTCGGGATAGAAGAACTTTGAAAGGGCTAGTAAACAGGGGCCCTCCTCAAATTCTTACAATTGTTGGCAGTGGTACCACAGAATTCCTGTGGAGTTCTGTTATCCCAGTGGAAGCTCTTTGGGACCTGAAAGCAAGGCTGTGTCCCTGGAAGCACTTGGTCAGGAACCCACTGAGTACAGGACGCTGGTAGGGGTGGAGCCACTTGGCTGCATTTTCTCCAAGAATGTTGACATTACAGTGCGCTAGAACTGACAGAGGCAGTGAGGTGGGGGCAGGGGAAGCTATAAGGCTTTGGGAAAGAAAGTGAAGAGGAAACTGGTGCTGGAAGATGAAGTTCCATCCTTTCTTGATGCCATAGCCTGCTCCATCCAGGGGTAATGCCGCTCCACACCTTGGGAGTGGAGGCTCCCAATAGGTTGATGAAAACTTTTAAGGAATTAGGTTATAGTACTAAGAAAGAGACAGTTGGATCTATGGCCACGCTACCCTGAACACACCTGATCTCGTCTGATCTCAGAAGCTAAGCAGGGTCAGGCCTGGTTAGTACTTGGATGGGAGACCACCTAGGAAGACCAGGTTCTGTAGGTGTTAAAAAAAAAAAGGGAGAGGGGCAATTATACCACCCTGAAAAAGGTCTTGCCAGCCCCTACATCCTGAGTCTCCTTTCCTTATGGTAAGTAGGTGATGCCATGGTCAAGGGCAGAAATTCTCACAGGCTTTAGGAAAACATGATGAGGAGAAAGGGCTCAGATCTAAGCATATTCCATGGAGAAAGGCCCTCCTTAGAAGGAATCTTCTTGAGAATAACTTGTAGACAAATTGCAATCATGTAATCACCAGATCTCCAATCTCCATGTCGGTGTGGTCCATGGACTGTCTGTGCTAGAATCTTCTGGGAAGGGTATTGAAAATGCAGAATTCTTGGGTTCCACATAAGAGCTAGCAAATCAAAATTTCTTAAGGGAAGGACCCAGGAATCTGCACACTCAAGTCTGAGATCCACTGCTCTACAGTTTCTCTTTCCTCAAGAGTTTTCTAAGTTTTCAGAGTCAGAACAATATTTTCTTTTACTACTCTGAGTATCTTTTGGGAAAGCCAGGAGAAGTTTTTACTTAGCAACTTGGAACTTTGGGGGAATACAATGACTGGGCCTGGGAGGCCTCCCCAGGATAGAAGGCTTTGATGCTGAAGGTTAGGAATGTCATTCCTTTGTGACCTTGTTTCTCTCTCCCTGCAGCCCCACCAGCTACTGGAAGTCCCTCGCCCCAGACCGGTCAGATGATGACCATGACCCTCTCGACAGCACCTCCAGGCCCCGGCACTCCCACAGCTACCTGAGTGACAGTGACACAGAGGCCAAGCCAAGGGAGACCAATGCATAGCCCTTATGCCATGGGTTACTACTGCCACAGCACCTTTCCCAGGAAATGGAGGGGCACAGATCTCCCTGACTGCTCATCTGTAGGGGAAACGCCTGACCCTCTTGGGTCAGGGGGCTTTCCAGGCTGTGAAATCTGATGTCGCCACATGGAAGAGGCAGGGGAAGAGGAGTTTCTGAAAAGAGAACCTTTTATATCTCCTTCCTCCAAAATGCCTCGCTCTCGGCTTTAACCTTGGGCTGCTGTGGGCAGTGACAGGTGGTTTGGCACTGCATGGAGCCAGCAAGTTGACCTCCATCTCAGCCCTCTGTTCAGGGACGGTGGACAGATTGCCTGCTGGGACATTCTAGGTTGCTGGGTCCATGGAGAGGAGCTGGGGGCGGAAACAGCAATTCCTTCCTCCTGGCTTGGGGTGAGGGCTTTCTCTTCTCAGTGCCTGCTGTCTTTTTACTTTTTTAATTTAAATATCCAATCTCTCCATCACAGCTGCATCCCTGAGAATGGGAGGGGGCTTCGGTAGCAGCTGGGGCCCCAAAACAACTAGGGGAATCTCATCTCCATGTTCGCTCTTCAGAAAGCAGTCCTTTCTTTGTACAGCTGGAGATACTGGTGAGCAGAGCTGGGTCCAGGTGCTTCTGGGTTTGGGTTGAGCAAGCCTACACAGACAGGGTGCATATGTACTATCTGGAACATTCAGCCCCACTCCCTCTTCTGCTCACCAATGTGTTAAGTGCAATGACCTATTTAAGAGTAAACCCATTCCACCTCTGCCAATTCAGGGCTTATCCATGCACTGCTTCTCTCTCCCTCTGTTCAAGCTGCCTGGACCATAAGCTTAATTTGAGAGGGAAGGTCTTGGTTTGAGGGCTTATGATCAGGGAAACTGAAGAGGGAAGGTTTTGGTCAGTACTAATGTATTAGACACGAGTCCTCACCCTCTGTCCTGAGCCTGAGTCATTTTTCATCCAATCGCCCTGCCTCCCAACACACTTATCTCAGATATAACATTTGGCCTGACAGTCCCAGCCTCCACCCTAAAGGTCATCCCGCCAACACCACCAGACTTGGGGGCCCAAGGGCAGTGCCTGGTGCTGCTCCCATCTGCTGTCCCTTTTACTCTCCTGCAATTAGTTCGTACTCATTGGGCTGTGCTCTCTCTTCCCTGATTACCTGATGTATGGAAATAAATGTCCTTTCCTCTTGGTTCTGCCAATCTTCCTGCCTGTTCCTTCAGGCTCAGGTAAAGTCCAAGGTGCTCCTGGGAGAGCACTGTCAGGATTCTGGTGGGGACCTGGGGGAATCACTCTGGTCTGCTCCCACATCTGACCAGTGCCATTTAGAGAGCTTTGACAAGTCATTTGGAGCAGGCAGAAGTAGTGGGATGAGAGGACTGGTCAAGGAAGACACAAACTCCACCTGTAATTTTAAGTGCCTGTGGGTTATAATTCAGGTTGGCGCAGCCCCCAGGCCTCTTCCTCCCCTGGCCTCCACTTGGGAATATTGAGGTCCCTCTATTTAATCTCACCAATTGCAGAAATTCCTCATGCCCTAACTTTTTTTTTTTTTTTTTGATGAATGCAAGCCCTCGTATTAAATTTTTTTTTTTAATTTAATTTTAGTCACTCCAAAGATGACTTTTTTATCAAAAGTTGGCAGAACTCTCTCTGGCCCCAGCCCCACAGGGCAATGTGAACAGGCTGGGAATGCTGGCTTCTCAGCCCTGCTCAGTCTCTGCCCTCCTGCCCCAGTTCACACTTGGTACCTTCACTGACAGCTAAGTGGCAGTTCAGGCAGAAGGCTAGAAACAAAAGACTCCCTACTCCTTCTCTTCTACCTTTTGCAATTCGACTAGTTATAATCTCTGTACGCATAAAGTGTTTACAGCTGGTTGATCTGGCTCCCCTGGTTTGGGCAGGTAGGCAAAGAATATCAGACAACCCTGATGCCAAGGCTCTGGTGATGTCAGCCACCCAGAAAATGTGAAGAAAGAAAAAGAAGGAGTAAAGTCCCCCAAAAAAATGAGTGGTAGAGAAGTGTAAAATGGATTCATCTTAAACTTAAGAGACTGACTTTCTCCACTGCTCCTTAAGGTTAAATAGAGAAAGTAGTAAAAGAAGTTAATTTTTTTTTTTTTAACTACTGGCTCCTGTTCAGTTCTTTCACTTCCATCTTTTACTCCTGCCTTTAAATATCTTGGTGCATTTTCTGTTTTCAGGAACTGGTGTGACAAAGCCTCTGCTAACTACAGACCCACACTGACTCAGGCCTGTGGTTAACTACAAAATCTAATATCAATCTCTAATAGCCTTGCCTGGGGCAGAGGGCTTTGTTCAAGTTGGGAAACTATTATTCATGTATTCATCCATTCAAATATTTTGTAACTTCTCGTTATGGTCTAAGCACTGTTCTAAGTGCTAGGGATGGATGAGGTCCCTTCCTTCATAAAGCAGATATTCTCGTGGAGGAGTTAGACAATATATGTACTGCACCTACTAATATGTGCAAGCTTTGGGTGAGTAGAGAGGAGTAAGTCATAGTTTGTCTTCCAGGGGCTCATGGACTAGGGCTAGGGCAGATCCACGTATAAATAATTGCATGATGCATAACGGATGAAGAAATTGCTTTGGGCATATTATGAGAGGAGGCATTCTACTGCAAGGAGAGGGGAAGACTGGGAAGGCTTCTAAAAGCTGGTATTTTGATCTGGGACTTGAAGAAAGGATAGCATTTCCACAGGTAGTTAATGATAGGACAGATGTGCTGGTAAGAAAGAAGAGCTTAAGCAAAAAGGCTCTGAGGCAGGGAAAAGGGGTGGTAGGGAACTCCATAGGCTGTCTGGGAAAGCTAGACATCAGCTCACATGACCAATGCTGTTCAGCCAGGGTGCTAGGTTCCAGGCTGGGAAGGAAGCGATCCCCTCAGCACCAGCTCCCCAGGGGAGTCCAGGAGGCTGCAGATCCATCAAAGCTCATCTTAATTTTGGGTGTGCTGTCAGAGCTCTGTAAGTTCCTGCTCTCACCTGTAGACTTGCGGTAGCTCTGGTCCCTAAGATGTAAGTGATTCCTGCAAAACAGGCAGCAAAACTGTCCCTGTACCAGGCTCAGAGCCACCTCACTAGATCCTCCTTTCTAATCAGCCCCTCAGGATGGCTCTGAGTCCTGGATAAGAGGCATGGGCGGGGCCAAAGCCCTGTGAGGCTCCGCATGGTGCTCAGTCTGTACCCAGAGACAACAGTAGCACACAGTGACTCCCAAACTACTTCCTTTTGTCCTGTGTCCTCTTGGTAAATTATCTCAGTTGTCCCTCCCCCATACCCCGCCCCCATGCCTGGTGGCACAGACACTTAGCGATTTGCTCCTTAATTGTCCCCCAGCTAGGCTGCGCAGATGCCGCTCTTTAATCTCTCCTGATAAATGAATCGCACCGCTCCTTTAATCATATGTTCATATCCAAGCCAATTTGAATCAATTTGGCAGGGAGCGTGTTGAAAGAGATGCCATGACTGCTGCTGCTCCCTCCCAAAACCCTGGAGCCAGCACGTCTGCTGTCCTCAACCTCAGCAAAGAGCCCAGGAGGCCCATCCAGGGAAAGGCTCTCCTACCTGAATGGTGGGGACTTTTCAAAGTCAACTGCTCATTCCTGTCTCCAGGCAGGTCAGAGTGGGACTGGAAGGAGATGGATTCCCAAATGCCTCAAAAGTGGGAGGGAGATGAGTTCACAGCCTTCCTTGGTCACTGAATAAAGGGCCCATTATCATCCCTGGGAGAAAGTGCTGCCTTAAATCTAACCTTAATCCTTTCTGTTCCCCTTTCACTTCTTCTGAGCTGGTTCTCACTCAGGGAAGCTGGATCACTCCATCACCTTTTATGTAGCTACACATTCAAGACCAGTCTCTGATCATTTGTCCTTGCCTGTTACTGCTACTGGCGGCCACCCCAACTCCTTTCATCTTTCCCCAAGAGGTATTCTTTTCTAAATCCTCCAGCCTGGCGAACAGTCCCAGACTTGCTTGGTAAGCTACTAAGTTTTGCCATGGTTGGAGCTGTTCCTTTTTCACCTACAGAGGTGTCCACCTGCCGGAGGGAAAGCGAACAAAACATGAATAATACCTACTAAACTGAGTGCTGCTGCCGCTAGTACTAAGACCTTGGAGAAAGGGCTCAACTGCTGGGCCTCAGTTTCCCCACCTATAAAACAAGGTGGTATTGCTGGCAAGAACCATTTGGCTCCTAAGTTCAGAGGGATCCCCTGAATGCTACCAACAACCCACCCCTTCATCACCTTCGGAGCAGAACCCAAGGGACCAAAAGGTGGTGCTAGGGGAGCTGCGAGATCCCCATACTGGGGAAGGGACGTCTCCCAGTGCGAGTTCTGTCGGGGTTGGTTCTGTTGAGCAGGCCAGTTGTGCCTCCGCATCGTCTTCATGTCCTCTCGGTTTTCCTCGAAGGCTCTGCCAGTCCAGGCAGGCACCCTCCCATCGCCTGGGAAACAGGCGTATCTCAGCATACCATATCTTATTTGCACGGCCCAGGCTTCTGGAGTACTGGACCTCTGGCTCCACCGGGCCTAAAGGTTCTTCCTGGAAACCACGCCTGCTAAAATGTTGGTTCCACACAGCCAGCAGGAGTTTCCCTTTAAGGATTCCAGAGGCATGAAGACTCAACTCTTCGCTCAGCAACCAACAATAGTTTCCATTCCTCTTAAGGGCTCTTGGAAATCCTTAGCAGGAGCTGAAGCTGACTTAGCGACTGGGGTTTTTCAGCCTGTCAATGTTGACCCGTGGGATGACAAGATGATAAAACCAATAATAGTTCTCATTTGTTGAGCATTCAGTACGTTCCCAGTGCTTATGCACTTTACCAACATAATCTCATTTAACCTTTATCAGGACTATGTGAAGTGTCCTTGTTCCCATGAGGAAACAAACTCAGTGGTGCCGTCTGTCCTAGAAGGGTCTTCAGTTTGGTTCCAGCAACTGGCTAGTCAACTCCAAGCTATTCTGGCCTTGTCAGAGTGTGAAGAGAGAGGTGAGAAAGCCAAGAATTGTGTCATGGTCCTCATCTCAAATCTGTGTGCCTGGTATCCAGAAGGCCTCGCCCTAGGAAGGAAACATTTTCTGGCAATTTTAGGGGGAAATGTGCTGTTCCCTACAATTTCAGATCACCCCCCATACATTATCACATTTGTGATTCCTGCACACTGTGCCAACAGTATGAGTAACTTCCACATTTTAAGCTATATTCACCTCAGTCTAATTTCATTACAGTACAATGAAACAATTCAGACCGTTCTCTGGGATTTCATCTGGAAGGAGTGGTTTCCAGAGCAATAGCCATTTTGGAATTGACAAGAATGCTAGATTTGTTTAAAAGAAATTTTACAGAGAAATTGAATCTTCTGTAGTGTAACCCTGGTGATGGGGCATATACATAAGGGAGATTCCGAAAAGGATGTGTGCTTTGCGATTAAAGTCAGTGACATAAATCTCCCAGTGGAATACTTAAATGTGCAGATAGAATTTGCTTTAGATATCAAAAGTCAGCTATGACAGTTTTACCAAAAAACCTCAAAAAGGATATTAAGTTTTGACACCAACCAGGCAAATTATATTTGAGGTGGCTTAAGAGTCAAAGAGTTTCCACATTTTAATAAATTTTGATATGTTTTGTGCCACATCTTTGATCTGACTAGATTAGAAAAAGAAGCTAATGGATTTGGGGAAGAGAGAACACTAGGGAATTTGAAAGTAGAGAGTAAAAAAAAAATTCCGATATGAGAAAGATGCAGCCAATGGCTTCAGAAACATTGGGTCTTAAAAGGCAGGTCAACAATGACTGCTAACCAGGCAAATATAAAATCGTTTGTGGTGAAATCATATTTCTCACAGGACTGGCATCAATTGCAGGTTGGCACTCTTCCTTGAGGGCTGCTTCTGGTCCCCACAGGAATACTGTCCTCTGGAGAGCAAGGGAGAGGGATTCCAGTGAGTGGCACTGCCCCAGAAGGTTCTGTCCTAAAAGCACCAATCTTATGGCCTGCCTTTGAGGGTTCCGGAGCTCATCTATGGGGCTATTCTTTCTAGTGGACCATATACTGAGCCACTGGGCAGGATTTAATAGCAGAAAAGGAGTTTCTGCTCCAAGGAGCTGGCAAAATAAGCCTAGAGAACCAAGTCGAAAGTAAGGCAGTCTTATAGCTCTGTGAATTGGTTCCTAAGGGAACGTGTACATGTGACAAAAGTACGTGTGAAAACACAGATAAATAGATAAATATTAGAAGGGAGCTTTAAAATTAGTTTTGTTAGGGGGTATATGGTCATAAATGAAGTATCTGTGCTTATAATATAAGTTTTCATACAATTTTTTTAAAAAGTCAGTACGGATATGTGTCTGTGCCAAACACTAAAGAAGGCCCCAAATTGTCCTATTACTGTGACTATAAGAGTAACTTCTTTCTGGCACTTCATATATAGAAATAGTAGCCATTGGAGGGAGGGACCATGTGGCAAAGCTGCTTAGAAACTGCTTAGATCCTTTGCTCGGGGAAAGCCATTCTTAAAGCAGCGGGCATCTCTTGGCATGGCTGTGAGTGAAAGCTAGGAGAGGAACAGCTTGGAGGGTGGAACTTGAACAGGGTATTTAGGGGAGAAGAGCAGCAGGTAGAAAAGAAAAGAATAGCATCTAGACTACTCCCATGCAGCCTGGAGCCCTGAAGGTAACAAGTTTAGGTATGGTTTACCTTGTGCTGGTAAAGGGACTAGTGATGGACTGGGGTGAAGAGAAGCCAAGAGCCAGGAAGGTCACTTAGAATATTTGTGTCATGGTTATTCATTTGCTTTTTTTTTTTTTTCTTTTTTCTTTTTTTTAAGATCTGTGAGGATGGACACGGCTCATTGGCTAGACTTTGTGCCTAGCTGATGGATTTGAGTTTCTCATACCTGACTCCTTCTAAGAAGGTTTATTTAGCTCCTTGAGGAAAAAGTATTTTTGCTCTTTCAGAGAGTCAAGGGACCCCTTCGTTCTCTGAGAAATGAGAAGGTATTGGATTTAGAAGGGGCACCAGAGGTTTCAGTCATTGCAGAGAGTCGTGGAGGAGTAAGTCCCCTGGGGTGGGGGTGATCTTCGTCTCCCTCCCTTCCCCCCTCTCCTTGCTCCCCAGTAGAAATCAGCTACAAATCTCAGCTTGTTGGGAACAGATGGCCTTGGCTGACGAATAAGCCACCGCAGGCTGCTCCACCTGTTCTCGGGCTGGAATAATCAGCTCGAGACAAACATCGGCGCTGAAATAACTCATGGCAGCGGGTGATGCACAGGCATAGATTCCAAAAATCTCTTAAATAGATCCCCTCTAACTCTCTCCCCTCCCCAGACCCTAGAGGCCATCAGAGGAAGGTAATGGAGCAGAGAAGACAGATAGAGCCCCAAACTGAGCATGATGCCTGAACTGGTGGTGCCAAGGGGTGAGGCTGGGGGAGGGGCTGAGTTTTGCTGGGCATAGGGTGGAAGGCAGAGTGGGTGGGGGACCATTCACCTGGCAGGGCAGGAAGTTATTTCTCAAAAGAACGCAGAGAAAGTGAGAATGATCGGTCCTGTCAGGGACAAATGTGAGGAGATTCAACCAGTTGGGGATAGTAGAAAACTGAGAACTGGGGATTCATTTGAATTTTGTTCACTAAAGGAGGAATATGCAAACGTTATCAAGCTATTAGCAAATCTCTCAGCAGTTCATACAGCTCTGCCAGCAGCTGTGGGCGGGGTGGTGCCTGGGTGCCCCTACTTCTGTGGACTTGTGTTCAGCTTCCTCACCTCTTGATGAAATCAGCGGGGCTAATGTTCCCTGGCAAAGGCAGATGAGCCCATGGTGGGGGTGGGGGACAGCACAGGGAAGCAGTGGTGACAGCTGGGGAAGGGGGTCAGGGTGGTGTGGGGGTACAACTTTCTGTGAAGTCAGTCAGGAGAAGGCAGAGACTGAGAGAGAAAAGAAAGGCTGATTGCTTATTCTGGGTGCCTCAAGCAAAAGGCTCCCTTTGCTCCAGCTGCCCACCCGGTGTACAAAGTATGGAGGCTTTGAGTCCCCAGAAGGCTGCAGAGTCCTTGGACCCCCCAGTTGCATCTCTAACCGCCAGACATCACGTCCCACAGGTGACCCCTGTGGCTACACCTGAGGCCCAAGGCGTTGGAGGACAGGGCCCTCAGCTAATATTTAGGGTCCTACAAACCTGCTCCCTTTGAAACCAGATGTGCTCACAGAGGTGCCATGTTGGCCCCTATCCTGCTCAGCGCCTGGCTCTGTGGTTCTCACCCTGCTACATATTAGAAACACTCAATGAGTTGTTTTTGTTTTGTATACAAAAAGTAAAAAGAAGATTATAATGAGATTCTTTATTCATCAAGCAGCTTCTACAATTATGAACACAGAGTGAATCTTGCTTCATCTTCACCCACCCACTTTCCCATTTCCTTCGCTGGGTTATTTTGAAGCAGACCCCAGGTAGGGCATCATTTTGTTAAGAAATACTTTAATATCTATTCCTCAAAGGAAAAAATTACTCTTAAAAATGTAATCACTGTACTCTTACCACACCTAAACATTTGTATGTATGAATGTTAGTTTATTCAAATCAAGATCCAAACAACACTGAGGAGTTTTTTAAGAAATATAGTGCCCAGCGCCTTCACTCTCAGGAACTCCAATTTAATTGGCCTTGGGTGGGACCCAAGCATCATATTTTTGAAAGCTCCCTGGGTGGTTTTAATGTGCAGCCAGGACTGAGAAATGCCCTACCTTTCTCCATACCCGTTTCCTGCCAACTCCTCCTCAACCAAGTTGTTAAACACGCCTCCCTGCCCCAGCCAGTAAACCAGGCAGCTCCCAGAGCAGTTGGCACTAGCATGCCTACCTGGATGAGTAGGAGGCTGCGGGCCCCGCTTCTGCAGGCTCCTCTTCAGGGTGAGCTCTAACTTTCTGTGGATACAAGCATTCCTGTTCCCTACAAATTCACATACCATGTGCACCTGTTCCTATCTCTTTCTCTCTTAATAGCCTGATGCCTGTTCTTGCCTTGCAAGTGTAGCATGATTTTTTTTTCTTGAAAATAGCAAAATTCCTACCTCAGGAAAGCATGAGAACTTCCCTGGGGGCTGTACTCATTTGGCTGCTCACCACAGCACTGGAGCTGAGCAAGAGGCCTGCTCGGGGCTTGGCAGCAGATGTAAGAGAAACTGGAGATTGAGTGGGACTTGAACCCAAAACATTTGGGGGAATCTAAGAAACCTTTCTCTCTTGAGGATGTTAGCCCCAGGAACATTTTGGAGAATTATACCTGCATCCTTAGCTCACAACCAGCTGCCCGCCTTCCCATGGCTGCTGCTTCTGTTTGCTCCCCTACCCCTCTACTCAGCCTGCCTTTGGATTTGTTGCTCCCTCCTGTGTCCCCCGACTCCATGCCTCACTGAATGTTGGTGAAACAAATCTAGTCTAAAATAATGAGCAATCAACTACCCTGATGCTTGGGGCAGGCTGGGCAAGGGCTTGGGGGGAAGGGGTAGGGAGCTGAATCATTTATAAAGCTTAATAAAGATGCAGATGAGCATGCTGACTAAGAGCCCCAGAGCTGGGCTTATTCATTATTCAAAGTTATGTAAATGCCACTAGGTCCTGCATGTTACAATCCTGCCCCTTGTCCCTGCTGCTTCCCCCAGCCTGACATACCCGGCCCAACTCATGCCTTCCCCTCTCCTCAATGCCTGGGAGCTTTCATTCACCCTGCCTGACGCCCCGGCCCACAAACCCATTTCACACTCTGTCTCCAGGGTAATAAAACTCTTCCACCTTCTCTCTAGCCAAAAGTCTTCCAGAAGCTTGTGGGGAGGCCCTGGCCTTCAGGCAAACCTATATAGGCCCACATAGATGGGCTTCTCATTTTTAAAGATTTCCAAGGAAAGAATACCATAAGAATGCTTATATACATATTTTAATTTCTCACAAATCTACTTAGTGGGATGGATTTCCTGAGGTCTAACATAAACCCCCTGGCTGCACTAGAAGCTCACCATTGAAATAGAATATCCACTAACCAAACTCTCTTTAATCACTCTTCTGAGAAGTAAAATGCAAGCATTAAGTCACGCTCCAGCTGACTGTCTCTAGACTAAATCACCCTTGTTGCCTCCTTGTTTACCTTTCTAGACAATTGAACTGCCTTCCAACATACACTCATACTCTTTAAGCTCTTAAACCTGTTCTGGGATGCCAAACTCTGGTGAGTGTTTAACTAGAAGTACACTACATACCTCCTCTTTTTCACATCATGATTACTGATTTGTACACCACAGTTGCCTGTGTCTTAGGACTCAAATTATTTTCCTCAGATTCTCCTCTCTCTGTACCAATCTTTCCCTTTTTCCCCATCACCCCCTAATTTTTCAGCTTGGTGAGGCTGAGAGATGAAGAATTGGGTCAGAGGCGCAACAGCATCGATTGCCTCTGCTTTCCCTTCTTTTCTGGACTAGCTCTCCTCCCTCCCTACCCCCAATCTATTTTTAGCCTGCCTCTGTCTTCCTTAGTCTGGTTGGCAACCATGCTGGCCTCTTTCTCTTCACTGCCCTTATCTCTCTCCTGCAGCCCATGCAGACCCCAGCTGCCCTTCCAGAGGTTTCATTGCCTGCTTGATTTATTTTGATTTTCTTCCATCTTGAAGATGTGTTGTGTGTCTGCTTGAAAGGGGGGATGCCTGGCCACAACTGAAACTGAAGGAAAGCAGGGAAATAGTGCTGGTGGGTCTGTGTGGGCAAGTCCTTCAATGTTACTAAACCCTTATGGTGTCCTCTGACCTATTCTACAATGGTTTGTCCTCTCTTCTATGCCCATAGACTGTCCCCTACATTTTCTCTTCCCCTCTATGACCCTACCCCACCCCCAATGAAAAACACTAAGTTCCCCGACTTGGGCATTCTGGACTATCTTCCTTTGGTTTTGGGGTGTGCAGCATTCCTGGAGGTCCTTGTCTGCCTTCTTGGCCTGCACAATACCAGTCTCTTCTTACCCGATTCCTGCTTCTCTCCACTTGACCCTGACCATATCCCTCCCACAATACCTGTTCTATCCTTCATGTCCCTGTCCCTCCTTGCACTCTGTTTCTAGGACACACTGGCTCATTTGTAAAGGGCCTTAGCCTGCTTAGGCAGGGCTTGTCAGCATCCCCCACTTGTCCTTTCTCAGCTTCCTCTAGACATTGGTCCTCTCCTTTAGCTGTCACCAGCAAGCTGAATTAGACTGGATATTTTAGAAGGGGAGCTGCAGCTGGCTGGGGGAGGAGGGTGGCATGGAGAGAAGCAGAGGCAGAGAGAACTGTGGGCAGCCATGGAACAAGAGAGATTCCCAACACCCAACTTTGGAGCAGTTCTCCCCAACTTTGCCAGCTCAAGAGCTGGCAGGATCTTACACTGATCCCTCTCTGTACCTCATTTTTCTCTCACATACACAATACCTTGCTTTACAATTTACCACATTCTCTTACATACATCCAGATACCTGCATGGTGTACTCTCTCTCCTCCGAATCTGCTCAAATGCCCCCTTCTCAATGAGCCCTACCCTGGCCACCATCGAAAAGGGCAGCTCCTCCCCCTGCATTCTCTATCTTCCTCACCTTTTTGTTTTTCCCCAGTGCACCTGTCACCTTCTAACGTATGATATAATGTACTTATACATATTATTCACATTTCCTCTCCTCACTAGATTGTAAATGCCACAAGAACAGAGATTTATATCTGTTTCATTCATGAATACATCCACAGTGCCTAGCACAGTGCCTGGCACACAGAAGAAGTTCAATAAATATTTGTGTATTGAATGAATAAATAACCGAATGATCTTATTTGATTCTTACACACTCCTGTAGAGCTGGTTGACATTGTTGTTCCCATTTTTTTATCACAGTAAAATATACATAACATAAAATGTACCGTTTTAAATATTTTTAAGTGTACAGTTCAGTGGCATTAAGTATATTCATTTAAACCATGTTTATGTTTGTGATGTATTAAACCATGACGTTGTGAAAGCATCTCCACCATCTATCTCCAGAACTTTTTTATCTTCTCAAACTGAAACTCTGTGTTCATTAAACATTAACTCCTTGTTTCTACCTCCTCCAGTCCCTGGAAACAACTGTTTTACTTTCTGTTTCTTTGAACACGATATCGGTTCTTTAGTGTCTGGTTTATTTCATTTAGCATTATGTCTTCAAGGTTCATCTATATTGTGGTATTATGCCCATTTTATAGACATGATTATTATTATGATGATGATTATTCCCACTTTACAGAAGATGAGGTTCAGGGAACCATCTGAGAGTACCTAAAAAGCAGAGTTGGAATAGAGTTGGTAGGGTCGGCTGGCTTTTATAATTCCCTGGAGAAATCAGTGCTAATCCATGTGCCTAGGCCTTATAAACACAGCAGTTGAAGAGTAATTTCCTCTCTGCTTTATCTCCTTTGGGAACTCTTATTCTCATTTCTCACTCTTCCCCACTCAGTGACTTCTCCTAACATTTCCATTGCCACCACCCCCCTCCTTACAGTCCCAGTTTTTCCCTCCCCAGAGCACTTTAACTCCTTTCTCTTGGGTCATACTGGCCTGGTCTGGAGATCTTCCTCCTTGGGTTTTATATGAGTGTGATAAGTCTTGCCTGAGTCCCTATTTGCACCCCTCACCTCTCCTCCCACCCTGGGGTAGTTATGAGCCTGTTCCCTTTCAAAGCAATTAGTGCAAGGAGGCCAGCTGACTCAGTGCTAATGCCATTTCATTAAGTGGGAGCAATCCTAATGATAATAAAATGGCACATTTAACATTCAAACATTGAACAGGGTTTCTAAGCAAGTGTGTCTCTCTTTCTTTCTGGTATAACAGCTCCGTCTTCATAAGGACCTGACAATACACCTTAATGAGAAACTGGAACTGAGCCTCTTTACAGAACCAGAGAGAGGATGAGAACCAGACAAAGAATCCAGAGAAAAAGAGTATAGTGTATCAAGAGGATAAAGACCCCCAAGAATTCCTAGGGTAATGGATTATGTGGTGCTGATTTAAACAATTAAAGTCTGAAGAAATGAGGTTACATGGAAAATAAAGCCAGCACAGACTTTGATGCAATGCCATAATTTATTTGTTTATTCAACACATTTTTTCAATAGACATTTATTGTGCACCCAAGATGAGCCAGATTTCATGGGAGTTTGTGATGGAGGGAAAGGGACCTAGTTTTAGGAAAAGGAACTCTAAGGGCAGCAGTCATCTACAAATCATCTTGTTTACCTTCCCCTGGACAGCTTCAGTAAAATCCAAGTTCATCAAATGCCCCGGCGAAGAGAATCTTAGCAACTGTTTTTGTCTCCTGAGCCCTTATGTCCCCTCATCATTAAGACATCCACCTCAAAGGTCCTTGCTATTCTGTGATTATAGAATATCTGATTGACCTTCTGGAAGCAAAAAAAAAAAGAGAGAGAGAGAAAGAGAGAGAGAGAGAGCGAGAGAGAGAGAGAGAAGAAAAGAAAAAGAGAGAGAGAGAAAGAGAGAAGTCTTGGGATTAGGGAGCTGGCCAGGAAAAGAAGGTAAATTCAATCATCTGGTATTTACTGGGAACTCAAGAAACGAGGAGAAAAGGACATCTCACAGCCACTTTCTCCATCTGAGAAAATTTACCCTAGCAAAGGGCTTTATTCCCAGCTCATGTGCACCAAAGGAGGCTGCTGCTTAGGGGTCAAAGGTGAGCTTTGCCCAGGCCAGGGAAGCAGCTGTTTCAAAAAGTTGTCAAATCATAGTATGGTGTTAATTTCATGCTTAATTCATACAAGATCTTGCCCACAACAGGGGACAGCTTGAACCCATGCCCTAGAAGGAAAACAGGTTGTCAAGCATCCTCGGAGACAGGGCTGGGCCCTCTGGATGTCCTCTGCACAGTCCACAGATAGGCTTGATTCTCTTGATCATATCCCAAAGCCAGAAGTTGCCTCCCATTATGAGTACCCCTTTTCCAATTGCCCTGCCAGACCCTTATACACTCAGTATGTAGGCTTTGACCCCTATCTAGCCAGCGAAGAGCATGGAAAACACCACTTTGTCTGGCACTAAGGTAGTTCGGCTTTAAGGCACCCCAGCTCCCCTTCCTTGAGCTCACCAGAGAATCCAGCACTAATGACAATGTTGTCGTATTTTAGGTGTCAGTCAAGAATGAAGTGCTTATCAGGGGTATTCTAGAAAGAAAATCACACCTGTGTCCTCTGAGGATAGAGGAGGAAGAACTACAGGCTCAGAAGAGAGGAGACTCAGCGGGAATTTTTTCCAGAAAGAATAGGAATTCAGCATAGGAATGCTCTCTTCGAGCCAGTTCCCCCTTTGGGTATGCCAGACTTTCTCATTTGTCCATCTGCCTCTCTTCTTGCACAGAGCTATGAACACAGTAGGTGCTCAGTTAATACATGTAAACTAACTTAGCCAAGATGCCTCAGGGCCTGCTGACATCTGTCTTCTCTTTGTCCCTAAGGCCTGCTCAACTAGAATGTCTTGCCAAAAAGTCTTTTAGAGCCCTTCTGGGAAACATTGTGAAGGACTGCCAGGCATAAGCCTAGTTTCCTAATGAAAAGGAATATGAATAACCTCTAATGGGCTAGAGGTGAACCAACCCACAGAAATGAACTCCTTTGTTTCAAGTCACACACTGTGTCAGGGGTCAGACAGAGTCTGGCCTGAGCAGCTCAGGGCCTGTTTGTCTCCTTCTCTTGTTCTCCAGGACTGTGAGAGGCCTGGCCTGGCTGCCCGCACCCTTACCGTGTACATGCAATGCTCCATGATGGCAGGCTCAGACTGTAGGTCAGGTAAGTGATCTCTGTCAAAGCAGCTCAGGATTTGGACATCTTAGATGTCTGAGAATGCTGAGGGGCAGTCCTGCTCCTCAGGATCTGCATTGTTGCCGTGGTGATAGCAGACCTGGCTCCCAATCAGAGCAGTGTGAGCTGTGAGGGATAGCCTTCCCCCATACCCACCCAGCACAGGGGCAGGCTTGTACATCAAATGCCCCCCATTCATTATCCCAGCCCTCCCCAGTTCTGACAGATGCTGCTTGTTGCCACATCAGGTTGCCTAACTGTCCCGTCCCCGCCAGCACTCTGTTTGCAAAGGAAGGACTCCCTTTGCTGAACTCAGGACAGCTATGGATCTTGCATTTGCAAGTAGTGAATCTGGCTGCTGCCCACTAGGATTTGAAGGAATCTGATGGAGGAAGTTACAGTGGCTCCCCCAAATCTGCATGGGTCCTACTAGCCTTCTCTCAGCCTTTCACTCACCTTCATCAGCCATGGGTTCTCTCTGAACAGCAACCCATAGATATGGTGGGGCGCTGGGCTGAGGCCCAGGCCCAGAAAGCATGGAAAGGCCTGGGAGACACCATAGCTTCCAGGAACCTTCTCTCTCCAGTAACATACGTTCATCTGCAGGGTCTTGTAACAGGGAGAGGAAGTGGGAAATAAAGGGGGAAAGCCAGGGAACTGTAAGACAGTAAGAACAGTTTCTTCTGGGGTCCTATAGCCTTTCAATACAAGCCCAAATCCTCTGATTAAATCATCCATCTTTTTTTTGCCCAATTCTCACATTATTTACATGGTACATTGTGTCATGGTACACAAAAATCTCTGAATCTCTATCTCTTCCCCCATTCTCCCATAACTGTACCCAGCCTTCCTTTTTTCCCTCCAGGAGTTAATAATACCCCATTTTACTGAGTGCTTACTATAGGCCAGGCCATCTCCTGAGGGTTTTATATATATTATTTAATTTAGTTCTGCAACATCCTAACCCCCATTTTACAGGTTATGAAACTGAGACTCAGTGAGGTGAATGAATTTGCCCAAAGTTGTCCGCTAGCAAGTGGCAGAGCCAGGACTCAAACATGAGTCCATTTGACTTTGAAGTTTCTTTTCCAGCTCCCAGCTCCTTTCACCTGGAGAGGCAGCTCAATTCCCAGGGTACATAGGAGTTGGTTGGTCCAAGGACCTACAGTGATGATCAAGTTCTCAGCTTCTAACTCTTGGAGGTGGTTTTTACCAAGACCGAGATCCCTGTTTTTATCTCTATCACCTTCTCTCCATCATGCACTATGCCTCCTAGCTCTTGAATTGCATCCTGAAAGAGCAGAAGTAGGGAAGGGCAAATGGTTATGTATGTGGTTCACCCTTGTGGAGAAAGAGTCTTTCATTTAGGGCAGAACCTAGACCTCTTCTCCCACATTGACAAGGCCTAGCAAGGTATATAAAAGTGCCCTGCCCAAAGGTCAAGCCTAAGCCGGCATGGCAAAGGATCTCATCCAGCAGGGGGTCAGGGGATAGCTGACTGGAACCCAGGATGCCCAGACCAGGCATGTTGCCCCCAGTACTGCACAATATCAACTGGAGAGCTCTGAGGGCGTGTTCTGCATAGAGAACTTCTTTGGACTTGTCCAAGAGCCCCACTTCTCCCCTGGTCAGCCAAATATTGGGGAAACATTGCTTCAGTTCCTCAGATTAAAGATATTGGTGTTCTACCCCCTGCCTAGACAAAGTCGCCTGCATTGTTTTTAATTCTGGGTTCTCTTTCATTCCCAGAAGCAGTAGTCCAGTCTGCCTGTTTAAAAAACAAAACAAAACAAAAACAAAGTCACCCTGGTGAAGGCATGTATCAGGGCCCTGAGCCATTCTGTCTCATCCCTCAGCAAGGGTCCCAAGGCCAGGCATCAAGAAGGGCCCCAGCCTCACGTTAGAAAAACAAATAAAGTCATCTCGATTCTGTCGTAAGAGTCCCAGTGTTATGAGCTGGCTTCTAGCTCTTTCCCAAGTCTGCCTTTGGCTCTCACTGTGAATAGGTTTATTTATCCTTCATTCTGCCTTATCAGGATCCATCCTGACATTGAGGCGCAGATTCTAAGTCTTTTCTTTTATTTCCACACCTACAAAAAAGGAGGTGTTCAATGAATTTGATGCGATGTCTTCCCCTTCCTCCTGTCCCCTGATCCCATTCACTATTTTCATCTCTATTCTTTACCCTCTCTTTCCTGTCCCTTTTCTTGTCATATAATTTTTTGTCCCTTTCTGTGTGTCTGTCTGTATCTCGGTTCCTTTCCAGAAGGTACCTGCTTTGTGGAAAAGGTCATAAATTGGAATATCTGGCTCTGGTTCCAGTCCTGGCATTCTCTGTGACCTTGCTCTGGTTGCTCACTGCTCCAAGACCCAGATTTCTCCTCTGTAACAGATCTGCTGGACTATCGGTGGTTCCACACCTGAGTGGTATTGTCCCTGATCCAGGGCATGTGGAAATGGCATGGACATTTTTTTCACTTGTCAGAATGCCTAGGAATTGCCACTCACATTTAGTGGGCAAGGACCAGGGAAGCTAAACCTGCAGTGCTCAGGAAGATCCCACACAAATGCCAATAGCACCTTCATGCAGAAACACCTGCAGATGGACTACTAGGGCCACACAATTAATTCAGTGATTCTATGATTTTTGTATTTCCTTCTATGCTTCTTACTCCCTAAGAGAGTAAAAGCAGTTTCTCTTTAATGCTTTTTATCTCTCTGTCACAATAACCCAAAGCTCTCTTTTTGTGAAAACTGATCTAAACAATGGAAAGGTCATTTTTGCCCTTGGAACCATTCCTGTTGTCCCTCTTACTTTCAGCAGCTGAAGTGGCCAGCATCAGTCTGGTACATCCCCCAGGTACTTCGTATAAAGCTCGTAATAGCCTATAATGGAGTCTCATGGATATTACACGCTTCCAAATCCCACATTATCTGGTTGGGGGGATTAAAGAGAAGATTGGGAGGGGGTAGGGCCACCGTGGGCCCCGAGGCTGGTGTCAGTACACAGAGCCGCGCAGCGTGCCCAATTCATTTGCTATGGCCCCCGCCTACCCAGCATTCACTGCTGGTGAGAAAGCAGTGAGTGCCTCTGCCTCATCAAAACTGGAGAAGGATGCTGAAGAAATCCCCACTAGCCAGCAGACAGTCTTTTTCCTGTGGCCCCTAAAAGAACTTCAGATTCAGGTCCTCAGGTAATGAAAACTTTCCTAGTAAACTTCGTGGTCAACAAGGTAATTAAGAAGTCACCCAAGCATATGTTCTTGAGCCTTTTTTGCCCAATGAGGTTGTTGCTGGGGAGAATTCTGTGAAAGACTTGGCTTAACCCTCACCTTAGCAGTCATACTGTCAGATCCCTGGCAGTATGGGAAATTCCAAAGCAGCATATCCTAACCTTGCTTGCAATAGACCAGCCTTCGATCTCTCATATGTGCTAAGATTTAGTTCCTTTCCTTTCTCCTTCCTTCCTTGTTTCTTTCCTAGTTTCCCTCCTTCTTTCCTCCCTTCCTGGATATAAGAACTCATACAAGAATGTACTCTGTGGAGAAAATGAACTCGTGCCAAGACAACGGGCAAATCTGTCAAATTATGAAATGCTGAGTGACGTTCTCATTCTCAAGCTGTCCTGTGGTGGATGAAGCGGGAGCTCCCCATCCCAAGGAGTAATCAGCGAGCTGATTCTGCCAGTGAATGTAATTGTGCTGATCATAATCATTTTGCTCCAGCTCTCTGCCCCTGTGGCATTTATTTCTTATCCCAGATATTGATCTAACAGTGAGAAATTTTCCACCTGAATTTGTGATGCTGGACCCTCCCCTAGTCCGAAGATGCGTTTGGGAAATTCTCATTTTCCGTGGATCATAGCTGAGCTATTTGGCCTGAGGGAAACCATGCACTGCTGGCGAAATGCCTTGGATTGGAGAGAGATTTTTGACCATTATGAACAAATCAGAAATAAATGTAAAACGCTGCCTGGAAATGCAAAGCCCTATCATTATGGGAGATAGGTGAGAGGCTCCTGTGGGAAATGCTTAGAGAATTGGAAATCAGTCAATCAAAACCAGGATTGGAGAATGGGCCTTTTCCCCTCAGTATGAAGATAGATGATTTCCATGGGCAGATTGAAAATCATTTAAGTGCTTATTTTCTTAATGGCTTTTCCTAGATCCCAACAAACAGATTGCTCATTCTGAATCAATTTCTCACCCCCGTGCTCTGGGCCTCCCTCTGGTCTTTTTTTGCTCAGACATAGGATACAAAATTTTGAAAGAAGAAGGGTGAGAAGGGACAAGGGCATTGAAAGAAAAGGAAATGACTGGTAAGGGCTGGCCTGGAAGTCACCTTGAAGTGAGGCTGGGTGGTCAGAGAACCCTGAAAAGCAGGCAGCACCCCACTCCCAGAACGCCATCAGCTGAGTGCAGAGCATTTGTTATGAATTGCACCCTCTTCCCAATCCTAGCTGGACCCAGCACTAGGAAGAGGTAAATCAAAGATTCCTCCCAAGGGTCTCATTGGCTCTATGTCCCAACTACAGCCACAGACATGATGTGGGAAGTTGGTGATTAGGGATTTCCCCTAGTTACTATAAAAGGACAGGAAGCAGAATGGAATGGGGAGGAATTAGGAGGGGCAGACAGCTCTCCCCGCATCTACCGTCTCCCATCTCAGAATCTAGCTTTCTCCTCTCTGGGTTAAAAGTGCCAGGCAAGCCAGCTCTCAGAGTGTCACCTTGGGGAAAGGATTCTAATAGGGACTTGGTAATGGCTGCTGTCTTTGTTGGTTTTGAAGGAGCTCTTGTCGTTTCATCTTCTGCTCAGTGGGCCGAGGTGGAATTGGTTAACAAAGACCGCTCCAGGGAGGGGATGTGGCTGACAAGCCAGACACTTCGCAGACACAGGAAGCAGCAGCTGTGGAGGGGGCCACCAGGTTGCCAGCAGCTGTACTGCCTACGGCTGTGATCTCGTCTGATATTGTCAGCTAAGCAGGGGCAGCCCAGGTCAGGAGCTAGATAGTAGGACTCAAAGGGAAAAGGCGGGGCAGGAAAGAGAGGGGCCACAGAGCTGGGATTTGCTCTTGCTATCAGCATCCTGGCTGTACACATCACACAAGATTCAGACCTTGTGATCTGACACATGTGTCACAGTCTGTTTCCAGAATATATGCAAATATCTTGAGCTCACCCATGTTTAGTATGCCACTGTCACAGAAAGTGGCAGAACAGAATAAAAAGAATTAGACCACCAACCACCTTAACTACCAACTACTGAAGGTGTTTTTTTCCAATCATCATCAAATAGCATTAAGTAAATACATTCATATCTATCAATTAAATTATGATATTGTGCTGATTCTTCCAGAAGAACCTAAGAGAATAAGAACCACAAAGATGATGAATCATTTAGAGAATCAGAATTAAGAACAAAAGCTAAAAGAATTGAAATGTGAAGTATCTGTTCTGTGTCCCTAAGTAAAAGCACCAAATAAATTAGTGTGCCTGAGTAAATGAAGTCAGCCATAAGAAAGGACTTGTTGATGATGATGATGATGATGATGTTATATAATAATACCTAGAAGGTGAAGGAGAATAAGAGGTTCAAATTTCCAGGTATAAAATAAAACAAATAAGTCATGGGGATGTGATATACAGCATAGGGAATATAGTCAATAATATTGTGACAGCATTATACAGTGTCAGATGGTTGCATGGTGATCACTTCCTCAGGTATATAAATGTTAAATAACTATGGTGTATGCTTGAAACTAATACCATATTGTATGTTAGCTACATTTTAATGAAAATATTTTTTAAAATAACAGCACTCTATAGGACTTGAAAGATTTTTCAAAGTATATTCACTCCACTCTTTCTTTTTCATAATTGAGGCTATGAGACATCAGAATGACCTCTTAAGAAAGTCTATGATATGTCCCTGTCTGTAAATGTGCATTAGTAGTCTTCTGATCTGGGATGATTTAGCCATGAATTTGTTTGGAGACAGGAGGTGCACAAAGTAAACCAGGGGGCCAGCCAGCTACCACTCAGGGACCAAATTAGGTCTGACACTTGTTTTTGTCTGTTGCACAAGCCAAGATGGTTTTTATATTTTTAAATGGTTGATAAAATGCAAAAGAAGGATATTTCATGACATGAAAATTAAATGAAATTTCCATGTTCATAAATAAAGTTTTATTGGAACACAGCCATGCTCATTTGTTTACATGTTATCTGTGGCTGCTTTTACACTGCAGTGGTAGAGCTGAGTAATTGGCAGAGTTGAATAGTTTCAACAGAGACCATATGCCTGCAAAGCCTAAAATACTTACTATGAGGCCATTTATAGTAAAAAATAGCCAGGCCCTGCTCTAAATAGAGAGCATAGGATGTCTGTGATTTTCAGTAACAGGTTAAGGCCCTGACTACTTAGTAGCAACGCTTTAATGGTTGTGCGGATAATTAAATGAGTTAACACGTATCAAGTACTTTTAGAACATCCTTAGTTTCTTACTATAAGCAGCCAGTATATAATGATGATGATTTGTTAAATACTAACTATTCTAAGCCCTTTACATTCTTATGCTCACAATAGCCCCATGAAATAGGTATTATTACCCCTACTTTACAGATGAGGAAGCTGAGGCTCACAGAGATTAAACAACTTGCTCTAAATCACACAGCTAAATGTGTCAGAGCTGATATATAGAGCCAGGACTGCCTAGTTCCAGAGTCCTTCCAAATTCTTGTCCTCCTGACAAAAAGGAAGACTGAGAATATGAAAATCTCCTTCCCAAGGGTCCCTTTCCTCTCTCCCACTTCAGCAGCCATTCCCCATAATGTCCACGGTTGCTGCATTCCATGTGCCTCCTCCCACCCTTTTTCCTCCCTGGCTCAATGGAGATAGGACATGGCTAGCTCAGAATAGGTAGAAGAAACTGCCATTTATTAAAAGGCTCTAGGCACTGTGCCAAGCATTTCGTAAGAGTTTCATTTAATCCTCACAAAACCCCTATGAGAAAAATGAGACACAGAGAGATACAGAAACTTTTCCAAGGTCACACAGTTGGTAAAATGTAGAGCATAAAGGCATATTCAAGCCTGTCTGACTCCAGAATCATCTTCCATCTAAAAGATTCCAGACTCTTCTAATATCTCTTTTAGACTCCTACTTGTCTGCTGGGAAGAAGTGTGCCCTCCAAGGCCTCAGCAGTTCTTTTAGCAGAAGATACTCAGCAGTATTCACAGATGGCTGACAGAGAGGGGTCTCTTTTCCAAGCCACCCCTCAGCAAGACATGCTCTTTTATTTGGGTGCTGGGTGCATTAACTGCCTCTGGAATAAATCTGTAATTAGCTGCCCTAGCTCTATTTGCATAATGGATTTCACTTTGTTCTTAAGTTAATGGGGTTTCTGCAACAGAACAGTAACCTCTTGGTTCCTGGCCATTAAAATAACTGCCACCCTGTAGGGTAGAGCCAGAGTTTTGTAGAAAGTTCAGTTAAAAGCCACAGAGAAGATGGGAAGGGAACTGGGGTGGGTGGTTAAAGTTCTCTTTCCCTCACAGGTTGTCTGCCTTCTTCCCCACGTGTGTTTGAAAGGTGAGTGAGGAGAAGGTCTTAAGGGTTAGAGAGAGCCATGAGGGCAATAAAGAAAGAGCGGGTCTGAGGAGCATCCCTATTTTTTTTCCTATGGGAGGAAGTATTCAGAAAGAACAAAATGGATTTATAGGAGTCACTCTGGGAGTTGGGAGCTGCACTCAGTATGAAAGGTTATGATACTAGTAGGAGTATAAAGAATCAAGACAGCAACCTCCTTTTCCGTATCAGCCCCTGCCCTAAAAGAATCTCAGATGATTCCATAGAGATATAGATATGACCCCTGCTAGCCTTGGGCACATGGTCTGACCCCAGTCCTGGAACCCAGAGCCTAGAGGGAGCCAACTGGAACTGTGAAGAGATCTAGTGACAGAGAGCAGAATGCTTCTATGCATCCAGCACTTCCCTAGACCCTATGTCCCTCTATTGCATTTCGAGTGTTCATGGCACTGGCCCCTCACATACTAGAAGCACCAGGCCCCATGATTCAAGACATTCCTCCTCCTACCCAAACCTGTATAATTGGGTTCCAGTCTCTTGTTCCAGCTGGGCCCATATCTGGTAGCACTCATCTATCATCTGGGTATAAAAGTTTTCAGGGTATGCCCTTCGGATTATCCGCTCTTTCCGTGGGAGCTTCCTCGGGAGTGTGGTAGGAAGAACTGGAAGTGGAGAATAAGAGAAGCTATTATCCCTTGCACTGCCCGCCCCTACTTCATGTGCTGTCAATCAAGAACACTTATTCTTCAAATATTTCCATACAGTCTCCCTTTATGACCAAGTTCTGACTATTAGAACAGAGTTCTTCATATCACTAACTCAGCCTCCTTTTTTGATAACATCATTCACATCTCAAAGTCCCTTTGTTAGTTTGTCTTCAGTCATCCTGCTGCTACACTATCTCACTTAAACTTGTAGAGAAGCAGAATTAGAAAGAATCTTTGAGATCATACTAGTCTAGCCCCTCATTTTATGAACAAGAAAACATGTTGACTATTTCTCTGTGGCTTAAGATCACTCAGGACAAGGAAATTACTTGGGATTTAGCAAAAAGATGAAGAGTTTCCTAAAAGCTCGAACCAAGAATCCCTTAGGCTTTGAGAAAACTGATAGATAAATGAAAAAGATTTCTAACCACTCCAGTTCATCACCAAAAAGAATAAACCAAAACTAACCTGGATAGCTCTAGGCAGAATGAGAAGATAGAAACCTTAGGAAAGTAGGTTGGGTAAACCTATCCCAGGAAGGACCCTGTAGATAAACAGGCCCACCAGCATGTGCAGTGGTCACTGTAGACTGCACTGCATGGGAACACCTTTTCTGTGAGAAAATAATAAGACCTAAGTATTATTCCTGTGTATCAAAGAAGAGGTTGCTAGTATCTGGAGGTGGCAGAAAAAAAAGAAGCCTCTGCTGGGTTCTAAGGTGAGAGACCAGGAATATACAGGGATGAACCCTACTTCTGAGGCTGACAAATCAGCCTTTGCCTCTAGGCAAAACTGTCTTTACTTAAGGTTACCCAAAACAGAACTGATTCTTTTTCTAGGTCAGATCAACGTTTTGGCAAAGAAGAGGCTGGGGACCTGGAACACTTATTGGTCAAGGGCATGAACTGGGGTAGTAAAAAGAAGAAATGTGCCTAAAAACCCAATGTGGGTCTTAGGGAGAGTAGAACTTTCTTTGCATTGTCATGAAACACATCAACAACTAAGCTACAAATGGCACAGAATTTGTGATGATCCAGTCCTTTGGCCTCACCCCTTGTGTCTGCTAGCTCTGGAAAACCCTCTTTAGAGGGAGAGAGACAGACAGTTCTTAAGGTCAGGAGTACAGAGGGGACACAGTACCTGCTCCAGCCCAAGGACCCTCTTTCCATGTTTGGCCAGATGGTATGCAGTGAAGCAGTCCTGGTTGCCTGCCCCAATCACAATGGCATCACAGAGATCTTTTGGAGCAGCCATGATGCCCACTAAATCAGCCCTGTAGCCACAGAGCCCACACACAAAGGAGAAGGCAAACAAAGTAGGCTCTGGGCTGAAAGAGGAAGAGTAGGGCAAAGACCAGCCTGGCCAACATTCCCACAATACCCTGGGGCTGTGTCCTTCTCTCTGTTCCTCCTTCCTCCAAAATCTGGCACAGGGCTCAGCCTCCGCCTCCCCTGCAGAGCAGAGCTGTGTAGTCTGATTTGTGAGGTTTAGCCCAGCTCAGCTGCCAGCCTCACCCTTACATCCCTCTAGCTTTCTATTCTTGGCTCAATTATTGTCATGCAAATGGACTCTTTCCTATGCCACCTTCCTGTCTCATTATGATCTTTGTCTCTAGGACTTCGGCCCTGGAATTTCAATGCCTCCTAGACCAAGCTGGGCACCAGGAATGCTGCTTCCCCCTGCTGGCTTCCCTCTCTTCAACCTGATTTCCTTTGGAGATTCTAGAGGGCCGAGCTAAGAATTTGGCACTATGCCCAGAGTAAAGTCCACCTCCCTAGTGGGTGGTGAGATCAGGGAAAGAAGCAGGGGCCAATTGAGAGGGCAGTTTTGTGATTATGAAATTATTCCCAGCATGTTTTACTTTCATTTTTTTTAAAGGAGAAGAAGAAATGATCCTGAACAAATGGAAAGGACAGAGTAAGAGGAAGAGCCTTCTCCTGAGGCATAGACAGGGGACTAGGTGCCAGCCTTGGGCATGGAAAGGCCCTATAGTGAGTGTTCCCTCTGTGCAGGCAGTGTGCTAAGTAAATACTTCCACATGCATTCTGGACAGAGCCAGGATTGATAGAGACTGATTCTTATACAATTTGGGGGTCCTCTTTAAGAAAAGGAAAAAAATTATGAATACAAAATTAGGTGCTAGGACTAATTTAATTGCATGAAAGAGACCATGCAATTTAGGAGCCCCATGGTTGAAGTTTCATCAGCTTCATGGCAAAACTGCCTCTGCTTGTATTGTCTCATTCAATCCTTATAGTCCCAGGAGTAAGTGTTTTTATCCCTACTTATGGCATGTTAAAGATGGATCCAAATTCTTTGTCACTCTTCCTATCATGGGCCCTGTGACTGCTTGACCAATAGAATATGACGGAAATGACACTGGGACACTTTCTAGCCCAGACCTAAAGAGACTGAGCTTCCTCTTCTTGTCTTGAAGCACTCATTGGAGGCCTGAGCCTCCATGTTAGAGGTCCAGGAGAGACCACATGCATGGTCCCTGAGACTACATGGAGAGCCAGACATAAGAACGAAGCCATTTTGGACCCCCAGCCCAACCCAGCCACCAGCTAAATGCCATTGGGTGACCCAGTTTATGCCACACAGAACAAAAGAATCACCCAGCCAAGCCCCATCTGAATTCCTGACCTACAAAATTTGACATAAAATAAAACAATTGTCATTTTTAGCCACTAAGTTTTGGGGTAGTTTTTTAATGCATCCATAACCAAAATACCTCTTTACAGCAAAAGACATTAAGTCTTAGAGAAGTTAAAACTCACCCTGCTAAACATGGGCACTGAGATACGAACCCAGGTTTGTCTACCCCAGAACCTGTTTCCTTAACCACAGTGCTATACTGGGAAATGATCAGAACTCTTCATGATAATTTTTATTTGAATATTTTGCTGTTTCCCTTATGGCCATACTGTGAGTGGAAGAAAATAAAGGACCGAGAAATTCATGTGACCACAGGGTGCTGCCTAGCCTCAGTGCAGTGGCCTGACCCCAGCAAAGAATCCCTCCACCCCTGAGTGACCTTGGCAATGAGCTGTGCTCTCAGCCTTGCCTTTCCTTTCCTAGGAATATAAGGGTCCAAAGAAGGGGTGTCATACAAATGGCTTTATTTTTTCCTTTAAAAAAAAATCAGTCTAGAATCCAGAAGTCATCTCAACTCCTCCTCACCCCTAACTCACATGGGATGAGATAGCATCCACCTCACAATTGGACAGCTCTCATAGGGTAAAAAATGGCAGACATAACAGAGAAAAATGTACTATTTAAGTATGTAAAGGTTTGATGTAAATATATAAGGTCAGCCCCTGGATTTCTCTTGAGAAGATGTCAGAGGAGATAAACGGTTTACACAGAAGGAAAAGCAGGCAGCAAATCTTCATGGAAGTATGCCCAGTCTCACTAGCAATGAAAGAAATGGGAATTAAATAACGTCAAGGCATGATTATGTGGCTATCAAATGAGCAAAAATAAATAAAAATGATAAAATCTGATATTGTCAGTGCTGTAGGGACAGAGAGAGAATAAGGTGGCAACCCAGATGGTCCGGGCCTTCTGGAAAGTGCTGGGGCAGTGTGAAAGAATGGTAAAATTGTTCAAAACTTCTGACCTAGGAATTTGACTTGGGGAACTATACCCCAAGGAAATATCCGAAGAAAGAAAAAGACATTTGTTTGAAGACATTCATAGCTGTGCTCTTATAATTTTAAAAAATCAGGAACAGTCCAGCCACAGGGAATAACTGAACAAACTATGACACATTGACACAACGGAATACTATGTAGCAATTCAAAGTGACAAGTATAAGGACTGTGGGCTCCACAGAAATGTGTATATGAAATCACATCGAGGAAAAGAAGCAGAACACAAATAGACACACGGATCAGAACTGCGAGGTGTGTGTGAGTGTGTGTGTGTGCGCGCGCGCACGCGCGTGTGTGTGCATTATCAAAGAGATAAAGAGAATTTGGCGAGGTAATTGAGTTTAATGCTCATTAGTTTCCATATTCTATAAAAATTGTGTTTCCATTGACAATCTGTAAAAGGAGAAATCCCCTGGGGACACAGATGCTTTAGATCTCTCTGGTCAGTGGCTCCAGGGCCTGGGCAAGTTCTTTCATTGTTCTAATCTCAGTTCTTCCTGCTGCCGGCCCCCCATCCCCCGACATTTCTTATTGTTCATCCTCCAGGGGAGCTACTAAGCGGCTCTTAGCCCCCCTCTCCTTTGTTTAATATAATATCCCTTCAGAGATAAAATGACAATTCCATTTTCCCATCCCTACTTCATAAGCTTGCCCTGGATTCCTGGACTCAAGTATTATGCTGCTTGTTAAGAATTTCAAACAGCTCCTCCAAAAGCAGACACTGGCCATGGCCCAACCTTAAAATGAAAAGCAAATTGATTTCTGAAGGTTTCCCCTCTCTCTCAGGGTTGCCCATCATTGAGGCTGTCCTGACAGGGGGAGGCAGAGAGAAGCGATCCCCTCAAATTCCATTTTAACACCCATTCTGGATCTAAAGACTATGAAAGGGAGAGCCACAGCCCTACACCATGCTGCTGTGTGTCAGCAATTGTGGCTCATGTCCTGAGGCAGAGCCACGGAGAATGTAAGGCTGAACTGCTCAGCTGATGGCTTGATTGACACTTTGCAGATGGGGGTGGGAGAACCAAGCTGTACAGCTCAGAAATAAAGAGAGTACCCATATTGAGAGAGAGAGAGAGAGAGAGAGAGAGAGAGAGAGAGAGAGAGAGAGAGAGAGAGAAAGAGAAAGAGAGACAGAGATAGAGACAGAGACAGAGGCAGACACCTAGAAGTTGAATAGTGAGGGAGAGGCTTCAGTTCTCTTTCCTCTGACCCCTGCCAAGGTGCTGGAGCCTGGGGAAAGGAGGCAGGCAGGCCATCCAGGAAGTGGCCACTCTGAACCCATCCTGCCAGCTGCTGGGGGTGTCTGGGTCCCTGAATGTGCAGAGGACACCAGTGTGAAAAAGTGAAGAGCAGCAGAGCTGGATCTATATGTGGTCTCCATACACACTGAAGACCCACTGACTGTCCCTCTCCTCCATCATTGTTCCCTTTGCCCCAGATCATCCATCTACCTTCCCTCACCTAGAATCTTGCAGTAACCTCATAACCAGTCTCCCCACCCCATCCTTGCCCCTTTATCTATCCATGTTCCTGCCAGAGTCCTTTCTCTAAACGGTAAATCTGAACAGGTCACTTCCTTGCTGAAAATTCTTTAATAACTGCCCATTTCCTATGAGGATAAAAATTACAACTCCTTAATTTGGCACACAAGGCAGTTTGTGTTCTGGCCTCCGCCTGCTCCTGCAACTCTACAGTGGGTCCCTTCTCACTATGCTCTTTAGGCCCTGGCTGCACTGAGCTGAGAGAGCTTCTAGCATTTGCTATGATGATTCCAAATTCCCCAATATCCCCAAGCCCACTTGGATGGCTTCTCTCCTATAGTCTCATCCCACTCTATCTAGTCTCAATGATAACATGAGCATAGTGTATTATAATTGTTTGCATGTCTGCCTTTCCCCTAAACTCCTTAAGAAAAAGAGGTCTTTTTTTTATTGTCCTTTTTCATAGATAATACAGACATGTGGAATAACAATTAAAAGGTATAAAAGAGAACACTGTGAAAAGAAGTCTCCTTCCCACCCTGCCCTCAGCCACTTTTTTCTCCTTATTACATGCAATACTGTTATTATTTTTTGTGTCCTTCCAGATGTTCTATGGGTATACAAACATACTTATACAGTATATTCTGGGTTTGTTTGTTTGTTTCCTCTTTAATTCCCCCCTCGCTCCACCCTACTTCCACCCCTGACCTATGAATGTTGCTGTCTCCCTTTTTTATTTTTAAGAACTGGATCTCTGAAGGCGGGGGTGTCTCCCCTCACACACTCGCACCACCCCCCCGGGGCGAGGCACCCCTGGTGCACTCAGGGGGCCTGGCGCACCCGGGGTATGGTCTGTGACTCTACCCAGGAGTAAAACAGACATGCTAACCATTACACTATGGAGCCACCCTGTTGTTATTGTTGTTGTTGTTGTTGTTGTTATTGTTTTAATCTTGGCTTCCACTTGAGTCATATGGAGCTGGCACATTCTTCCTGATGGCTGTATAGTATTTTATGGTATGAAGGAGGCACTTGGGACAGAGAAGGCACCCATATGTGTTGGCTGAATAGATGGTGAGTTTCTCTGGCTGTTGGAGGCACCCTATAATTATGTGGCCCTCTAGCCATCTAGTATTCGGTTTGAGGGAGGTGAAAGTTCCATCTGGGCTGGCCCAGCAAGGTACATCTTCAAAGGCTGACAGTGCCTTTTGTGAGCTGCTGAGGGCAGTGCCCACCTTCAGGCCAGGATTTGGGCGGGGTGAGCTGAACACCCAGAAACATTGGTTTCTGCTTCCTGCCATGGCTTTGTATTTGTGTTTGTTAAATGGCAGATATTAAGGTCAACTCTGCTTCCTCAAGATACAAGAGTTTGATACACAGTCTCTAGGGGAGGGAAGAAAATAAAGAAAAGTTCTGAAAATTGAAACTGAAACCTCTAAGAAAATATTAAGTCATCTTTTAGCCTATGAAAGGGTTCTCAGGCCTCACTGAGACAAAAGAAAATGCAGTAAAAATGAGGGAAGAAACATTTTTATTGTCCTAAGGGAAAATTTTCCTGAAGATGAACACTAGAATCTTTTTACTCTTATCTCAAGGTCTTTCTATTCCAGCTCTATTCAAATATGTGTGCATATCTGCACATTCATCAGACCCTAAAATACACCCAGGTGTTTATTAAGTAGATGTCTTTACGCATATGTATCTGAATGGATATATTCCTAGCACTAGGCTTTTGAGATGGTCCCATGAAAGCCCAATAGACATGGAGAAAGATGAAAAATCAAAGAGTGCTGAGAACTGATGTCCCATTTCTCACATTAGAATGTATTTGGGATGAAGATGACATATGCATCCTCTGTGAGAATTCTCTCTTCCCTTCTCTGGAAAGACTCTACCATTGCTTTCCCATGCTTCACAGCTTGCATATCAGGACACTCTGAAGTGGGGAGTGGCAGGGAGAAATGGGGTAGAAAAAGTAAAGTACATTTTGCATGGATTGGGCTGGCTTGACAGGTGACAAATGGTAACCAAAATTCAGCAGCATGCAGAAAGATTAACTCCAGTGATTCAGCTCTCTGGTATTCTCCAGTTTTCAAGCAGATATGATGTTCCCCTCTCCTGCCTCTGCAGACTGACTATGGATGTCACTGTATGTTATAGACGGATGTGGGAGCACAGGTCCTCCCCACACTGTACTGCCAGGCATAGGATTGCAGAGGCAGAGAATAAGAGGGAAGCCTGAGGGAAAGGAGGGAGGGAAGAGAAGCAGAATTCTGGATAATAACTCTTCCATTCCTGTTTTCTGCTTATTGCCTCCAGGCTGGCCCCCAAAGCCTGTCTGGCCCAACTCCTGAGTACAATGCTTGTAAGACTCATCTCTTACTTTGTTTTCTCACTGCTTCTTTTTCTATTTTATTTTATTTTTATTTTTCTGCCTGGGTCCCCCTTCCTTCCTTGAGGTCAACAAAGAGAGATTTGAGGAAAGGCCTTTGTGGATGAATGAAAGGATAAAGGGGCCTGGCTGGGGGAGAGGCCTGGAGGCAGTGGAAGAGGAGGAAAGGAAAAGGGAGCCAGGAATCTTAGGTACCAAAGCCACATGGTTCTGCTTCTTAGTGGGAAGCTTAGTGCTCTTTCTCCTAACTGAGGTTTTTATGGAAGGTTTCGCCTGCTGGGGCTGGGAAGGCAACTCTCAGCTGTACCCCTCCCTTCTCTTCTCATCTGGCTGCTGGTTTAGACAGGACTTTAACATTTGGGATTTACCAGCCTCTTGAATGAATCTGTGGACTAGTGTCTTTCATCAATTCCGGAAAACTCTCAGCCATTGTCTCTTCTCAAACATTTGCCTCTGCCCTATTTGTTTCCTCCTCTCTTTGTGGGACATTAAACATATATTGGGCCTTTATCCACTGTATCTCTTATCTTCTCTATCCCCCTTCCCTTTTTGTCTCTCTGTACTACATTCTGGGTAATTTCTTACTATTATATTTTACTTTGCTAATTCTCTATTCTACTACATCTCAGCTGCTTTTAAATTTATGGGTTTGATTTTAATTGCAGTTACTGTGGGATTTTTTAATATTTTAAATTGCTATTTGTTTTTTAAAGTCTGTTTTGTTACCTTACATAATTTGTTATTCCCTGCAAATATTTTCAAACTTTTCTTTTATTTCTTTGACCACAGTAAGCATGGTTGTTTTTATAGTCTATTCTGATCAATCTATGATGTGAAATCTTCTCAGCTGTTTTTCATTTGTCTCTTGTTTCTATGATTCTCATTCATGAGAATTATTTTCCTGTAGGCATGACTCTCTCTAACCATGTTTGGGTAACTGCACTGGAACAAAGAATATACAGGAATAATTTGAATATGAAGAGGCCTCTATTTGAGAGGATTATGCTTGCTACTGCCAGGCACTAAGGGTACCACCAGTCCAGAGTTATCTTAAACAAGTTCCCCATCTGAAGTTCCCTGGCTCACTCAGGCACTGTAAACTTGGGCTGGTGTACTTCAATCCACCCTGACCCTGATGGCGGAGACACAGGGATCTTGGTGTATTGTGGGGAGGATCTTCTATTAGATTCTCCATCATGTGCAGGGACCAAGCTTGCATTTCCAAGCCCCTCCCTATTCCACATGATCAAAATGAAATTTAGGATTGACAGATGCTCTTTCGGAGAAAAGTGGTTTCTATGCTCTGGTTTTCTTTTCCATGTTATCCTGTTAATGCCTTACTATCTCCTCAACTCTTTGGGGCTTTTGGGATATTTTTGATATTTTATCCAACACTTTCAGTTGTTTTTACTGGGATAATTGTCCAAATAACTCAGCCTGCCATTACTCAGGCTTCCAATTTCAGTTGCAATCAGATTACTAGTACCCGAAATATTCTCCAGGACCTCCTCCATTTATATTTTCTGTCCCCTTCCTCCACAGATACAAAGAGTGGTGGTGGGGGAGATGGCAACTGTCAACAAGAATGGCCACCTCCCTTAGAAATGAGCAAGAATAGGAATTTCATAATAGCTACCATGAGAGTCAGATTTAGAGGTGGACAAACCAGGCTTTGGCTGAAGGACCAGGATACATAGGACACTAAAGCATCATCATGATTTGGAATAAAATAGAAGAGAATTTTGCTGACCAGATGCCTTTAGGGAATCACTATATTGTTTAAAAGGAAGAGTATTTTGATAAGATGCAGGTGTAGGTTGTGACACGCCCACCTCCATCCCCCCATCCCACAAACAAGGTTAACTGCCTTATGCTGAGAGTGTGTCTTGCTTATTGTATAGCTTTTGTTTTAAAAATAGGGCATGTAATTGCCCACCAGAGCTGAACTGCTCTAAACAATAGATAAACCTGGTCCTCTGTTCATCCTTCCTCTTTGCTGCACCTAATCTCTTTAAATAAAGTACTGAACAAATATTTAAAGAAAATCCGTTTTCTCACTATAAGGATAGCAGGAAACTGGCAACACAAGTTGCCTCTGGGGAACGAAGCTGGGTGAAATCTTGTTATATATAGAAAAAGGCTTAGAAGAAAACACTATACAGATAATTGCTGTCCTGAGGGGGCTCAGGGATGGACTCTGGGCATCATCAGCAACCTGCCCACATCTAAGCTCCCAACCACAGCCAGTGTTTTGGCCTGGGTAGATTAAAATCTACAGAAAGCTGGTGAACAGTGTTATGCAACATCTGGAAATTTTGGGAATATAAAAGGTGTGGGATTGTGGCGACATGCTGGTTCTCATCTCACTGTGCAGGGTTCTAGTACAGAACTTTGAAAGGATCCGTGCTTAGTTTGCAGTGGCATGGTGAATATAGCCAATGGCTCCCAGATTCCTGCTTTGCCCTTAAAAGTGCTCTCTCTCTCTCTCTCTCTCTCTCTCTCTCTCTCTCCCTCTCTCTCTCTCTTTCTCTCCCTCACTCTCACTCTCACTCTCCACCTATCACACTTGTCCACCTTTGTTTTCTTGATATTTAGAGGGTCAGAAGAAGAAAAAGCTTAGGAAAGGCACTGGGAAAATTCTAGCTGTTTTTGGAACAGCCTATCCGTGTTCCTTGCCCAGAATTCTTGAAAGAAAGAAGAAAGCTGAGGTTTGTGCAATGGGCTGGGGGAGTCTGTCTGGAATTCATCCAAACAGCTTCCTGGACACCCTGGGGTCTGGACAAACCTGGTTGTTACCACTGCTCAATAACACCTCACCCCATTACATAAACTTATTAAAGGTTTCAGGGCACTCACTTTATAGACATCTCATTCCATCTTCACAACAGCCCTGAGAGGTGAGCGGGCAGGCATTTTTATCCCCATTTTGCAGATGATGAAACTGATAGCTAGTGAGTGAAAGGGCCAACATTTTAACCCTGACCCAGGATTTCATATCCGAAGCCTTTCTCCACATCCAGAGACAGGCCCAATGTTCTCACTCCAGAGCATCCCAGGTCCCACCTAGCTCAGTGTTTTTATTGAGAATGGGCAAGAATGTTGTTCATTCCATGTTGCAGATAATGGTATCCCTCACCCCCACTCCTGTAAAGTAAGGAAAGGAACATGACCCCCAATGGGAAGAAATTCTAAAGCAGCCCCTGGGAACCTTTAGAAAAGCTGTTTGATTTATTCCAATCCCTACTGGTATTCTGTGCCACATACATAAATGCCAGAGCCGGAAATGAAGTCCCCCCTGCCCTGGCAGCTGCTGGTTGCTGCTGCTGCTCACCAAGTGTTCAGAAAAAGTAGTACCCCTCCCCTTGATGATGGAGAGCTGAAAAGAAAAAAAAATAAATGCCCCGTGGAGCATTGATGGAAGGGAGGGGGCAGCTTCTCAGAAAGAGAAAGAAAGTGATCTAGAAAAGGCTGCTATTGATGGAACAGAGAGGGTGTGTGTGTGTGTGTGTGTGTGTGTGTGTGTGTGTGTGTGTGTGTGTAAAGAAAATATCCAGTTTTTAAGCTCATGTGAAAAATAAATACATACCTTTTGCTTGTGTAGAGAGAGAGAAAGTAGTGCAATCTGTGGTTTGATTGAGAGTCTCTGACACAAGATGAGGAAAGGAAAGGGGGTCGGTAAGATGTCTTTGAACTTCTAGGATTCTACTCTCCCTAAGCAGAACCCTCTGTCTTCTGGGGTCTGGGCCAGGGACAGAGAATGGCAGAGACTTAGAGCAAAGGGGTCCTGAAGGAGAGTGGAAAGTAATGAAAAGTAAAAGGTTCCCAAGGGACTTCACAGGTACAAGGACTGTCATTATTAACTAAACCAGTGGCTGAGATTGGAGACCCCCGCCAGGAGCTGCCTGTGGTACATACCATAGGTACTGATTAAGACGCTTTTGCAATAACCCCTTCCCTTGCAGGTCTCCTGGTCTTTGAAAAATGCTAGTTGAGACCAACTCAAACAGCCCTGAGCAAGCACTTAGGGATGCAGCAGTTAACCAGGACTGGCCTCAGTGGTCTCCAATGCAACAAAACATTTAAAAGTCACATTTAATTTGATGACTACAAACATGAAGTCATGTTTGCATCTTTATTTTAAAACATACTAAACCAATTTTTTCCAAATGAGCATTCTTCTTTTCAGAATCACTCCCTAGAGAAGTCATATGGCTAATCCAGTGGCACCCAATGCATGGCCCAAATCTTGGAGGGCGATAGGTGGAAATATCTCAGGACCAGTTTATAACCCTAGCAATAAAATGTCATTATTTTATAGGGAGTTCCTTCCTTTCCTTTAACTTGATTTATCAGACCAAAGTCCTGGTAACTTTGGGCCCTTTCCAAACACCAAATCCTCTGCCACACTGCTTTCTTAGAGTGGTTTGGAATGGCCCTTGGAGGACATATTCAGTGGGTGGGTGGAGGTATAATTATTAGCAAAAAAGAAAAACATACAAAATGGAGAAGAATTGTTATATTGATGTGATACAAATCTGAGTGAGTTTTCTCTTCTGTTCACCTTCCTTATGTGGATGGAAATATTTCTGCTTTTTTGAAAGTGTGGAATAAACAAAATGTGGTGCAGTCATATGATGAAATATTATTCAGCCTTAAAAAAGAATGAAATTCTAACACATAATGCAACATAAATGAACCTTAAAGGCACAATGCCAAGTAAAATAAGCCAGACAAAAAAAGGACAAATATCATATGTCCTGCTTATATATGGTGCCCAGAGTAGTCAATCTCCTAAAGACAGAAAATAGAATGGTTGTTGCCAAGGGCTGCGGGAGGGAGGAATCATGAGCTACTGTTTAATAAGTACGGAGTTCTGAAAAAGTTCTGGAGATGGATGGTGGCATGGTTGCCCAACAATGTGAAAGTGCCACTCAACTGTACCCTTAAAATGGTTAAAATTGCAAATTTTATGTTATGTAAATTTTACCACAATGAAATAAGAAAATCAAATCTACTCTCAATAGGTGAAAAGTTGACATCACTGATGTTATTCAAAAGAGGGTGCTGCTACAGGGTGGGCTGAGGTCCAAAGAGAAAAGCCCAAAATATCATGTTCTCTGAAGTAAAACTGGAGTGCCGGAGTCAGGCAGTTGGCCACGCCACCATTCCTGCTCTGAGACAGCTCTGGGAAGGGGCCAGCTTTTCTAGGTATTCTGTCCTCACATTCCCCATAATGTTGTGCACCTTCACTGCTGCTGAAGGCCTCTCCCAGCCCCGGAACATTCCACAGCACAGCCCAGTTCTCCCTGACCTGGCCTGCCAGGGTTGCCCGCCTCCACTGGCAGCATGAACCAGGCTACAGCAAGTCATGGTTCTGCTGGCCAGGAGGCTGCTGAGGTGGCTTTTTAATCCTCCAGCCGTGCCGTCCTAGTGATTGCTTTTATTAGGAAATGTAATGAAAAAGACTATATGAAGCCCCTGCCAGAGTTAAAAAAAAAAGCTAATAAGATTTTGCACCAAGTGTGGCGAGAAAAGAAAGGGGGGAAAAAGCACATTAGGAGTCAGATAATGAGATAAATGAAAGACCGCAGGGAAGATCATTTTTGCAGACTTGCTGGATGGTTGTAAAATTTTTAATTTGCTGAATTCTCTTTTTTTGTTGTCTCAGACTCTCCCCATCTCTGTCTTTCACTGTCTGCCTCTCTCTCCCTTCCTTGTTTTCTCTATTTCAGCTCTTGCTTTTCATGTGTGACTGTGTCCTTTCACCGTGGCCAAACCCTGCCTCTCGGGACTTGGGTAGGAGGCTGGTACCTTGGGCAGTGAGGCCCCACCAGTCAAAGAAAGAAAGATGACAAAGGACTGCTTCCCCTACCCCTCACCTCCACATACACACCCCTTGCCTTTTAGGGAGCTGCTGTGATTTGGCTGAAGGGAGAGAAAGAAGGAGAGATCAAGGGAAGAAGGAGGGGGGAAATAGGACTAGGAAGGAAGGACAGGAGATCAAAGACCAGGGAACTGAGAAAGAGAAAGCCCCCGCTGCTCCCGCAAATCGATTCTTGGCAATACTGTCCTCCTGTCTGTGCTCTGAGCTGCTGAGCAGAATGCTATCTCCATGGGATGCCAGGCCTGAACAGAAGGGCTCTGGGGCACTGGGCAGGCACACAGGTCAGGCTGCTGGGGACCACTGGGCCTGCCTTGCTGTGCAGAGAGATGTCCCACTTCTCCCAGCCCACCCTCTCACCTCCTAGGCTTTAAGGAGGTCCTCTCCAAAATCTAGTTTCAGGCCTTGCATTGGCAGATGCCCTCCGCCTGTCCCACGCTTTGGAATTCTTCGCTTCTCTGCTTAAGACCTAGTTCCCAGCTACAGTAAAGGGTTGAGTAGACACAATGACTAGCTTCCCCATGGCAGGTAGCGGGGAGCCTGTGAAAGTACATGAATGAATGGCTCAGGATGGAGACACATTGTTAGTTATTAAAAAAATTACTCTCAATCCTCCATCCCTTGTTCCTTCTTCAGTAGGTACTGTCTGCTCTGTTTCCCTCCCAGGAAAGTCATCTCTCTGTGTTCTGCCTCCTGCAAAAGTGTGCTGCTGGCTACCGAGGGAATGGGCATTTCTTCTATGGCCACTGCAGAAGATAAAAGAGCTATGAACATCAGCAAGGTCCATGGGAATGAGAGGACCTATTAGAATCAGGCAAAAGACCAGGTGACATCTAATACGTGTCATCAGAACTCAGGAGAGTCACAGGGTAGCCTCCAGGAATCAGGAGAGTCTGAAAGTGGTCCCCCAAGCCATGCTGGGCAGGGGGAGAGGGGGCTGGAAAAGAAGGTGGATTGGGACAGATATGGGCAGTCCCAAGAGGGAAGATGGAATAGGTTCAAGGTTACTTGGGAGAGGGTGGCTGCAACTTGATGTGGAGTAAAATAATCTGGAATAAGAGTGAATACACATAGTGCTTCCTATGCCCTGGGCTCTAAGAACCTGAGGATATTTACTCATTTAATCCTCACCACAGTCCCGTGAGGTTGGTGTTATTGTTAACATCTCCATTTTACACAGGAGAAAGTTGAGGCACAGCGAAAAGAAGGAGCCAAATTGTAAACTTCAAAGGCAGTGCTCTTAACCACTTCTCTCTTCTTCCCCTCTGGAACAGGAAACAGGTTTAGCAATGTACTGGAGACTACTGGAGTTGTATTACAGTTGAGAGGGAAAACAGCACTGTGGTTAAGAATGTGAATTTCTGGGCTAGACAGCCAGACATGGACTAGCAGTGTGATCTTGGATGAGATCCTTAGAACTTAAGGTCACCCTTCAGAGAGAAGTTCAGAGTGACTGAATGTATGTGGCTTAAAACCTGCACAGTGCCTGGCTCCTGAACTCAGCCGGTGGCAGTTTTTAATGTTACTCTCTGTTTCCCACGAGAGAAAGGAAGCATCTTCCATGCTTGGTAGCTGGCAATCCTCAACTTCCCACCTCTGGTTTCCCACCAGAAATACCAGAGGTGGTCCCTCCAAGGGATCAACCTCTTAGGGTCCCATAGTCCAACAAACAGGTCTTGAAGAACGCCCATGCCCACAGCACAGCCCCTCTCCCCAAAGCCTGCTGTCCCTGCTCTGGCCAGCTGAGCCAAGGGGTCCCCAGGCAGAGCAAGCACCCCAGTCCTGTGGCTCACTGCATTGTTCCAGGGAGTGTGTTTCCGCCCTCCTTCCCTGCCTCCTTCCTGCTTTTCTTCCTGCCCCTGCTTTTCTCTTGATGGAGAAGGCACAAATTAGGCAGAAAAGAAAATGTTGACAGTTCCCAGCCCTCCTTAGCTGAGGATAAAGAAAAATATGTTAAAGTTGAAGCTTTAGGCAGATCAAATACAGTTTGGAGATGCTTCAAATGTATTATTCATCTCACCAATGAGATGCAATCTTGGGCTTTCTCTTTTCACCCCATCAAGAGGAAACCTCAGCTAAGTGGGGTTGCTGGGCTCCAGGAGGAGGGGGCGTTTTCAGAACACCATCTTTTCATTATTAAATCAACAAGTCTGTCTTGAGTCCCTCTTATTCTTCCTGAAGCTTTCAAAATGAGATGGGTGACCTTGCTAGAAAATCAAAGGGGGCAAGGGCTTCAGGTGAGATCCACAAGAACTGGGCAGCAACAAACACTTGGAATCCAAGAAAGGAGTGACTGTGACACTTAAAGAAGGCAGGAGCTGGAGATATTGACCCTGGAAGGTCCTTCACGTGCCACATGAACTTGAGGGATGTAATTCTATGGGATGGAAGAGCTTTAAGAGGAGTCACCTCAGCAGTGCCTTTAGCTCTGCTGACCCACTGCAGACAGTGGGGTGGCACTCACTCTATATCTGGATGCCTGGAGGAAGGATCTGAATTCAGACTCAGGTACTTGATGTACAACTCTTAGGCCTTGTGAACTAGACAGATGGAGGCCCCTGCCCCAACAGCCTGAGGGTTCTACACTCATTTCCTTCCTTCTCTTCCTTTTCCCTTTGGCCACTGAGGTTCCCTATGGGCTCCTGCTTGCAATCTAGGGTTCTGAAGCACCAGAGCAGACTTCTCAAACTGAACATTGTCCCCTTCTTAAACCTCACCCAGAGAAGAAACCACCCCATCATCCCATGGTTTTACCCCTCTATCTCACAAACCTTACATTAGTGCTGTGCTGAACAAGTCAGAAGTTGGAGGGAGGAGCAGGCACTGCTGGTGGAACAGGAGATTGGAACAGCCCAAAGAGAAGGAAATTTGATATGATGGATCAAAAAGCTTTAAAGTAAACATACCCTTTAACCCAGCAATTCCATTTCTTAGGAACTGCCCCAAGGAAACATTAGACAAGTGTGCAAAGATAAGCAAAAATGTTCCTCCCAGCTTTGTTGATAATAGCAAAACTTGTAAATATAAATAGAGGATTGGTTAAATTGTAGCCTTTTGATGCCGTCATTTAAAATCAGATTCTGGAATACCAGGGGGAAGTAATATACAATTATATTTTTATTCTAGAAAATTTCAAATAATTGAATAAAGCAAACAGCTCCCTTAATCCTAACCCAATTCTGTTCCTCTCAAGGTATCCATTATTAGCAGTTTAGCATGCTTCCTCTCAGACCTTTATTTCTGAAGAATCATATTTACTGTAAACAAATAATAAAATCAGGTTATGCAAGTTTGTAACTATAGATATATATGTCTATGCAAAGAGAAAATGCTCACTGATTATGCATCAAAATGTTAACAGTATTCTCTCTAAATAGTAAAGTTGTATCTAATTTTTATTCCTTCTGCAGGAATTATTATATTTTCTACATGAACAGAAAAAGAGAAACGATGCTATTTTTAAACACAGGAAAAAAAAAGGAATTGACACTCAATATATGACAAAGGAGGTAAGAATATACAATGGAGTAAAGACAGTCTCTTCAATAAATGGTGTTGGGAAAATTGGACATGCGTACAAAAAAAAAAAAGCTGGAGCACCTTCTTACACCGTATACAAGAATAGACTCAAAATGGATTAAAGAATTAAATGTAAGACCTGAAACTATAAAACTTTTAGAAAAAGACATAGGCAGTAAACAGGATATTACTAATAGGAATTTATTTTCAGATATATCTCCTCCGGCAAGGGAAACAAAAGAAAAAAATTAAAAAATGGAACTACATCAAACTAAAAAGTTTTTGTACAGCAAAGGAAACCATTAACAAAACAAAAAGACAACGGACTGTTTGGGAGAAGATATTCACTAATGATACATCTGATAAGGGGTTAATATCCAGAATGTATAAAGAACTTATACAACTCAAAAAAAAAAAAAAACCAATCCAATTAAAAAATGGGCAGAAGACCTGAATAGATACTTCTCCAAAGAGGAAATACAGATGGCTAACAGTCATATGAAAAGATGCCCAAGGTCATTAATCATCAGAGAAATGCAAATTAAAACCACAATGAGATATCACCTCACACCTATCAGAATGGCTATCATAAATAAATCAAAAAACAGCAAGTGTTGGCAAGAATGTGGAGAAAAGGGAACCCTCATACATTGTTGGTGGGATTGCAAATTGGTACAGTTGCTATGGAAAACAGTATAGAGGTTTCTCAAAAAACTAAAAATGAACATGCCTTTTGACCCAGCAATTGCACTTCTGGGTATGTATCCAAAGAAAATCAAAACAATAATTGATAAAGTTCTATGAACTCCAATATTCATGGCAGCACAATTTACAATAGCCAAGATAATGGAAGCAACCTAAATGTCCATCAACAGATGATTGGATAAAGAAATTATGGTTCATATATACAATGGAATATTACTCAGCCATTAAAAAAAATGAAATCCTACCATTTGCAATGACATGGTTGGACCTAGAGGTTATTATGCTGAGTGAAATAAGTCAGAGAAAGATAACTACCATGTGATTTCACTTATATGCAGAATGTAAGGAACAAAAAAAAACCAAACTAATCAAAAACAGTCTCACAAATATAGTGGACAATTTGGTGACAGATGGGAAGGGGGCTAGGGGACTGGGAGGATGGGGTGAAGGATTAAAGAAGTACAAATTAGTAGTTGATAGTTGGGCACAAGGATGCGGAGCACAGCACAGAGAATGCAGTTAGCATTAATATGATGGGTAAGTGGAGGATCAGGGGAGGAAGGGAGCAATTGGGGGAATCATTTTATGAACAATATATATATATTTTTTAAAGGAATTGATAACTTTGGCTGCCTCTGAGGAGTGAGAGGGACCACTCACCATGTACATTTTTATGTCTTTTGAATTTTGTACCTTGGGCATAGAAAACATATTTAAAAAAAATACAAATTAAAAAATTTTTAATATGGCCATAAAATAAAATGAGGGGGCTCGTGGAGAAGACTTTTGAAGGATGGCAAGTCCTGATATTCTGAGAACATGTAAAAATCCTTCAAGCTGTCTCACCAGGCAAGGAATTAGGGCTTATAACATGGATGAAATAAGGTAGGGTCTAAAATAAACCAAGCTGCCAGCCAGAAATAACTTTGTAATAATTTACAGCATAGCAATAGTAAAGGCTCGGTTGAGCTGGTTTTCATACTTGTTCAAAGTACTTTCATCTCTCTTTGGTTCTCCAAAATTTCCTTGAGACTCCCTGCTGCTGTCAGTTTCCTTGGCCGGAAAGGATGAGGCCGAAGACCTTGCCATTGTTTGAAGTCTGCCTGGTAGATCCATGTGTTCCAGGACTGGGTATTGGGTCTCAGACAACAGACCTCTCTCCCTCCTTTCCAGGGCCCATCTCATCCGCCAGCACCCAGCTTCTTTCTACTGTCTCTGAGCCTCAGGTTCCTAATTTGTAAAATGAGGGTAGTCGGCCTTGCCCCAAAGACTGGTTGTGAGATGTGGATGACAGTTGTTAGACTAGACTACATGGCAAGTTTGCTGCCCAGTCAGAACAGAGGGTCCCCACAGCTGCAGCAGCTTCCAGGCATCCATCCTTGGGGGAGCATCTAGACAGTGAGGTGGGGGGCTCTATGAGGACTGGGGTAGCCACCGTTTATCAACTGATGACAGGTATTTTCAGTATCAATAGGATGATGTATGTCTGTGTATGGGGACACAAGCAGCCTGCTCAACCTAGAACATGCTCCACAAAGTATTAATTCCCTCTCCTATAAAGCCTTCTCCCCGGACCCTTCCAGCCTGCCAGTCACCCCTTCTTCCTCTGGGCTGCTGTGTGAACCTACCACTTATACATCTTGTACTGTAATTGTATGCTTGTTTCACACACACAGTCTTACCAGACTTAGTTCCTTGAGAGCAGAATTTGTGTCCAGATCATTTTTACATGTCACATAGTAGGTCCTCAGAAATTATTTGCCGAATGAACAAGTAAATGCTATTTGTGGAGCCATGATCCTCATAATTTCTTAATAGGCTACCTCTCCTTTCTGGCCCAGAGGCTGCTGAAAGACTTGAGCCCCCTGCCCAAACTCACTCCAAACCAGACCCAGCCAAAGTGGGGACAGAGAGACTTAGAGGCAGGTCTGGTGAAAAGTGGGCTGGGCTATGATCCTTGCCATCATAAACTTAACCACTCTGAGCTCCATTTCTTCATCTATACATAATCATTAGACCAGAACAGGGGTTGAAAACTCAAATGCCTACAGAGGAAAATAATGTAGAGAAGAAAGCAAAAGGTATAGTAGTTAGGGAGCCAGCACACTTGAACAGTACTGCCCTTCAGCAGCAGCTGGTCATTGCTAAGTGTGACAAAGTTTTCTGGTTTTTTAATAGAAGCCAGAAATCTAGATTTTATGTGAAGTCTCCTGAACAGGTCAAACTCAAATCCATAGCAACCTGGAAGCCATCAGTTTGTGATGGCTGATCATTCACTTTCCTTCCAACTCTTAAATTCTGTGGGGTGCAAAAAGGTGGACAGCCAGAATACTTATGCTCTTGAAAAACCTTTTAAGGGCAAGACCCAAAGTTCAGGCCTCATTCTGGTCGCTGAGCCTCTGGCAACTGTCACCCTGACCCCCAAACTGCAGCTTTATGCAAGCACTGTCTCTTGTCTGCCACTGTCCCCCACTCACCCCCAACATACACACGGGTCAGAAATGGAGGATGAAGAGGGGCCAAAGGTCACTTGTCCCTGGATGGGCAGAAGTGCAGCCCCTCACCTCTGTCCCTTACAGTGCCTGCCCTGTCCAGGGACCTAGGTGCAGGGCCAACCCACCATCTTCATTGCCCCGCACAAGGGCGCCCACCGGTGCTACCGTCTCACCTAATAAATTTCTGTCAGAGAAGCTGTCAGGGCCTGGGAAATAAATAATGATATTTAACATTTTGTAATAACAACAATTAACCAGTAAATAATGTCCTTTAAACTGCAAACGCAGGAGTAAATTAATTCTTCTAATGAGCTGTCAGGCATGGAAGAAAAAAAGGACTCATTTTCTTTGGTGGCACGCGGCTGCCGTGTGAGCAGCCGGGGACGCTCACCTCGGGCCCGGGAGCTCATTACCGCGAAGCACGCGGCGCGGGTTTCCCGGGGAATCGGCGGCCTCCCTGCTCCCACGTGGGCGCGCGCCGCCCGCTCCACACCCGGCGCCCCAGGCTGGGCCGCGCCGCGCCGTGCCGTGCACCCGCCGGGTGCCGATTGCAAGCGAGCGGTGGGAGCGCATTTCAATCAGAAACCCGCCCCCTTCCCTGTCCTACCCTCGCAGGGCAGCGTTCAGCCCAGAGTGGCTGGGAGAGACTAGAGCTAGAAAGAGGAGAGAGAAGCCGGCGCACGTCTCTAGTCCTTGCTGAGTGACCTTGGAGAGCTTTCCTGCCCTCTCTGGGCGGGGATGTCATAAATGGAAATGAGAAGCTAATCAAACCAGATGTGATTACTTTTGAGCTCCCAGAAGCCTGTGACCATAAAAAGGTACCTAAGACTAAGGTAGTTCTTTATGTACTGATTCGGAGTAATCTCCAAGATATATTGTCAGGTGACAAAAGCAAGACACAGGACAGGGTACAGGGTACGCTACATCTCGTGTATTAAAAATAGGGCTAAAGAAAGACAATATGTGTCCTATTTGTTTGTGTATGTATGTCTAGATAGGAAATGCATAACATTGCCTGCCCCTTGGGAAAGGAACTGAGAGAATTTTCACTGAACAGGCTTCTTTCATACCCTGATTTTTTTGAACCATGTGAAAGTATTACACATTCAAAAAATAAAAGACAAAGCCACACATATCAGAGGTCATCTATATCTCAGCAGCTTTCAGGAAGTGGGAGCCACAAGGGGACAGCTGAACTGAGACACCCTCCAGAGAGAATACACCGCCTCTCTAATAATCTATCCTAGAGACCAGTTAATGAGTCAGAAAGTCCTTCCCAGGACCTAATCCCATTCTCTCCTGCTATAATTTGAGTTTCTCTCTTCATGTTCTGTATTTGGTAGGCGAAAGCGCTCGTAGACAATTATATACAGATAGGGAGGGGAAGTGAAGCAGCCTCTGTATAGAGATCTAGCCCTCTGGAGCCATGCAGGCCTGGGTATGTATCTGTTCTGTCACTCGCTAGCCTTATGATGTGAAATGTCACTCTCCATTGCTAGGCTTCAGAGTCCAGATGTCCCTCCCTCCCTCAGGGAGTACATAAGGTTCTGAGCCTGATGAACAGGCATCCACCTCCAACAAGAGCCAGACCAAGCCCATTGCTTCACAGGACAGAGAACCCTCGTCCCAACCCATGGCCATCTGCCCCCAAATCTATGCCTCCCCAGCCACAATGCCCAACCCACCCACCAAAGAAGATGGATATGTGGTTTCCCTCTGGTCAGGGGCAGCTTTGCTCACTTAGTACTTAAATCATCCTGCTCTAAATCTAGAACAGGCTCAACGTAGCTGAGGGCTGAGAGATAGTTTTGGGGCCAGAAAATCAGCCAGGCCCAGGGCTTGGTCAAAGTACCTGGGGGCGCTGCTGGGGGCCTGGAGGCGAGAGAAAGGGTGGGGCAGGAGGGCTCCCAGTCCTCTGTTGTCATCTGACCAACTCTCTTTTAATTCGTATTCTTGCCTTCCTCATAAGGTGTCTTGTGATTAAAGAGTTTCTCAGTAAAAATATATTTGAAAAGCCCTGACCTTGGTCATTTGTAACTGTGCACCCCAAGCAAGGGGTTCCAGAAAGAGCATGGACAAGAGAAGGGAAAAAGGACTCAACTTATGTTGAATACCTGCTCCGTGCCAGGCACAGTCCTGGGCACTTCACTTGCAGCCTTCCATTTTAATTCTCACAACCTGTGTTTTGGGTAATTGCATCCCTACTGTGTAGACCGAATAAGGGAAGTTCCGGGAGGTTAAGACACTTGCCCTGGGTATTCAACTAATAAGTGATTGGGCTAGAATTAGAGCAGCTGACTCCAAAGCCACATCTCCCAACACTCTGCTGCCTGTCCCAGGCACCACTCCTCACCACCTAGATATACTAACAGAGCTGGGGGGAAAGTAGCCTCCTGAACTTATCTCCTCAACACCCTCAACTCAGTACCTAGAGCATCAAAGTGAAAGTTCAGGGAACAATTGCTGATTGTGAGAATTCCTGAGAGAGGCTCCCTTCCCCCCCGCAGACTTGAGGGAAAGCAATGGCTTCATTTAAACAGACAGGATCCAGGCAGGAGGAGAATGAGAGCATCTCTGATGTCATATTTAGGATAGAGTGGTGGCAAAGGCCTAGGGACTCCACCATTTGCAAGCTGTGTGACTCAGGACTGAGTGACTGAGCTTTCCTCTTCTGAAAAATGCAGGTAATTTCTCCCTATCTCTTTGGGCTGTTATGAGGGTTCAGAAGATGAGGTGTGTAAAGTACTTAGCATAATGCCTGGGCATAAAGTAAGTATCCAATAGTGGCTGTATCTGTTCTGGTGAGCTTTTTGATGCCCTACTAGACAAAGTTCATCTCTAAGACCAAAAAGGGCAATTATCCTGGTGCCTAAGGTAGACAGACTACCTCTGCAGCTTCCTAATTTGGGAAGCAGCCCAGAAAGGCCTCCAGGCTTGGTTTTTGCAGAGGGCAGTGGAAAAATCAGAGCTGAAGCCAGCAAAACAAGGATTCCAGTAGCGAGTCTGAATCAGCTCCCCCTAGGTCTGGGAGTTCAAGAGCCTTCCTCAAGGTCACAGAGCTTCCCAGTCACCCTATCCTCCATGTGATTGCCCCTTTGCCTGAGTCCTCTGAGAGCCTTGGCACCTGTGTGCATGGAACCAGCTGAGAAAGAGTGGTGCTCCAGTGAGCAGAGGAAGCTGAGTCTCAGCCACGTGGAAATTAAAACCAGCTTGCCCAGTGCTGAGTTCCCATGTCGCCTGAAATCAGATTGATTTCTTGGGCTTGTTGTGACGGCAGTGTTGCAATTGATTCGTCTGGATGGCAGGGAGTTTATCTATTTGGAGCTGTCTGTCATTGATCTGAATAAGCTTCTAAAATAGCCCAAATACCTGGTCAGGGTGAGGTCGCCACCAACCCCGCTCATTATTAATTATAATAATGAACAGGCATAAGGAGGGTTGGTCCATTGCCTGACCTGCAGGGCTGGCCTCTGTGAAGTTTAGTGTTTAATATTCATGTGGGTCAACCAGTACAAAGAGCTTGTGGACACTCTTAAACTTAGGGAAGTTTGCATGGGTAGTGATGCTGTTTTCTGCTTCCATGGGACAGAGGAGGAATGAGTGCTGCTAAAACAGGAAAGGTTTAAGTTAGACCTCAAGAAGGACTTCCTAACGATTGAAAGTAGATGGATAGAACATCTCATTCACTTATTAGACTGGACAAGTTATTTCTCTCTGAGTCTGTTTTCCCCACTCTAAGGTGAGGATTATAATACTTTTTAGAGCTGTTGCTATGCTCCTGGCCAAAAAATAAGACAAAACAAACAAACGAAAAAACTAGAGGCCTCTTCCAGGCTATTTTCTGGTTCAGGGAGAAGCAGAGGGGTCCTACTTTGGGTAATAAAGCACCTGCCCTTCTCAGCCCAGCACCAAGTGAGCAATCAATAGAGCTATTATTATAACAATTATTGATTCAATGAATATTTATTGAGTGCCTGCTACATACCTGGCCTTGAGGAAAAACTAGTGAATGAGCCATGATCCCTTGCCATTGAGGAGGTAAAATCTGGATTTCTATGAGAGCTGGGGCATCCCCCTTGCCAGAGACTCTCAGGATAAGGAAGAGAGAGCCCTATCTCTGGGACATGGCTTGGAAATTGCTCCTGGAGGCAGGCAGATGAATGTGGGGACCTCACGGGGTAACTGCAGGTCAAAGGTAGTATTACCCAGCAGAAGACAATTGTACTGAAAATCAGCCAACAAGAGCCCCTTCAGAATAACATTCAAGAAAAAAAAGATCCTGCCCTCAAAGGATCTAGCAGAAACGTGATCAGACTTGGGGTTCAGGTCTGCAAGAAGCAAGCAATAACAAGCTGACTCCCAATGTCCCTAAAGACACCAGATGAAATTGCAGCAAAAACATGGAAGTTAAACCAACATAAGGACTTCCTGGCTGAGGTTTGGAAAGCAGTAAAGGAAACCATAGATGGAGGGACTTTAGTGTCTGGGAGCCTGGTCTGCTGCCTTCCTTGCAACATTCCTTCCTCTGTTCCTACACAGCTCTCCTTTCTCCTCCAGCTCAGCGGCTGGCGGAGACCCCCTAGCCAGCCTTAAGAGAAACATCAGAAGAAAGCTAATAGCGAAACGCTCTGGCGGATCTAATTGATTTTTTTCCTATTGGTTCCCTAATACAGGCAACACTGTTCCTGCCACTTTTCTGGGCTAGAGATTATGTCATAAATAAAGAGATTTGCTCCCTATTTCCATGTGCTTATCTTTAATAAGTTAAGAACTCAACGAGCTTTGGGAGGACTTGAAATAAGCAAGGGATCCAGTGGTGGCTTTGGCTGTGGTGGTGGCAGTGGCAGCAGCAGCTTTATTTCAGCAGAGAAGGAGGCAGATGGCTAAGGCTGGTGGGGGACAATTTGCATTCTTTGTGCTGCACTGGGCCCAGGCTCAGCTGGAAGAAGAGAGGGGTAGAAGGGAGAGCTGAAAGGGGAAATTTGTGATGGCAGATAAGGCAAAATGGATGGACAGGGCCCATGAGGCCGGGGGTAATGTGAGAGTTAAGAGTGCAGGTCGTAGAGCCAGGTAGCCTAGATTCAAATTCCAGCCTCATCATTGCTTACTATCCATGTGACCTTGGGCAAGTTACTTAGCCTCTCTGTTTCCTCAATTTAAAAATGGATTATAATATATACCTCACAGGTTGTTGTGTGGATCAATGACATGCAAAGTGCTTAGAACAGAGCCTGGCATGATACCCATGCACAGAATATATGCTAGCCAGTATATGATTATTAAGACATCATCTAATTTGTTTCACTTTAACTGCTACTCAGCCTCTGCCATGTGTCAGGCATTAGCAGTGGCTTCACAGATGAGTGAGACACTGCCTGGCCCTGACTTCTAAGAGCACCAGCCCAGCTGGGACTCAGCCCCTGTGACTGCTACAAACTGAACAGCACTACTGATATCCACACCGCGGGAATCTAGAGAAGGAGTAGTGACCTGTTCCTGAGGGGCTGCCATCCCATGCCTCTGTCTTGAGGCTCACTTACTTTCCAGTTCTGGGACATCCCATAGCTTAATATGCAGTTCCTTAAAGCTGACAGTGAGCAGAAACTCTACAGCATGTGCAAAAACAGCCCTACTCAAGACTAAGTACAATTGCCACTCTCTTCTGCGCACTTAACATGTTCCGGGCTAAGCACTCTACTTGCCATATTCTTATTTTCAGAAGTCAGAAAAAGTTCACTGGATTCAGGGGCTAACTTCTAAAAAATGGAGAACATACTAAATTTTTATGAGTCTGCTTTAAATGTATGAGATAATATTTTTAAAGAGGAAATACATAAGGCCTTTCTGTAAAATATCAACCAGCTATGGGCCCATCCTTTATGTAATTCCAAAGCTTCATGCCTGGGTTTGTTCAAAGGGGAAAACTCAATTATCCTCTCACATTATTCAAAGCAACCCCCTAATCTTGTCTCAGGCATTAAAAAAAAGGAGGAGGAGCCTTCTTGTGTCCCAGCTTGACTTAGGGTGAGTACTGTCAGGGACAGAGGCATGAGGTTAATCTAGCTGGGATATTTGTTCATGTCTCCTCCACCCTGCCAAGGGTGGGTAAAGCTGGCCCTGGAATTCTGTTGGGTGGAGGAACTCTTCATGACTAAAGGAGACCAGCTTTGGTTATTGGCACCTCCTCCTTGCTTGCCCTATGCATAAATATTCTCGGATCTACAGGCCAATATTCCAGGTCAGGCCACCCAAGCAAGAAGCCAGTGGGGCATCCTAACTGGGTTCACACATGAAAGAACTAAGATGCTTTAGAGCCAGCCTGGTGTGCTTTGTTCCTCCCACTTCCACTCCTGGCTCACTGTAGCCCCTTAAGGCCCAACTGCCAAGGGCAGCCCACAGGGCACACCCGGGGCCTCCTCTCCCTTTTTCAGGAGTTCACCCCACCTGGTCACCCACTTCTTCACCACATGGCCATCATCCTACCAGATGCCCAGCCCCGGAACCATACTACCATAAACTCGGTTCCTCTAGACAGTTGTATTTTATGTAAGTTCAAGCACTGGAAATATTGAGTTCAGAGAATTTTATTTCAAGAGCCCTCTATATTTCTCTGGGATTTTCACCTGTCTTTGTTCCCTTCCTCTCTAGATTATTATCTTTGGACACTTTCCAAACCAAGCCACCCGAGTGCTTGGGGAGACGGCTGCCAGCATCTTCCCATGGTTTCTCTGGGTCTGGTGAGAGGCACCAATCATGGGGGACTCTTCTTTTTTCCTTTTGTATAACTCTGCAGGTAGCCCCACTGCCCAGACAGCCTTGGCTTTTAGGAGCTGTCTTCACCAAGAGACTCTCCAAGTGCCAGAGAACACTGAGGGGGTGGTAGAAGTGGAAGCCTCCTGTCCCCCAAGTTAGGGAGGGCTATGCTCAGGGTGAGCCTTGGGGTACAGATGGGAGGAGAAACCCAGCTGTTCTCTTTTCTACACTGTGCCAACCTAGCCTGACACCAAATTAATAGCATCCAAATGAGATGCAAAGCATTATGCAAATCTAGAGGAGAAGGCTGCTCTCACTGGGCCTTTGGGCTGTTGGAAGGCCAGCACCTTGAGCCCTTTCACAGAGGACCCTACAGGCTCCCTTCAACTTCAACCCTCATCCCTTCAGCACCAGCTGGAATGAAGAATCCAATGAGACTGGCATGACCCTCTCAAGGTCCTCTGATCCAAGAGCCCACCTCCCAGGCATTCAGGTCCTCTTCTATTCTAAGATGACGCAGAGGCAGCCACAGAAGGTGTCATGACCTCTCTCTGGATGTCAGTATTCCAGTTCCCCAAGCATTAGCCGTGTATGCAAAGTAGATGCGGGGGGGGGGGGGTTTGCATCTAATTAACTGTCCATTAAAATGGCCCCACTCCCGTCACCTCTGCACAGACCCGGGCTTCCAAACTGCCAAATCCTGCTGCCTGCAAACACCATGTGGTTTCTGCGCCTACTAATTGCTGTGGTGTTTGTTGAGCTGTATTTGCGTTTGATTGTCATTTAACTTTCATCTTTCTCCTTCAATCAAACCAAGGATTGGGCTTCTACAATTGATTATTTGTTTTATTCTCAGCCTCTTGGTGGGTTTTTAAAGAGTTTCCTTTATTAGTACCACAAACTTGAACCCTGGGATGTCTTCTGTCACATGGAGGGAGAAGGCTTCCTCCCACCATCCCAGGGCTCCTACATGAACACAATCTAACCAACCTCATGGATCTTAAGTCCTATTCCCTATCTTTCTGTTCCACCACCTGCTTCATTCCTGCCCAGCTGGTGGCATTAAACATTTATGGAGCTGCAGAGGATCAAAGGCCTTGGCTGGGGGGTAGTGGGCAAACTAGAGGCCTTGGTTTGGAGATGGAAAGCAGCTTACATCAAACCAGTTTCTGCTCTGCTCCAGGAGCAGGGCTAGATAAGCAGTAGCAGAGACCCTGGAATTGGAGAGCCCATTCTTCCCTCTTTCTGGCTCTCAGTCTTAACAGTCTTAACAACCGTTGTAACTCAGATGCCCCCTCACAACCTTATGAGTCAGCCATGAATCCCTCAGTTTCTAACACTTGCCATGGTACTTGAAAACCCACCTTAATAATTCCAGCCTCCCTTGTTTTGGTGCAAATATCTTAATGATGGGCTAATCCCTTCACTGTAGTCACCAAGATGTCCTGCAGCTCAGATAACCAGAAAACCTGACACCAGCTTACTTCAGTTCTTCCTTCTTCATCCCTACAGGAGTTCCCTGTTCCACTAAAATTGTTTTTCTCACCGACCGCAGGACTACCTTACATTTTTCACCAATTTGCCTTTGCATAAGCCACTCTCCCAACTTTCAGTGTCCTCCCTCTTCCTCTCCACTGACTGAAACCTAAAATATATTTAAGACTTAATTTCAGTCTATCTGCCTGCCATGTAAAGCTTTCAATGACCTTTCCTCACCCCAAAAAGAAGCAATTGTCCCCTTCTCCACTATCTCACAACACTCATTTAACATCAATGACTTGCCTTAGGCTTTAGACACTCTCCCCACCCAGGCCATCATTTATTCATAAGTATTTATAAACATCTACTACGGGCCAGGCAGTGGGCTAGATTTGGGATGGAGGAGACAGACATGCTCTGTGCATTTACAGAGCTGACAGTTAGTAGAGAAGACAGAAAATTAAGGAAACAATTACATAGACAAGGGAAACCCAGGATCCTCTAGTGGCAAAGAGCCAGGTGGGAGACACAAAGAGAATAGAAAAAATGAGACCAGTGAAGGGAGCTTTGCAAGTTTCGCCAGGATGCCACTTTCAAATGTGTATATGACTTGAGTGCACAATAAGCCTGCAGCATACTGCTGAATGTCCCCTAGGGCATGTTACTGTCCTCAGTTTGTGGGTGATGCTAGGGTCTAGACAGAATGAACCCTTTGGGGACATGAGACAGGGTGCTTGACAGAACCTTTATTGCTTCCCAGTTTGGCCTAGGCTTTGTCTCAACCAAACTGGGACCCATAGCAAGGAGATCACATTGAGTATCTTTAGGAGGGAGGGAAGCCCAATTGCATTATTCTTTCCATCATGCAGTACAAATCCACCCTCTGAGCTATGGGCAGTGTGCTACATTCTGAGACTTGTAATCTCCATCGGACCCCCTCCTAAATGCCTAAATTTGTTGGGGCAATAGGGAGAGTAGTGTAGCAAGTTCCTGGGTGGCTCCTCTTACCCTCCTTCTTGTGAGTGTCCAGCCTATCAAGGAGCCCAACTGCCAGGAGACAAGCCTGCTACCAGCTTCCAAATCCCCATGAATCATCCTAGCATACAAGGTTAATCCCTGGGTCATGACTCACCTTCTTCTGCCCAAGCTGCTTAGTCCAGAGGGGCCCAGGAACTACGGAGGAGCTCAGAAATACCTTCAAAGAAGAAAGGAAGACTCTCATGCCATTTGCCAGTATTTTCTCCCAACTCCCCTCAGCCACAGAACCTTCCACCTCCCTTCTCTGTTAGGAACTCTCTTTCTCCCTCCCCTTCTGCACCTTCTTTACTGGCTTCCTCTCCCCACTACCAATCCTTTTGTCAATTCCCCCCACCCCTTTACCATCCTTCTGCTACTGCCCTCTTTTTTCTCAGCTTCTTGAAATGACTGCGAAGAAATCCTCTCCCAGTGACACTCTCAGATAATTCCACGCCACCTGCCTGCTGTCTGGTATTTTTTACAGTGGTCGAGGTGCAGGAAGAGGATCTAGAGAGAATATGATAAGCAAAACTGGAAAACCACAGAGGTGATAAGGACCAGAAGACTCTCTGAGGAATGAGACTTAAGAGCAGAAATCTTGCCACCTGCTTCCAGGATGAGATCAGGAAGGACGTTAGACAATGATTAGGGTTCGGAAACTTTGGGGAGGAGCCAAGTGCATGTGAAAAGAAGAAGTAAACAGAAAGTTGTCCTTATCTCTAGGGGCCACAGGGTGTTCAGCCTCCTCTTCTAGAGGGAATAGTAATATCAGTCACAGGGTCATGTTGCATCATGTCCATTGAGGATCTTCAAGTCAGCCCATCAATGGAGACGAAAACCCCTGGGTCTAAACATAAGCCTCTGGGATGGCACAGCTGTGACTGCCCTCTTTGCTGTCCTGAGACTAACTGGAGATCCACAGCCCAAACTGAGCCCTGGAATCTTATTTGTCCATGCCTTTGAATGGTACAGCCTCCCTAGGTACTCCCCTGGAGTCTCTATCTGAAATAGGGAAATGCCTGACCTCCCCATGCCCTGCCTGACCTCCCCATGCCCGTCCCATTTTCTCCACCAGTTTCAGGATCCTGAGTAGGGATAGGAATGAAAGGTCTGCTCTCACTGGCTGGCACTGTGGCTTCTCTGGTCCAGTAGGCGAGGCAAGACAAGGTCCTGGAGATCCAGGGCTGCATGGGGACCCAGGACACTACCTTCAGCTGCCCACAGCTTGGCCCAGGTTGCCTTCTGCCAAGTAAAGAATGTCCTCCCAGGACACAAGTACCACTGGCTTTTAACTATAATATCAGGATAATTAAGCTTTTCTGTGAGCACAGTGTGCTGCTGATGCAGCTGCCTGAAGCCCTGGCATTTATTGAGCGCAAAGTAATAATTTACTGTCCTTTGTACGCTCAAAAGCCATCTTCATTATCGGTTTAGGACGGAGCTACCACAAGGGCACGCGGGCCTCGCCAGCTGCCTCACTCACAGACGTCTTCCCAGGTCACCCTTGGGGCCCTCAGGTACCAGGATGGTGTGGGGAGAAGGTTGTTCTCTCATGGAGAATCAGGTTAGAAGCCCACCCCCTTGGCAGGCTGCCATGGGAATGTGGGTGACAGACTTGGCTGGGCGTGGGCAGCGCAGAAGGAAGGGGGCTGTGTGCCCACATTAACAGGGCAGTGCTTCCCCTGAGCTGGCAGCGGCCGGGAGCCTGTGCTCCCGCCGCTGGGTCTTCTGCGCCTTTGCATGAGACTTTACGGTAAGCAGCTCCTCCCGCGCCCCCGCCCCCAGCCCCGCGCGGCGATCCCCGGCACCGACGCCAGGCGCTGGCCGTGGTGCTGATTCTGTCTGGAGCTGGTGACGGCGGCGGCGGCCCCACTCCTTTTCCCGGACAGGACCCTGCTCGGTTCCCCGAGCCCACGCCCCGCGGAGCCCCGCGCCCTCCCGCCGCGGCCCCTACCCGGGGCGCGGCTGCAACCAACACCATGCGAACGGCACTACTGTTGCTCCTTCCCTCGCTGCTGGCGCTCCTGGCTCACGGTAAGGGACCCCGGCGTCCGGCGGCAGAACGGGGGCGAGGGCGGGGTCTCGGGGGTGGGAAGGGAGAATCGTCCCTGGACACAGCTCCGTGAATCTGGCTGCCCAGCTCAGGCACCGCGCTCCGCCGGCTGAGCTGCCCCCGCGCCAGCCGAGCCGGGCGGGGCACGGGCTCCGCGGGCGGGAAGCTGCCGCGGCTCCCGCCATTCGCGCCTGGCCAAGACCTCGCCTTTAATCATCTCCCCGGATCTAATGGGATTTCTCTGCTGCAATTCATCATGTCACCCCCTCCCCGCACGCACTCTCGCGCTCACCCGCGCGCTACCTCGCCACACTCCAGGCGCCTTAAGAGCGCCGGGGCGCGTGCTTGCGGGGAGACCACAGGGCGGCGATTCTGGAAGATCCTGCTGGCTGCCAGCGGTCCCGCCTTCCCTGCCGCCCGCCAAACTTCGCTCGACTTTGCAGCCGGTTCCGGGGCCTCTCGTCCTCACTGCGGAGAGACGCGGCCGGATGATGACGGCTGGCCCGGGAGTTGGGACGTCGCTCACCTTTCTCTATCTTGGCGCTGTCACGCGGGAGACTGAACCTAGAGCACAATTCCAGGGGAAAAGTCGGAGGGCCTAGAGCCCCATATTGGGCTCCTCTCTCTGCCCTGAGCTGCAGTAGCTGAGTCCTGGGATAAATACTTTGCCCTCCCCAAAGTCCTTTCCTTGCACGCACACGCGCGCGCGCACACACACACGCGCGCGCGCACACAGACACACACACACACACACACACACACACACACACACACACACACCCCGCACACCGCACACCGCACACCGCACACGCCCAGAGCTCTTCCTCCAGGCCAGCCGTCCTTCTTGTCTCCCTCCCACTCTATGCCACAGATTCGTCGCAGGAAGACCTCCCTCCCAGTCCCTATTTGCAGTCCGATCTCCAACTTCATCTGTCCCAGTCTCAGAGTGGAGCTTGGCCATGCAGGCGGCAGCTGGGGAGTACTAAGGAGATGATGGGGGTTCTGTGCTTTAGGGGAGCACAGTTTTGGTGTCTCCACGGAATCTGCTGCCACCCCCCCCCCAAAAAAAAAAAACAAACAAGCACTTACCAAAGCTACCTACGCTTAAGTCCTTCCACTGCAGCCGGTTGGCTGGTGGGGTGGCCAGGACCTTGCTTAAAGTTGAGACCCACCACCCCTCAAAGTATGGTTTGTAGTGCCTGATATAGAGTGGAGAGAATGTATTCAATTCTTCCAAGCCACATTGGAGGTCAGGGCCTCAGGGCCAGGGCTAGAATGAGCCCCTAGATGGCAGTTTCCTTCACTTTGCATCCTCAGAGACACAGAAGCCCCTCTCTGAGCCTCTGGCTCCTGTCGAACTCAGCCAGGTTTCCTCACCCCACCCCTGGCTGTCTTTGCAGGGGTCCTTACTTGGCCACTGGAACTCAGAACTGTGTTTCCTTGATGATGGGAAAGGGAGAGTCCCGTAACCCCACCTGGCCCTGGTGGGGAGTAGAGGAGAAGCCAGCATTCTGGTCCAGCTGTCTGAGGATGTTCCTCAGAGCTCAGGACCTTTGTGTCTGGCCGCAACTTTATGTTGGACAGCTCCCATAGGGCACTGGGCCTGTGTGTGCCTCCTAACATGTAGTTTGAAGCCTTGTGTGTGGGTATGTGGGTCTGAGTGTGAATGTAACCATAACTTAGTGTAACAGACCTGAGCAGGTCTGTGCTTTAGGATATCTAAATGTTGGGTGAGGGCTCAGCAGTGAGTGGGTGTGAGCAGTGTGTAAGGCTGCTGGTGTACAGTACAGTCTCTGCCAGAGAGCTTCCTTCAGGGCTGGGGTGAGACTGTGGGTTTCTAAAAAGGATGGCTGGTGTGGCTAGAGGTCCCGGTGAGGGTGTGAGTCCACTCTGTGACAAAGGGTCTGTGTGTCCCTGACCAGTGTCCTTCCCTGACCCACCCCGACCTCTCCAAGGCCCATGGGGCCACCCAAGCAAGAGATATGCAGGGTAGGCAGGTCTGTCTGCTGGGGAAAATCTTCATTTTCACTCCTTAAGAAAGAAGAGGAAGCAGCCATGCAGTGTGAGGTCTGAGGAGAGAGGGACTGGACTTGGGCTGGCCCTAGTGCGCTCTTCCCTTTTAGCAGAGGTGCAAGGTCCTAATAATTGAACCACTGAGTCGGCTCATTGAGAGGCAGTGCATTCAGCCATCTCAAGGCTCCTGGAGCCTTCAGCCAATATAGAAGGTGGGCCTGAAGCAGTAAAGGCCTCAGGCTATGAGGTTCTTTAGCCCAGGTGCTGTATTTTTCAGTCTTATGGCCTCGAGAGAGATAGGCCCGTAGAGCTTTGCTCACACATAGGCCAAGGGATGCGGCCTGAATGGCCCAGCAGTGGGAAGTGGAGGCCAAGGAAGCAGTCAGAGATCTTGATGGGCATGGCTCAACCCCACAGCCTCAGTCCCTTATTCCCTCTCCCCGCCCCCACGCCCTGCCCCCGCCACTGCCAAGCCACTGAGTAGATTGTTCCTAGGCATGAAGTGTGCATGGGCCACTGGTCAAACACCCAACCTTTGGTCAGTGCCTAGACAATCCTGCCACAAGTGGGTAGGAAAATGGTGTGGGAGGGGTGGTGAGTGCAAGGGCCTGCTGTGTCAGTTTAATAATTTTTAATGAGCAATTATCTTTAGTCATTCTCTTAATTTCTGAATATCAATAAAGTTAATTAAACTCTGCATGTGTGAAGTGGCCTGGAGAGATTGTGGAGGAGGAAGTGGCAGAGACAAGGGTGTGGCTAAGTCTTCAGGAGCTGAGGGCGTTCCTTGGCTGTGTGACCTTAAACTGATGCTGCACCTCTCTGAACTCTAATTTAGCATGTAGTGGAAAGGAGGAGGGAAGCAATAGCAAACAGGGGTTGCTTATTTTGCCAAGAACTAAAGGATGGTGTCTGGGAGGCACAGCCTGGAGGAGGAAAAAGAGGAGGATGAGGGCTTGGCCTCCAAGAGCCTCAGTACCACAGGGTTAACAAACCAGTCTGCCTTAACCTAAATTGCTGTTTCCTGCAGACTCCCTGCTAGGTACAGTGTTCTGACAGTACATTCCTGGGTCTGGGGGCTGCAGCCAAAGCTGATACCAGATCTAGCTCCCTGTCCCAGCCTGATGCTTCTGGGTCAGGAAGTGGGTGCTGGGGACAAGGCCCCATGGGAGCCAGTCTAGAGTCCACTCAGAGCCCCAGGGGTTGACATGGCAGGCAGGGGGCTCCGTTATGCTGCTGAGAGGACTGGAGGACCTAGAAACTGCCATGGATTGGAGGGGAATTATGGATTGGCTTTTTGCCCCTCACAGGCCTAAGCTCATCAAGCTTGGCAGGCCCTGGCGGCTGTCCCAGCCTCCTCAGCAGGGTGGCAGCTTAAAATGCCTTGGGGACACCATGGGGAGCTAATGGGGATCGAGGAGACACAGGGACTGGGCTTAATTAGAAACTGGGCTTAATTAGAGCTTCCATACCCCTCCCACAATGGCTGCCTGAATGGTGGGGGGGGCATATCAGAAAGCTTGTTTCCTTAGCCCCTCCCTCCACTCCACCTTATCTCTACCTCTCCAAGCTCCTTCAGGCCCCATTTGTTAGGTTGGGCTCAGCTCAGGGATGCTATGCCCCTACCTGAGCAGAACTAGCAGAGCTGGGAACCCCACCCCGCAAACAAGAAAGAGGGTATGGAAAAGGGCCTATGTGTAGGGGTTACTTTAGTAAAGAAAATTCTCAGCCTAGACGGTTAAGACTCCAGGCTCTCTGTGTAGCTTCAGGCATGCCTCTGCCCTCTCTGGGTCTCACTTTCTGGAACATTTAATGTAAAGTTGCATCAGGCTGGTGGTTGCCAAAACTGGGACCACATTGGGGCTGTCAAGTCATGCATATTTCTGGATCCTCAGCTTCCTTAGGGAGAAAGAGCAAGATCTGTATGTAAGAGGCTGAAAGGGAAGAGGCAGAAATAACTGCTGCCAGTCCTGGTCAGCAGCCAGGAGGAAGGGAGAAGCACCAGGATGTCTCCAAGACCCCTTCCAGACTAATTCCAGAGGGAATTACTTACCTAGCCAGGCCAAGAAGTTCTCCAAACTAGCCATGTTCTCAACTGCTCTGGGCTGTTGCCATTCTTTCTGCCTGAATTTCTTTCCTCCTGGGCCAACTTGCCTCACTCCACCTCATGCTTTATGTCTCAGCTCAGTCTACACTTTATGCAATTCTTCAGCACATAATTATGGGGCTTCTACTCTATGGTTTCTCAGGGAAGCTTCACCTGACCTCCAGCCTGGGACAGGGGACTCTTCTGTGCTCCCACTATCTCCTGGATTCCCCCATGAAGGAACCATCTTGATGGGTCATGAGCACCCGATTGCTTGATGCTCCTCTCTAGGAGCAAGACTGAACTCAGAAAGGAGGCCACCAAGTCTGTTTTGTTCACCTCCTCTATCTTGGGGCAGCTCCATAATTCCTATTTGGAAGAAGTTTAGGGTCAGCTGCCTGTTTAGAAAGAAGAGGTGGGTGCATGATAGATGAGACTGCGTCTTGAAGCTGAGTTTGCGTAGCAAGTGCACTATTTTTACATAGATTGTATGTTAGAATTTTTTTCCCTTTCCTAACAGTTGGCCAATTATCCCAACTGTAAATTATAGCCTTTACTTAGTTTTTTCCTTCCACAAATTAAGCTGTCATGCCGTCAGACTGAAGTAGCTTGGGGGTAGGGTGCTTATGGCCATTCTGAGAGGGCTAACACCTCTTTCCAACCACTTCTTACTGCTACCACTGCTGTGTCTCTAGTGGCACAGAGCCTAGCACATGGCAGACATTAGATACACGGTGAATAAACCCATGAGAGTTGCACAGGTAGACAGTGGTAGAGTTAAGCCCAGAACCCAAGCTTCTTGACTCCCTCCCCCAATACGTATGTACCACCTCTGCTGGTTGAGGGGGGTGCCTTGTATGAACTTAAGGACTGAGGTAAGTGGGAGGCAACCCCATGCCACCTGGCTTCATAGCCCCCTCATCTGCCTCAGCTTCAGACACCCTCACAGAGCTTGGAAGAACCCACATGAAACCTCGTGAGCAGCTCTGAGCCTGACATGCTCATGAATGGAAATGTGGGGGCTGAGAAGTCATTTAAGAACACAATTCATGTCTATGAACCTTTCACATCTCCTAAAAAAACAGTCCCTGGGGTATAGCCATCTACCATTTATTCATTCATTCACTTATTTCATAAACATGTATTGAGGTCTGAGGCATGGCCTGGAACCCTCAGGGGTCTATTTAATATGCGAGACTAGTTATTCCCATTTTACAAATAGGAAAACTGAGTTTTTGATAGATTAAATCAGTTATTCTGGGCTTCATTGTCAATAAGCTATAAGACTACTCCAAAGTGCCTGCCCATTTTGCAGAACCTGGCTATAGCCAGCACTGTCTCCACTTCTCCAGTTTGAGGCAAAGCCTAGGTAGAGGCAAATGGGAACTCATGAGAATATCACTATCCTAATAATAACAACAATGTTTATTATTGTATTATTATTGTTATTGTTATTATTACTATGTGCCAGGCACTGTACGAAATGCTTTATATACATTAGCTCATTTTGTCCTCATAATGGCTCTGTGAGATAAAAGCTATTATCTGCATTTTATAGGCCAATTCAAGCCCATGTTGTCAGATGGACCCAAGGCATAAATAGCCGCTAACTTTCTTCTAGCACATTTCTGGTGATGACAGTGGCTTACCTTCCTGATTTCTACCCTCAGTCCTTATTGCTGTAAATTTTATCTTGTTCAGTCCTTAGTGAAAAAGGAATAAAACATCCTTTCTGAGAGTTGGAAACCAGGATAGAGCACAGAGTTGGAAGTCAGGTGAACCCTGAAGTCTGCCCAGAAGTAAATGACCTTGGGTGACTCATTCTCCCTCCCTTTGTGGGCCTTGATGAATGAGAGGACCAATCATTCCAGTGTTGGCATTCTTGGCTGCCCCATCCTAGCCCCTCAGCCCCACTGAGACCCAGACCACCAGTGGGAAGGCCCAAGCTTGCCTGATGCTCAGCTCCTCGACAGGGCTAAACACCAAGCCTGCCCCTGCTTCCCTCCACTTACCTACCTGCGCCGAACTGCCAGCCCTGGGATGAGAGGGTTGATCGATGCTGAAGCTGCCAGCAGTGTTGTTGGCCATTGATTGTTGAGATTTCTCGGCAGGCTCTGGAGCAAACAAACCTGCTGCTTCTCCAACAATAATACAAGTCTCTGGCTGCAGAGTATACAGCCTTGCTGGCAGGCAGGCTGGCGGGAAGGGGCAGAGGTGGGGGTTCCTGGCTGGGCCCAATAGGGACAAGGGGCTCTTATTTTTTGGTAAGCCATTTTTCCATACCTAGAATGCCATTTTGGATCCTTCGGCTTATTTCAGCTCTCCCACACCCTTTTTACCTGATCATTCAGCCCAGAGGACTCTCTATGTTTTCTGAACACTAAATATCTCCCATTAGGAACTTAACCTCTCCATCCACTCACCCATTCTCCATTCTATTCAGCACATATCAGGTGCTTTGTTAGGCAAGAATACAACATAATCCCTACTCTTTAGGAATTCAATTTAAAGGAGGAGCTGCCTTCTTAATAAGCTCAGCTGTGACTGCTTCCCCATCTAGACCAGGGACACTCTGATTTTAATTAAATGAGATTCAAATGACATGCCAACAGCACCTACATTATCCAACCACAAGAGATATCTGGCCAGGAGCTGCTCTGGACCTCAATTTCTCATCTGTAGCAAGATGGCTCAACTTTTGGATCTTTGAGAGCCCAGCAAGCCTCTGGGGTTCCTGGGCTAGGATATCCTGTTTCTTCCATCACAGCTGGGTATTCCCCTAACTCCTCAACAAGGCACAGCAGGTGCAGGGCACCTCCTGCCACCAAACCACGTGTTGCAGAATCCAAGCAGTGGGTCTCTCTCCTCCCCCAGTGCAGTCCCCAGGGATCCAGCCAGAATCCTGTACGCTAGCATCAACCTTAGCATTTCCCTCAGTTCCCCACTCTTCCCTTCCTCAGGGCTCCTCTCTTTACCCTCAGGACCCTCTTTCCAGCTGGTCCATCGGGCTAGGAGGGAAGAACTATGAAAAATGCCTGAAACACAGATCACTCACACTCTCTCTCTCTCTCTCTCTCTCACACACACACACACACACACACACACACACACACACACACAGATGCTCATTTGTATGGTGTTTTACCCCCCTTTACTCCCCTTTGCATGCTGGCTCCTTATTAAAAGCACAAAAAGAGACCCTGCCCCTCTCCACTCTCAGCCCAGATCCCTCTTTCCCTCCATAGCTTCTTCCTCCCTTCCTCCCAGCCCAGCAGCTGAGCACTAGCTCCTTTGTTCCCCTGCTAAGCCACCTGCTAAGTGTCTGGCCACGATCCCACCAGCCAGCAGGTGCCCAGGGAGTCCAAGAGCCTGGGAGAAGGATATTGGGCAATGTAAAGAGCCAAGTTAAGCCTCAAGGAGGAGGGGCAGCCCCAAAGGAAGAACATAATTAGAAGAATGTTGGTCAAGGAGCCAGGACCCCAGGGTATAAACCCAATACTGGCTTTTGCTGGCTGGGTGACCTTGGGCAAGTTCTGTCACTTTCTTGAACCTCAGTTTCCCTGGGAATTCATAGTGCCCATCCCACCTCTTTCACAGAACAGTATCAGGATCAAAGGAAATCAAAGTGAGTAGTGACGGGAAAGAAACTGAAAGCCCTGCTTGAGGGGAGGGCCCTCCAATAGCCCAAGCTATCCAATACCAGGAATCAATATGTAGTCAATAGAGGAGCTGGATCAGAAGCTGGTGGAGCCCAGGGCTGGACGTTTGAGGCATCATCAGCTGATCCAGGTCTGACCAGGAAAGTAAGCCTAGCAATGCAAAGGGATGAAGATTGGGTTCAGGGTGCCTCTGAGGGCCTCCACCCTGGCTCACTGCTCTGATGGACATTGTCTTAGACATCATTTACACCCAGCAAGGGGATGTGATAGTGATTTGAAACATTTGGTCTGGCAGCTGACAGGACCCCCCTGTTGTGAGGCCCTATTTTCTGGTTGGTCAGAGGAAATAGAGGAGATGGACAAGTTACCTTTTGAGGGTAGAAGAGCCCCTGGCATCTACAGAGACCAAGCAAGGCACACACGAGAGAAGTCATTCGTGCATTTGCTTATTCAGCCTCACTAGTCCACCTCCCCTCACTGCTCACTCAGTTCTTGCTCATCTCCTGGCAGAGCTCTACCTCTGCCCTACTGGATCCAGTCACCTCCCTCTCATTACCCCTCCCCCTGCTCTGCCCGCCAGCCCAGGCTAGGAAGAGGCCTGCTGCTCAGGTTGGGTTCTCCTGTGGACCAAGCCACCTGGGTGGTGTCCTGTGTCTAGTCTGCTGTACCTGTATTCCTAATGCTGCCTCTACTGCCCCTGGTTCTTCCTTGCCTCAGGCTTCAAGCAGATGAGTCTGGGGGAGACAGTGTAGGAGGACTTAGCCCTCTCAACTCAAGGTGTTCACACACTGAGACTGGCAGAGTCTTTGGAGGTCAAATCAAGGTTGGGGTAAGAAGACTAAGGGGTCGGGAGCTGCGCAGCTGGGCCCATCTGGTGTTTTTAGGGGTCTGGGGGAGAAGCCCCAGATGTACAGGAGCCATATCTGTGTACATCTCTGCCTGGCTTGTCCATCTATTCCTGGGTGTCTGTGTCCATATATCCCTGCATTTCTATACCCCTTACTCTGCATCCTAGGACTGTGGCCCTTGGTGTAGACACAACAGACCCCAGCTCGGGCTGGTTTCTCCCCTCCCCAGATCTCCCCTCTCCATTTGCTTCCTCCCCCATATTGGGCTCCACTGACCCCTCAAGGAGAATCATAGCTGGAGCTGTTGCTGCTATTTTTAGCTTCTCTGCACCCCTCCCCTCCCCACTCAGGTTTGCTGGGGAAGTGGGGAGGATAAGCCAAGCCTGGGGAGCCTCACAGGCTGGGATTCTGAGGAGAAAGGGGAGCCTGGGATCACGGACAGGTACAGAGCCACACCCTGGAATAGGGTAGGCTCCATTCCATCTGCTTAGGGCTGAAAGAAGGTCTCAGGCTGTCCTTCCTCTGCTCCCTCTAAATCTCCAAGGACAGAGCTCAGGCTTCCATTGACTCTTCTCTAGGCCATTTGGAAATAAGGCCAGACCACCTGGGTCTCCCCCATGGAAGCTGGAGAGGCAGAAAGGGGCTCAAAGTGTCATGAAGTCGGGGAGGAGGCATACCTGGATAAGCTTACAACTCCCACCCAGGGACAGACCTCTGGTACTGCTCAACTCTGCCAAAACGCCACCAATGGAGCCCCTTGTCCTCTAGGCCCTTGGGGCTTCTGAGTCCCACCTCACCACTGTTCCAGCTGGTCCAAAAAATGATACCAGCTGGGAGGGGTAGAGTACAGCAATTCAAGGGGTCTAAACCTAGAGACCAAGGAGGGAAGCAGCCCTGGCCCCTCAGAGCATGAGTCTGCCCTCTGGGTGCAGGCTGCCCTTGCTTTCAGAGGTCTTTTGTTCCTGCATCAGTCCTGTCTGTCTCTCAAGCTCAGCAGGGTAGGGATGGCCCCAGGTCAGCCTCCTGAGCCCAGCTAGACCATCTTCTTCAGCTATCTGATCTTATTTCTTTATCTGTGGCATGGGGAGGATTATTAATCAGATAATGTAGGCAAGTGGGCCAGCAGAACTGGCACAGAGTAGGTACTCTAAAATGTTAAATCTCTCCCTAGGTCTTTTTCTCACACCTCCATCCCCCATCTCTCACCTTGTGCCACCCCCAGGCACATGCTCATACATGCTTACTTGCATACTCACATGCTTGCACACACACAGCTGAGCCCTCAAGGTGCTCAACAAATACTGATCAGCAGATAGAGATGAGACTGGGGTCCAGTCCCATACAGAAAGTGGCAAGTCAACAGAGCATAGTGCCCTGACTTGCCAAGTCCCCTTCACCTTCAGCACTGCCCATAAGGAGGCTCTATCAGCCCCTAGGATTGGCCACTAATAACAGGGGGACTGTGACTCTCTGCCCCACACACTCAAAGACTTTTTTAAAAGCCAGAAATCAAGTAAAAAACCAGATAGGCCCAGAGAGGGCAAAATAAACCCAAGGTCACACAGCCTGTCAGTGGCAGAGCTACCTCTAGTGACCTCCAGGAGAGAAAAAGCCTACCTCGGCATTAAAGGCAAGGGCAGCCTGGGTATCTGGGCTCAGGGCCCCTCCATCCCTAGCCAACTGCCCCAATCCATCTCTTCCCAGATGCAGCTGGCAAAGGCAGCCACAGGGCAAAAGGTACAAGGTCAGAGAGATGACTTTGGCCCTGATACACAGAAAAAGCCTCTTTATCTGACCTAAAGGCCATAAAACCTTAGAGATACTGGGTTGGTCATTCATCTCAGTAGACACAGATGCTGGGAACAACCTCAATGGTGTTGGCTTTTGATCTTCAGGGTTGAGTCTGGGAGGTGGCAGCAGCTCGGAGATGCTGGTCTGGGGCCTAGGATGGTACCTGCTCTCAGGCTCTGGCACCTTATGGCCCTGTCTTTCTGGGTTCAGTGGCTACGAGGGACTGTCCTTGACAGATGCCTGGAGCTTGGCAGGGGACAGAGGTTAAAGGGGATGGATACTCCTCTCTAGATCACTCCATCCCCAACTTCACCAGTGAACTGACTTCACAGCCTTCCTCATCCCAGCTGACATTTCCAAGGTTTTTCACTTAGAGAATGGATCCCTGCTGCTGACTAGGTGGTGGTGGGAGCTGTTGGTGCTGAGGGAGGGCTGACCTGAGCACTAGTTGAAGGGCATGCCCCTTGCTTGCTCTAGCCAGACTGTTGAGAGTTGGCATAATCAGTGGAGTAAGGCAGTTGGTTGATTTACCTGGCCAGTGAGGGAAGTGGTGCCAAAGAGCTCCCCAGCTGTTCCTCCCACTCCTTCTAGGATGGGGATCAGTTCTATTGTCCCCACCTCCAAGGCCAGCCCATTTCTCCCTCAAACCCTGCCTCAGGCCTCCAGCTCCTGTGCCACCTGTGTCACCTGCCGAGCCCCAGGAACTGTGGTCAGGCAGAGCCAGGGCCCCCAGGCCACTAGGGCCAGCAGGCAGGCAGGAGGGGGTAACTAACGCAAGGCCAAGGCAGCAGGGGAAGGTGTAGAACGCAGCAGGTGACGCTGTAGCAGAGGCCTCATTAATCACCTCTCCAGCCCCCAGCTCTGCAGTGGCAAGACCATATTAGATTTTAAATTGGAAAGCAGAGAACGTGGCAGTTAGCTGGGAGCCTCCTCTACCCTGGGCCCCTGGTCACAGACTCCTAGGAGGGAGGGGCAGTGGGGAGAAGAGGGAGGGCCCAGTCACAGCCCAGAGCTATTCACCTTCCTCCCAACCACCCAGAACCTGAGGGGTTGTGGGGCAGTGCATCTCCCGGGAAGGGTCAGGTTAGGGTCTAAAGAGGGAATAGAGTAAAATGGAGGGAGTAGAGCAGCCGCCTTGGGAAGAAGAGCATCCCTTCTGGGAGCTAGGGCCTTTCTGGGCTTGAGGACTATGTGAAGCCCGGTTTCAGGGTGTGGTGTCCATGCACAAGGAAAAGTGGTAATGACTTGTGGCTCATGCATGTGTCTGGTCCTGCACACACACACATGCACACATGTTCGTATGAAGCAGCATCTTCGTGCAGTAGAAATTTTGAGCCCAGGCTGTGAAACAGGCTGACCCAGTTCAAACCCCTTATTTGTTGCTTTTCTCCTATATGAACTAGGATGATTCACTTTGCCTCTCAGCCTCAATTCCTTCACATGTAAAGTGTAAAATATGGATTCCAAGTACAAAAGGCTGCCGCTTCAGGTGGAAGAAAGCTCTTTAAGAGGTCCACGCTTAACCCATAGCAGGTGCTCAGTAAATGTGGGTGACCTCCCCTGGCCCCAAGGCCAAGCAGCTGCTCTGCTGCTGGGGTAGTGGCTAGGCCAGATCCCTGTCATCCTGACTGGGCAGTGAGGTAGGGACAAATCAACAGAGCACAGCAGGCATCATCACGGAACAGTCATACACCCTGGCCCCATCCTGGGCCAAATCACACAAGGCCAAGTGTTCCTGGCTGTCCTCCACCCATAAAATCCCCTTAAACTAGCTCTGCCTGAGCTCTAAAAAATGCCTATTGAATATCCCATCCCTCAGAACACTAGCGCTCTGCCAAGGTTGAGAAGCAAACATCACTGGGCAAGGGGAACACTAATCCTCCTAAGACCTTTTTGAAAAACCTAAAGAAGCCCCAGGGCTTCTTGTCATTTCTCCCTGCCCAACCACAGTCCCTAGTTTTCTCAGGCATAAAGGAAGGGAGAAGATACTCCACCCCATCTTAATTCTTCTCTGGGGACCCCCATACTATGCTCTCCCCTTCTGAGAGGTAGTGAACACTGCAGGGTTGAGCGGTCTGGTAATGGAGTTATGCTTTCCATTATGGTAGCTGCTAACCAACCACATGTGATTATTTAAATGTAAACTCATTAACATGAAAAAAAATACTTTAAATTCAGTTACTCAGTCTAACTAGCCACATTTCAAGTAGTCAATAGCCATGTATGGCTACTGGCTCCCATATTGGATACACGAGTATAAAATATTTCCATCATCACAGAAAGCTTTATTAGATAGCATTGCTCTAGGGTTGGCCAGCCTCTGGGTTTGAATCTGACACATCCAAACTGGTAACTTGGGAACTACACTCCCCTGGGTCCCAGTTTCTTCATCTATAAAATAGGATAAAACAAGTTCTATGGAAATTAAATGAGTTAATTCTGGTAAAGTACTTAGAATGGTGCTAGGTGTGTGGTAAATTCTCAGTAAACAGTAGCATTCAATATTTTTATTCATAGAGACTTTTTGTGGCTCACAGGATCCTGGAATGTAAAAACTGGTAGGATCCTTACATATTTATTCCATTTTACTGTTGGGGAAATTGAGGCTGGAGTTGGGGAAGTGATTTCACAGAGGACCTAGACTATTAGGGGCAGGACCAGTGGGCCACCTACCTGGCTGTTGCCCACTACTCCCACCCATGCTCCTGTCATCTGGCAAGAAGATACCAACCCTGAAGATGCCTAAACCCAGGGTGACTCACCACCCCAGCCCATGGTGAGGGAAGTAGCTGTCTTGGCAGCTCAGGAAGCAGTGTACTCTCTGTCTCTGTCCCTGGGTATGCACCCAGTATGCCACAGATGGTGAACAGACCAGAGTATTAGAGGGTTCATGCTTCAGAGCAGTTGGGCCAGATGCTCTCTGAGCCCCAGCGTCCTGAGTCCCAGCCTTGCCCAAAGTTTGCTGTGTGACCTGGGACTCAGTTTCTTCTTGAGTAAATGAGGGAGAAATGAGACACTCAAAAAGGCTATAAGGACTCAGATTCTGGGATCAGCCACTTTCTTGCTGGAAGCCTGACCAAGAGAAGGTTCCCCCATTCATATCTGTACTTCAGATTCGACTGGACTGCCAGTGGCTGACCAAGAGAAGGTAGCAGGAAGCTGTGATGGGGAGTGGTCTGTGACTGGGGAAGGGGAGGGTAGTCTGGGGCTGGGGGACCCTCCAGCTTGTACCAGCAGATACTATTCATCAATTGCCAGTTGGGGCTGTACTGGAACACTGCCAAGGGCTGGTTGCCCATCTTCTCCCTGCAGGACCCACCCCTGCATGCCCCTGCCCACCCCTGCTGTCTAAGGGCCAGGTGCTTTGGGAGCAGAGAACCTTCCATGTATGTAGACAGGCAGAATCCTGGCTTGGAAACTGTGTGTCCCAAGTCCCTTCACTGTGCCTAACACCAAGGGTCAGCATGTAGACAGAGATATGGGAAGAGATATCTTGGACTGGATCCTTGCCCATAGACATAAGCTCTACATGTTTTGAGGTCGCATCAGGTCAGAGGAGGGAGCTGATGTCACCCACTGAGCCAGGAAGAGATGGCTCCCCAGAGCAGGGATAGAAGCTAGGCCTGGTGGGATGGGGAAGGTTTGAAGAAACAAAGTAGTGAGCAAATGGACCAGAAGAAGGAAGGCTCCTATTCTGGCAGAGAAGTTCTCTTTGAGTATATCTTTGGACACTACCAGGACTTCCTTCCCCATCACCCAGAGCTGCAGGGCCCCCAAGTACGAGTGCCCTTGGATAGTGGCAGCCAAACTTGTGGGGAGATAGGAGGCCCCAGGAGCTACAGCTGAGGGCCAGTGGGGACAATGGACAAAGCTGAGCTGTGGTGCTGCTCATCTCTTGGTTCTGCTCCCAGGCTTGCCACTCATTAGCTGTGTGACCTTGGACAAGCTAATTAACCATTCTGGGCTTCAGTGTTTTTATCTCTAGGAATAATGACCCAAACCTCCCTAGAGTAAGGGGAGGACAAGATGACATGTGAGGGTGCTAAGTGCATGGTCAGCACACAGCACTGAGTGATAAGCAGCTGTTAGCAGCCCCAGCTGCCTGGCTCCAGACCATAGGACTGTATCCATTCTGGCTCTGCTGTATCTCCTAGGTAAACCTTGGAGCAGCCACATCTCAGTTCTGTGCCACAGTTTCTCCATTTGTCGAACAGGGCTTATATTGCCTTCCCTTTTAATATAAGTAGTTGGACAGCTGCAAACCTACCTTGAATGCAGGAACACTGTAGGGGTAATTAATTCAGTAACACATGAAATCAGAGGCCTTTAGAACTGGACCTCAGGCCTCAGGGACTCTATTTGGCCCTGCCAGCCAGTAGCTGGGACCCCTCAGTTCAGTGAGCAGGGTTGGCCCAGTGAAATTGTCACTGTGGAGACCAGGCTCTGGCTCTAGGGGACTGAGAGCCTCTTACTCGCAGGGCTCGCCTCTTACTCGCAGGGCTCCTCGTCCTTCCCCCAGGCTCTGGGATAATGGGGGTCTGAAGGGGCTGGGCCCTCACTAATCCCCTATTAAAACTTGAAAGGAGACAGAGAACCTCCAGAATAAACTCATTAACTTTTATGGGCTAATAAATGGAACCCATTAAATTCTCATTCTCCCTATGCTGGACCAGCTTAACCTCCAGAACCCAGAGAAGTGGGCTCCCTGCCCACTGTATTCCCCAGGCTTCCCCTGTACCTACCTGTAGTCATGCCCCTCCCCCAGCTGAGAGCTGGTGCTGCTGCCAGAAGGAGGGGATCAAGCCTGACACCTCAGAGCTCTTAGTTCTCCTCCTGTGTCTACCTCAGAGGGTCCAGCAACTTAGGCCCTGGAGAGGGAATGTCTGGTACCTCTGCAGGGCTGCCAGAGTGACAGGAGGTTCCCCTTGCCCTTGCAGAGAATGGCATTGGGCTGGCAAATGAGAGCATACACCTGTCTAGATGGCTTTTATCATACCCAAGATGTCCCCACTCCACAGATGAAGAAACGGAGGCCAGAGTAGGCAGCCCCTGCCCAGGTCACACAGCTGATGAAGCATAGATTTGGGATTGAAACATGAGATATTTCTGGTCTATGGTAGAGAAAGAGCTGCAGAAAAATAGCACCAAGGTGTCAGCCAACCTGTCCTTGAATGGCATCTGGAATTATAAACTCTTGCCTCGTGCAGTGGTTCCCCCAGACAGGGACACTGCATAATGACTCTGACCCTTTATCACCACCTCCACACAGACCAATTCCAGCTCAATAGCTCACCAGCACTGTGACCCTTGGCAGCCTTCTGGGCCTCACTGAGCCTCAGTTACCTCCTCTATAAGACAAAGACAATAACACCCACATACCTGGACGCTATGAAGAGGAGTCCCTAGTTGTATGGCTTCCCTTAAAAATCAGCTAGATCCCCCTCTCCTATTCCAATACCAGCCTGTTGGGGGTGGGATACATGGGCCCTCATCTCTACCTTCACCCAGCTGGGCCCTGAGAAGCGGGTGGCAGGGCAGGAAGCCTTCCCTGGGAGGCCCAGGCTGGTGCTGGTGGGAGGGGGCCTTCAATCTCAAGAAAGGCAACAGGGGGTGGCATGGGCGGGAGGCAGGAGTGGGAGAGAATCCATTGGGGAGGCATCCTGAATGGCTCATTAGTGCCGATGAAAGCCTTTTTTCATTTTGTCTAAATACTTTAAACAGGGCTCCCTCCGATGTCTATTTGCATAGCTTAAGAGCTAATGTGTGTGTGTCGGGTGGGGCAGGGTAGCAGCGGAGGCAGGGCCACTCCAGGGTTGGGGGCTTCCAGGAAGCTCCAGGTCTCCTCTGCTGTGGGGAGGGTGGTGGGGAGAGGGGTATGGTGTTTCTCAGACCCAGCCCACTTGGAAGATGCAGCCCCCAGACCAGGGATGAAGAGGAAGAGAGAGTCGAGTACATTCCTGTGTTCTGGCACTAGGTAAACTGGGCAGGTGGGGATCATGGGGTCTATCTTATTGTGGGCCAAAGCCCCGTCTCCCACACACATGCAGGACTTGAAGGTGGCTGCACTTTGCAGGGGTGGTGCAATATTGCACTCTACATGGAGGCTACAAATAAGTAGGCTACACATAAGTAACACGGTCTCCCAGAGAGGAGAAGCCCCACCCTAGAAGCCTGCCTCAGTATTGTGACCAGGAGCTACCCAGCCTCGAAGTATGGCTTTTCCCTCAGTGCCCCAGGGAAACTGCTATTTAGAGCATTCAAATTCTCATAAAACTCCTTCAAAGTGCCTATTTTATCGCCAAGGACATAAAAGTTTGCCCAGGTTCATATGACTTTTAAGTGACAGAGCTGACATTTGAACCCAGGTATGTGTGACTCTGTGCCCCAGCCCTGTAGAGCAGTGTTGTTGGGTGTCTGGTTTGGGTTCCATACTCAGATGTGCCCCCAGGTCAGGACAACGTGGGTCCCAACCAGAAGGTTTCCTGAGGGCCCCACTTGAGTCAGGCTCAACTCAAGTCTCGGATGCCAGAAACTCTGGCCCCCAGCTCCACTTCTAACCTGCATGAGACTTAGGACAAGTCCATTCCTCTCTCTGGGCTAGAGTATACTCTGCTGGGTAGCTCTTGTCTCTTGTCCCGTGAGATGAGTTGGTATGGAAAGACTAAGGCTTTGATTAACGTAGGTTCAAATCCCAGTTCCACCACGGTACCACAGGGCAAGTCCTCATCTCACCTCTCTTTGCTTCAGGATCTTGGTCTAAAATGTGGGAATAAGATTCCCGTCTCATAGAGTTGTAGAGTCGATTAAATAACACAAGATCTGGAGACAGCCTGACTCAGGCTGTCTGGTATACAATAGGTGCCTGGTAAGACTGGGCATCTGGGTCCCTGACATGTCCTTCCACTAACCACTGCATCACACTCTCCCCTTTTGTCAGTCTCTGTACCTTTAAACTCAGTTAAGCCAGGCTGAGAGAAACCCAGGAACAGAGGTGGTAAGTTATGGGAAGAGCTTCAGACGTCCATCAGAGTCAACCAGTCTGGAGATGCCCTCTCCCCAGAAATGGCTTGTTTCCCTGAGATTATCTTACCCTCTCTGACAGTGGGTGGCACCCTCTGGGACCAAGAGGCAGCTGATTGCCGAATCAATTTGCTCGTTTGATATGCTATCTCAATCCCATTTAACCAAGTGTTCAGTCCCCCCAGATAACACAATCAGTGCAATCGACAGTGACGGGAGATGCCCATTAGCTCTGCTCCATTGCCCAGCACCCACTTGGCAGCCCACAGGAGGAGCTGGCCCCACCATGGTCCCTTCCTGAGACAGAGGATCTCTTTGCACGCCCTCTCCCAATGAAGAATCCCACAGGTAACTATTCTGGGAGCCACGGGCCACATCCCCTATTAGGCAATCCTGGAAGGGGATACTGGAGCCCCAGGGGCTGATGAGAAAAGATCCTCTTCCTATGACATGCTAAGATCAGTCTCAGCTCACCTGGCGAAGACCATGTGACATCTGGGAAGGTGGGTAAAGAGAGTGGCCCTGTCCTGGAATGTCACAGGCACTGCCCCTACCTCCCATCCCTGACTCAGATGAAAGACACAGGGCACTGGCAACCATCTGCTCCAGGAGGTATGGGCCTGCTAGGCATCTAGTTTAGGCAGTGTCGTCAGTGTCTGACACGAAATGCCAAGGCACAGATGGGCTACTTTAGTAAGTATTTCCAGATAGGGGTTGGTCCTGGTTTCTCAGGGCTTTGGGGGCACCAAAGCCCCTCTAGCCCAGAGGAATGGGGGAGCCCTCTGACCTGTACCCACCTTCCCCACCCCAATTTCCTCCCTCCTCCCATTTGTCTGACACATCAGAGCTGCCATAGTCTCCTGAACAGAATGTAGGCCATCTGCCACTTCCTCACGCCTGCCAATCCATGGGGCGGGTGTGAGCCTGTGGAATGACAGCCCCACCACCAGACATGCAGAGGAACCGACCTTCTCCTTGCAAACTCTATCTCACTCTGGCTGTATTTCCCTTCAAGTCCTCAAGCAGCCATTTTGAGAGCTATTAGAATCAGAATATCCTCCCAGCTTTCTCAGAGCTGGCAAAATTCTATATGAGCTGAACCTGGAGCCAGCATCCATTGATCTTTTCCTGGTAGTTGAAGATCTGGGGAGCCTAGTGGGCCACAAGTAGAATATGTATCATCTCTCCAGCTATGCAGTTGAACAAGTCAATATAATCAATAGCAGAGCAACTACAGACCAACAACAGCAAATAAGTTGCATCTTCCATAGCCTATCTAATCCACTGATAGTGGCTGCCTGTTCTGAAAAGGATTCTGAAGTCCCATGTGACCTCAGCAAGAAATAACCAAAACTGGTTAACAATGTCTGCCATGGATCGGAGGTGGGTAGATAGCATGGCAGATGACCATTCTATCCCTACTTTGGACCCTGGCTAGTGTCATGAGAAAGATAAAGGGAATTCAGAGAGACATAGCAAATGGGGAAGGGAAGTAATATTACTTCAGTTAATTATAAAAAGGAACTCCATTTTACATTTGAGAAAACTAAGGTTCAGAGAGTTTAGATTATTTTCCTGAGGTCACAGAGCCCTAAAGTGATGTATTTGGAATTTGAAGCCACATCTGCCTTACTCCAAAGGTTGGCTCTTCATACTCTGTTCACATTTATGTCCTAGAAGGACCAGGAAAAAAGAAAGGAAAGAGACAAAAGAAATGACTGAGAAATGAGAGAGATGGGACAATTAAACCTAATGGAACCCTAAGAAAGATGTCATAAACCCAATAGGGAATCCAAAATAAAGTCCCAAATATATGAAGCATTTCCTAAGACTAATGACCAGCAGTTTCACTAAGAACAGAAAATGAACTTTAATGAACTATAATCAGGTAGAACAGTCACTGTGGTGGAGGTGCTCTTGCTAAGAGTGTCATCTCAGGTCAAATAACTGGCCATGTGACTTTGAGCAAGTCATTTCCTTTCTTTGACCTGTTTCCTCATCAGTAAGGTAAGGCCTTTGAGCTACATTAGAGGTGGCAAATAATTGTCATGTCGGTCTGAGGAATTAAACATGGCTGCCTGGAGTGCTGTGTTGAGAAGGATTCTGAGGCCAAATCTGAGAAGAGTAGGAAATAATGCAATGATAGATAGTAATGTTCACCTCTGGTATTGGAGGGGAAAGGATATCTCATGTACCATCCTTGAATATGTGATATCATCTCACTTTCAGCTCTAAAATTCTATGGCTCCATGATTCTCAATGGTGAGCATACTCTCCAGGGCTCTCTGTCAAAAGAGAGATGGCTCTCCTACTGCCTGGACTGGCTGTGATGCTGCTCTCTGTGGGGAAGGGGGATAACCTCTGATCATTATTATTTCAGGACTCTCCTCAGAGGCCCCAACCATGGGGGAAGGTCGGGCCCCAAGCCTCAAGGAGATGGATGGAGAGCTGACAGCAGCCCCCACACCGGAGCAGCCAGAACGAGGTGTCCACTTCATCACAACTGCCCCCACCCTGAAGCTGCTCAACCATCACCCACTGCTTGAGGAGTTACTACAAGAAGGGCTGAAGACAGGGGAGGAGGAGCTGAGGCTTACACTGCCTTTCCAGCCTGACCCACCTATGCCATACACCCCAAGTCCCCTTCCCCGCCTGGCCAACCAGGACAGCCGCCCTGTCTTCACTAGCCCCACTCCAGCCATGGTTGCAGTGCCCACTCAGCCCCAGTCCAGGGAAGGACCCTGGAGCCTGAAATCAGAGCCCCCTGTGCTTCATATCACAGTTCCCCTACCTTCAGGGCCTAGCATGGCAGTGCCTACCACAGGCCCAGGGGAAAAGCCCAGTACTACACTCCCTAGCAGAGCATGGACTCCAACCCAAGAGGGTCCTGGAGACATGGGCAGGCCGTGGGCTCCAGAGATCATATCCCGGACCGCAGGGCTTGGGATTGAGAGAACCACTGCAACCTCCACGGCCTCAGGAGATGATGAGGAGACCACCACCACCATCATTACTACCACTACTACCACTATCACCACAATCCAGCCACCAGGTCAGCTACTTGATGGCTTGCGAATCTAGAAATGGGGAATGGGGGAGCTGCAGGGCCCCTAAATTCCTGTCTCGATCACTGTGCCAACTTATTTTGCCCTTTGATACTAAGGGCCAGAATGTAGGAGGTATATGGATTGGAACCAAATAGACCTCGTTTCAAATCCTTATTGGAAGTAACTACTAGACTCTTGGAATTTTATTTAACCTCTCTGAGATTCATCTGTAAAACAGTGGTAGGAATACCTACTTCAGTGACCCATCATGAGAACTAAGATTACACACAGTAGATACTCAAGAGAAGATGGCCCCTTTCTTTAAATGGAAGAATAGATGTCCCAAGAGGTGGGCTATACCACACACACACACACACACACACACACACACACACACACACACACACACACACATCAGCCTAGGTTGGACCCCTTACGCCAGGGTTGGGCTGAGCCTGTGTCTCCTCCTGCCTCTCAGGCCCTTGTAGCTGGAATTTCTCAGGCCCAGAGGGTGTTCTGGACTCCCCCACATCCCCCAGCTCACCCCCTGATGTTGGCCTGGACTGTTTCTACTACATCTCTGTCTATCCTGGCTACGGTGTGGAAATCAAGGTGAGTGACTTTGATCTGGCAGGGGCAAAGCAAGGGCTGATGTGCTATCTTTCCAGAAAGGTGCCATGAGGGGAGGTGGGGAAACTCAGGGGTATATTTTGGAGGGGAGCCTTGGGCCAGGGCTAGGTGATGGGCTTAAAGCATGGTCGGATACTGAACCAGGGAGTGAAGAGGCTCCTGCTCTCCTTCAGGAATGTTCTAGGCTAAGAGGGGCTATAGCATGCCCATCCTCTTCCCCCTGGGGTTTGATCAGGAACTCAGGAGAACCTGAAGAGGGATGTCCTGCCCCAATGAGCAGAGGAACAGGTGAGTGTTTGAATCTATGTGGCTGAGTAGAAAGAACACAGGGGGCCTGGCTGGGCCTGAAAGCCATTCTCTCATTTATCTACTCTTACTCCTTCAGCAAATATTCCCTGAACAGCTCCTCTGGGTCAGGCCCTATGCTGGCTCCTAGGATGCAGAATTAGGAAGACAGACATAGCCATAGCATCAGAGAGGTGACCTGCAGTGGAAAAGTCAAACTGACAGACACAACCTCCTGCCCCTACCTCCCTAGGCCATCTCATCCCTTTTAATCCTTAAATTCTCTCTTAATCCCAAAACCTGAGCAAGCAGGACCTCACAGATATGCCACAGGCTCCTCGATTTCCACATGCCCCAAACCTAGCTCTTCCTTTTTGTTCCTTTAGCCTGTTTGCTACCCAACTCCTATCTTCATAGACTAACTTGAATCATTCAGAAACCAGGAATAGACCATGACAATGCAATATAGATGGTGTCTGTGAAGCTGTGCAATGTGAAGTCAACTTGGCTCTTCCCTTTCCCTCTTTTCCCAATCCCATCAACTCACACCCACATTCTATCACCATGACACTCCCCAGAACTTCTCTCCCTCCATCCTCACAACCACCATATCCTTCAGGCTCCATCATCCCTCCCCCAGATGATGCGGTGACCTCCTTACCAGCCACCCCACTCTCACTTGTCCCTTACTATCCTTCCTTTACCTACACCAGTCATTTTTCTCAAATAAAATCAGTCCGACCCCTACACCTCCTCTGAATTAAAGTCAGTCCTTCGGGTCCATTTTGAGCCACTTTTTCCCTCGTTCTCTTTTCCCACTTTGTGCTGAACAGCTTGAAGCTAACTGAATGGGCCAAGCCTGCTTTCCCCTCAAGCCCCAATTGCACATGTTGGTCCCTCTGCCTGGGAGAGCCATCCTACTATCCCCTCCCTTAGGACTCAACCCAGCCCTCAGTTTCTCTGGGAATTATCTCCTGGTCCCCAAAGCCTGGGGCTGCCCTCATCCTGGGTCATATCAGTCTGCCTTCTATCCGTCTGTTTATAGTTGTTAATTTCCTCAGCTAGCCTTGAGTGCCTTGAGTGGTACCCTGGAGTAAGGGGCCCAGAATGGGTTCCCCACAGACTAACTGAACAAATGGACATGCGAATGGAGAAAATAAGGAATGAGGCAACAGTTGAGAAATCAGGCTGGCAACTGAGAAGTCCAGGGAATAGGGCAGAGGGAGAAGTCCAGGGAACAGGGCAGCACTACTCGACTTCTGCTCTTAGCCTGCTCCCCACCCATCCCAAAGCTCCTGGATCCCAGCCTAGAGCCAACTCTACCTGTCTGGGGCAGCATCCCAGCAGTCCTCTCTGGGAAGGTCAGGTCCAGGCCTTTGAGATTGGCCCTGCGGGGGAGGGACCATTTCCCACTACTGGTGGGCCTCTCCCCTTCTTTCTGTAACTGTTTACTCCTGGTCTGCCAAGCCCTTGCCCCTCACTTTGGGCTGACTGGGAGGGTAATTAGGAACAGCCACCATCACCCCCCAAGCCATTAGCGCTCAGTGCCACTTAATTAAGGTAATTAATGTAAAATTATCACCTAATGAGAGGTGGCACCGGCTGTGGCTCACCAAGTAGAAGGCACCAGCTGCAGGTGTGGGGAAGAAGGTGGGAGGGGGCAGATGCCAGGCTGGGTGTCCCCTGCAGGCCTGGGCTGGCTACACCTGCCCCCAAGCCTACCACCCCCGTCTGGCCCAGGCTGGGCTCAGTCCTAGTACTCTCCACAAAGAGGCGAGATGTTGGTTCTGCCTGACCTGGCCCTGACCCAGGCATAAGCCCCACCCTAGATGCCCACCCCCTCATGTAAGCCCTGTGTCTGTTGTCTGCTGCTGCAACATTTTTTTTTTTTTCATCAGAATGCAAAAGCCGTTACCAGGCAACCTTGAGAGGAAGACCTGCCACAGCCCTGGATTGCTGTCAGGAAATGTGGCAGGGAAATGCTGGCCCCACCCTCTAGCAGGCCACTGTGGGGCAGAGTCCATGGGGACCCTGTGGGCCTTTATGGCCTGAGACAGAGTCTGAGGCCAAGGCAAGGAGGGCCAGGAAGGGAAGGAACAAAATTAGCCAGTTCGGAGCAAGATTTAAGGTTCTTTGAGGGCCAGTTTGGGTAACCTCTACTCCTATCTAGGCCTCTTGGCTGCACTATGTAGGTCACTTGGGGACCTGAAGAATTACTGACACTGTAGACCCAATGGCTTGTTGGAAAAACCAAGACCAGCAAAGAAAGGGAATTGCCCAAGGCCACTCGGTTAAACATTAATTAATGTTTTCTGATGAATGAATTTTTCCCACAAATATAATTTGAGCAATTATTAGGTGCTAGGCTCTGTGCTAGGTACCAGCTCTTCACAGTTAGTGGGGGAGTCGGAAATCATAAACAGAATGCTTAGTGCTGTTCGGTATAGGGGTGGGAAGCACAGGGGACTGTGGAAATTCCAGAATGGGGCACACTCTGCCAGGCTAGGGCATCAGAGAAGGTTTCCTGGAGTTGACAATGCCTGCTCTGAGGCCTGAAGGAGATAAGCCTGGGTTCGAAAGCAGAAGGTATGGCAGACTGGCCCTTGAAGGCTGCTGGACAGTTTTGGACAAGTGACTTTATTGCATTGGAGCAGGAGGTAGACTTAAGGGTTTCTGGATTGCATTCCTACCAGAGGCTGGGCCTGAAAAATGCCCTCCTACCCAGGGCTGGCAACTGGCTAGGCCATGCTGGGCATTGGAGGTTGGATGACTGAGGCAGCCGGAAGGCCTAGAAGGTGGCTCACTGCTCCTTCAGGCTTAGGGAAAGGCTTGTGGCTTTTCCCTGTCATGAGTAAGCCCCTGCCTGCCCCTCCATGAACTCATGAAGATGGCTCAGCGTAGACAGAAGGGATGGAATCCAGGAAAAGAGGATGGGAGGAATCATGGGAGGAGAGGAGCATTCTAAGGACCCATAAATCACATCCCTGCTCAGGTCAGCCTGACATATGCTGAGGTCCTGCCGTGTGACCACAGCCCCAGCTAAAATCTGGGGCCCTGGGCAAGACCCTCTCAATCTCCTTTTTTGAGGGAAACAGCCTCAGGGGTTCCAGAATTGCTAAGAGCCCAAGTCTGGACCACAGTCCCTACCTTCTGACCCCCATCTCCCTTCAGGGTGCTGCAGCTATTTGTGCCTGCTGAGGCCAAGGAGTCTGAGCTGCCCGCAAGGAAGATGCCAGGTCAGGCCTTCCATGATCAGAGGAGGGTTGCCTGTTTCAGCTGGGGGTTGGGTACTCAGCTAGACTTTCTTGAGAAATCCAGAGAATCTTTCAGGATGGGTACATACAAGCCCCATGGCCCATGCAGATCCCATCTCTTCTCTAGGCAGCCAGTCTTCTTTGAGCACTCCAGGCCTTACTGGGCCTGGCACATGCCTCCCACTGTGCCTGGCATTCCAAGAGCATTCCCATTGCCAGCTTCCATCTTGGCTTGGCTGCTCCCTGTACCATCTGGAGCCTGGGCATAGCTGCCCACCATCCCTGCCCTAGTGCCCCAGGTGGCCCCATTGGAACACACCCTTCCCATGCCAGGCCAGCTACCAGTTTGATAGCCAAAACATCCTACCCTTCTAGCCAGGCCCAATATGGATGCCAGGAGCAGTGTGGTGAGTCATCGGGTGAGATTTTTGGCAAACTCCTATTTCCTGACTTCTGAAAGTTCCATCTGAGGGGGATAACAGGGGTGCAGGCAGCTTTCGCCCTATGGATTTAGGCCCCTCTCCCATCTCTAAAGCAGCCCTTACCCTCTAAGGGTTTGTGGAAGAGCATCAGTCAGACAGGAGCAAGAGAAGCTATCAGTAGGACTGGAGTTCCAGTCCTGGCTCTGCAGCCCATCTCTCAGTGACTGGCTAAACCTCTGGTCTTCTCTTGGCCTCAATTTCCCTCTCTATCAAAGGAGATTGGACCAGATGATGCAGAAGGCCCCTCCCAGCCAATCCCTCTGATTGTGGTTCCTTTTCTTAGTTTAGAAAGCTCCCTCATGGGCCAGCAGTGGCACCTCAGGCCCTTGATCCTACTTCCTGCCTCCTAGTAGCTTCAGGACTTAGGCCAAGGCTCCCAGGTACAGTGCCTCCCAGGCAGAGCCCTAGCAGACCTAAGGGTGAGGTGTGGCTATAGCCACCTGTCACCATGGCAAATGCCAGGGTTTTAGCAGAGTGGACCCCAGGTCTCCTCAAGAAAGGAAAAGAGGACTACTGTTGCTATGCCCACTCTGCTGAGCTCCTTACAGGCGATATCTAACTTAAACTCCACAAAGTGGGCACAATTATCCCATTTCACAGATGAAACAGATTCAGAGAGGTCATGTGACTTTCCCAAGGACCTTTCAACTGGTCAATGATGAAGCTGAGATTTGATCCCAGGACTCAAGAGGCCCTGTCCTTCCCCTGGCCCAAATCAACCTGGGTGTGGCAAATCTAAAGAGGGATTTCAGGTAGGAATAGTTAGGGGGCTCCACCCCAACCCCTTTTCTCAGCCCAGCTCTGTCTGCTCCTGTAAGACACCCACCTGGAATTCTCCCAATTTGGGGGAGGGGTCTGGGTTGCTATGCATGAAGACAAAGCACTGAACCAGGAATCAGGAGTCTTGGCCTGGAGTCCTGGCATTGCCTTGAAATTACTGTGTGACCCAACTCTCAACTTCTCTGATTACAAGGGTCTCTTATCTATAAAGTAGAAGTAAACAGCCTGTCCTGCCTCCTTTACTGAGGTTTTATGAGATCTGAGAGCATAATGGGTATGAAAGAGTTTTGAAAACTGTAAGAGGTTTCATGGGGAAAATTGTGATTATCTTGTTGTTGACATGAAGGAACATGTGAACGTGAGTTAGTACATTTATGTGAGGGCACACAGGTGCCAGGACAAGTGTTTGAGGGAGCTGTGTGCACTCAAGTGGGCCTGTCAGAGTACACATATGGGTGTCGGTGACCAGAAGAGTGTAGTGGTACATGGGGCTATGGTCAGCTCCAGGGAATGGGGGGCTCAGGTACTGAGAGTGGAGCTCACACATCAAAGTCATCCTTGAACTTATCTACCTGTGAGGGCTTATACTAGAGCAATTGTATGCAAAGACTTGTGGCACCATCCCACCTATGAGTCACACCATTGGGGCACGTTCTGAAGACCCAACTGACAGCTTCCATGGGAATAGACAGGGCAGTCAACGCTGATGATCTAGGGGTTGGTAGAAGGTGACCTGAATCTTCCCATGTCCCATTTAGGAAGGGGTCAGCCCCCTCAATGTGGCTATATTTCCTTCTTGGGCTGACCCTATGAGCAGTGGTATTCCAGAGTCCTATGGGAATTGTCCTCAGCTCCCTCTGCTTCTGTCTTCCCCCTGCCCAGCCCCTGGCTCCCCTCTTGTTACTGGCTAGGGGTATGGGAAGACAGCCCTTGTGAGTAGAGCTGACATTTCAATCTGTCTCCCAAGCTCTTCAGATGCCTGCAAATTGCATCAAGACTTTATCACCTGCCTTGTCCAACACCCAGCCCTGTCTGGCCTCTGTCAGGCCTGGCCCTCAAATAACTAACAAATTATATTCCAGCTGCTACAGCAGGCCTGAAAATGGGTGCCTAAAACCCAAGGGACCAGAGCTGCACAGATAGCCTCTAGCTAAGAACGGGGCACCTTCTGGTTGTGAGGCCTAGGCAATCTGGACTCACTCCACTCCATGCTCGCATTGCAACCCACACCACTAGGCTTGGCTAGGAACCAGGCCAGCTTGAAGGGGCATTGCCTTCCCCAGATCAGAGGGAGCCAAAGGCCTCAGCTCCCAGTTTTCTGACCTTGGTGGGCTTCTGAGTGGGGAGGATTGCTGGTGGGAATGTAAATCTCCACATCTCAGAAAAAGCCAGGTTAAGCCAAGATCCACCTCCCTGTTATGCCTAGCAGTCCTGGGGCCTGGGAAAAAAGACATCTAGAAGTCTATCTTCAGGTAACACACTGATGAGGTTGGGATAGAAGAAGCTGCTTTTTCCTCCAGCAAAGCAAGACTCTGCTACTAGCACCTGTGTAACCTTTGCAAGTTACTTAGCCTCTCTGGGCCTCTATTTACTTATAGAAATTTTACTACCTACCTTATACAATTATGGTGAGGATGAAATAGTATCTGTAAATAATACAAGGCTTGACACATTGTAGGTGCTCTATAAATGGTAATTGTTGTTTTTACTACTGCTACTGCAAAGCAGCAGGTTTGGGAGCTGGAAGCTAGAGGTCAAAAGGGTGTTTATGGAAGCTAGGAAAAATGCTAAATTCATTTCTACTTCTCTGCCCTTGCTTCCTTTGTAATTTCCGTGCAGAAATGTCCTCCCTTCCTCCTTCTCCCAGTCCTGCCTCCTTAAGGTGCTCTCAGACCCACCTGCTCCATGCGTTTTCCCTGAGCCTGCTACCCCTCTACTCCCAGCCTAGAGAATGCTGTATGCATTCTGTGCCACTTAAGGCAGAATTATATGCTGCCTGGCATCTCTCGATAATTACAGATTCCACGTGTGAGTCTTGTTTGCCCAACTCTAAAATCACAGAATCTCCAAGTTTGAAGGGACCTCATCCAGCCTCTGCCTGCTGCAGAAATTCCCTGAGGAATGTCCTTGGCAGATGGTCAGGCAGCCTCCACCCAAATGTGTCCCGAGGGAGAGCTCCTACGGAGAGGAGATGCTTCTTCCCTACCACCCTGCATTGAGCTTTTTCTTCTGCCTCAAAGACCCACCAGGTCTTTTCTCCCAGGCAGGGGAGTCCTCAGAGCTCATCTATTCTCAGCACCCACAGTCTGAGGGGCCTGGCATGGCCTTCTCCTTGGCCCTGGCTGGGCTCAGCATCCTCTGACTTCTCAGCTCACAGGAATCTGGCAAGGATTGTACCTCTAGCAGCTCACACATTCACTATCTACACATACTTTTATTGAATTGCCCAATGAAGAGAGAGTTGTGACCTGAAATACCACCCTAGGCTTTAACAGAGAGATGGATAGAAGACAGATGGGGAGAGCCTGAAGCAAAGGAACTGACTGGCTTGGCTTGGGAGTCAGAGGATGGTGGCCCTTACATCTGAAATAATGACCTGCTTCACCAGGAAAGGAAGAAGGCAAGGCATTCCCAGTGCAGGGTCTTCCATATGGAAATACCCAGAGGGTGGAAGAGAGATGTAGCCTATGGCTGCAGTGCAGGTAAATGAGGCTGGTAAAGACACTGGGGCTAACTGTGAGCTTGGAATTTTGGACCTTGTCTTCTGGGAAATCTGAAGTCATTGATAGGGTCTGGGTAGGAGAGAGACATAATCCAATTTGAGGCAGCCAGGGAATAGAAGATGAGTTGGTGATGGGAGGGGTGAAGGCCATTCTCCAGGTGAGAAAAAATGGGTGGGGTAGATGGGAGCCAAGACTGCAACAAAGTGATAGAAAGGAGGAACCAACTGGAATATTTGGGAGGTAAGATTGGGAGGGACTTGGTGATGTCACTTAACTAGTCCAGGCAGTTAACCCTTGAAGACCCTGCCTCAGAACAACATGATTGGGACCCTGGAGACCATGTAGATCAGAACTTCTGAATTAGAGTATGATTTAGTAGACCTGAGGTGGGATCTGAGATTCTGCATCTCTTACAAGCTCCCAGGTGATGCTGATGCTGCTGGATCTTATTCTCAGTAGCAAAGACCTACAGTGGGCCATTTTATGAGGAAACTGAAGCTCTAGTAGTCAGCATACTTGTCCAAGATTACATGGTTGGAATGAAGTCCCAGATCTCTGGGCTCCCAATCCAGGCTCCTTGTACCTAGCCATACTGCCACTTTCTTTCTGGGCAGAGTCTGTTGCTGGTCAATCCCTATTTGACTGAATGGAGACAGGAAACCCAGAAGGATACCTCAGAAATTGAAGGTCTGAGGATTGTGGTGCTGGCAGAGGGCTCTGTGATGGCCAGAGGGAAAGACTGGAAAAAGAGGTTACTGAGGATAGAAGCAAAAATAGGATGGTGGGCTGGCAAGTGCAGGCACAAGGTGTAAGGCCAGACTGAGCACTCAGCAGGGGCCAAGTTGGGGGCAGGGCCTGAGGGCCACAGCAAGAAATTTAAACCAGATACTATGAGTTTTGTGGGCTCAATGGAGAGCAACCAGAAAATTTAAACAAAGCATCACGATCAGCAATAGGTTAGGGCTATGAACTGGCTGTATTTCAGAGAATATTGATGTGGAGGGAGAGTGGGTTAAGCCCTGCAAGCAGGAAGGCCAGCAGGAAGCTGCTGCTGATCTAAGTGAGCAATAATAAACAGGCACTGGTCAAATGGCAGTGGGGAGGAAGAGTAGTGAACAGATTTTGGGTCCATTTGATAGGACTGAATGACTGATTGGACGTGGGGTACGAGGGAGGAGGCATGTTGCCAGTTTCTCACTTGGGCACACAGGTAGGTAGTGAGGTCATTCCCTAAGCTGGGGAGCCAGGGAAGCTGCTGCTTGGGGGAAGAGAGCAGCTCAATATGAAGCTGGCTAGGTGTGAAGCAACCAACAGGGAACATCCAGTAAAAGCTGAGCATATGGTTCTGATGATTAAGACCTCACAATGCTGGCCAAGCCCTTGGAAACCATCTAGTTCAATACACCTACCCCATCCCCACTTTACAGATGAGAAAACTGAGCCCAGAGAAGTAAAGAGACAGGAAGCAACTGGTATAGTTGAAAAGCTTCTGAGACAGAGATGTGCTTACAAATCCCAGTTCTGCTAATAATCTCTGTGCGAAAACTTCAGGTCGTATCTCACAGAATTACTAGAAAGGAAAAATGAGCTCTTCCTGTACTGAAAATGCACAAAGGACACTGAGGATTGGCCATACCTAGGGCCTCCAGAAGACTGAGGGTAGCAGGATTCAGTCAGCAGAAAAAAGCCTGATTGCTCTTTTGCTCTGTCTATTCCACTGGCAGGTCCAGAACATCAGCCTGCAGCAGGGGGAAACAGTGACTGTGGAGGGCTTGGGGGGTCCTGACCCGCTGCCCCTGGCCAACCAGTCTTTCCTGCTGAGGGGCCAAGTCATTCGCAGCCCCACACACCAAGCAGCCCTGAGGTTCCAGAGCCTCCCGCCACCTGTTGGGCCAGGCACCTTCCATTTCCACTACCAAGGTAGGCCTGGGCAGTGGAGGGAAGAACCAGCCCAATCTGGCTGCCCTCCTAGGAGTTTCTGGTATTATTACAACCTGCGGGGAACAGGGCAAGGTTAGTAACATGCAGCACAGGTGCCCAGTGAAGCTGTGTACAACTGGAGGTGAGTATTGCACATATGACACCTCCAGAGCTTTGCCTCTTCCACCTACCACCCTGCAGAGAACTGGTCTTGAAGGAGGACTGATACAGGACCAAGTAGCCCTCAGGTATGCCTATTGCCACTCATTCATTCATTCATTCAGTATAGTTTTCATAGGCATCTGCTCCTTGCCAAGCTTGTGTTAGATAACTGATAATATCAAGATGAACCAGCCAGTCCTTGCCATCAGAATTCAGAATCTCAGGGGGAGGCAGACAATTAAATAGGCAATAACAATATAAGTCCTCTCCCCAAATGCAAAGGGGTCAGGGTCAAGGGCTTGACAGTAATGATCTGGAGGTGCTTAGCTACCAGCCTGGCCTTCCTGAACTGCTTCTCCCACCATGGACCTAGCCCATGCCCTAGTTAGCTCAGAACATCTCTGAAAATAGAGAAGTGTCATGATGTAATGGGAAAATCACCAACTCAGAAGATGGGCAGATCTGTGTTTGAATCTCCTTCCTACTGTCTGTTGACCTTGGACAGGTCATTTGAACTCTCTAACCCTCATTTTCCTCTGCTGTAAGGTGAGACCAACACACATACTCTACAAAGTCATGGTGAGAATAAAACAAAACGGTGCGCATCAATTGCGTAGCATAAGCTTCATGAAGGAACCAGAAACTAGTATTAAAGAGCTGGTAAGATGGGGAAGCAAGGAGTTTGGGAATCTGCCCCTCTCCCATCAGCATCCCTCCTGTCCCCCCTCTCCCAGGCAGTCTTCTTGATCCTTTGTACTGCTCCAACAGGGTAACCAGTTCAGATTGGGGGGTGCTAATGGGGAAATAATTGGTATGAACAATTATAGGATTGCCTTGAATTATCATGGACCTGTGGGGGGCCACAGCCTAGGGAGAAGGACAGGCACTCTTCTGGAAATGGGGATTCCTGAGACCCACCTATGGAGCACTCACCCCTTCTTGGCCTATCCACCCACACTGGGGAAGCAGTATGGCATGACAATAGGGAGCCTGGGCAGGAGATGGCCAGGGGCTTAGCAAAGACAAGGGGCCAGCTGAGAAAAGGGTGAACATCTAGGTGGCCCACCCAGCCTCCCTAATGGCTCATCAATCCTCCCTAACAGCAGGCATAATTTCACGCCACGGTAACCTTCATTCTTGCTGCAAATTCCTTTGCACAAAACCTCAGACCTCCTCTCTGGTGAGCCAAAGGTGGCTGACAGACAGGGAGTTAGAGGCCCTGCAATGGGAAACAGACCCCAAGGAGGGGCTGAGAGAGCTGGCCCAGTCCCACCTCCTCCTCAGCTCAGCTCCCAGAAGCCCTCCCTCGGCCCACTTTTTGTCAATGATCAGCTCTTTCCCTAATGAGTGTAATTCCCCTAATTATAGGCTGTAATTAACCCTGATCCCAGAGATGGGAACAGGAGGAGCATGTGCTCACATGTGTGTCTCCCTGGGCTGGAGTAAGAGGGTGCCAGAAGAGAGGGTGAGGAGCCTAGTACCAATGCTACTGCTAAAGCTGTCCAAGATAATGTTGGACATCACAAGGATGGACCCCCACGATGGCCTCCTAGTGCCCCTCCTACAGCCTCAGGCAGGGTGAGGAGGCAGAGGGCTCTGCCAGGCAACCCCCTCCTCCCTCCTGAGCATTCCTGGCACTGGACTTGGCTCCAGAAACAGACGCCAGGGAGAAAATAGCTCAACAGATTGCAGTGGTACATGCTCTCTGGGAACAGTCGTCATGGCAACAGGAAACAGCTCATCCTGGGAAGTGGCACTTTACCCACTATGGAGTCTGGGGGCTTCATTATCCACCCCCTCACTTCCCACCATCTCCTGCTCACTCCATCTCAGCCCAATTTTCTAATCTGTGAAATGGGGTACTTCCCTTCCCAGAGTTGTTATAACTCATGGGGAAGATGTAAGTACAGGTTCTTAGAATGATATCTGGCTTATGACCTAGAACTCCCTTGGTATCATAACCCCTCCATTCTGGGTACAGTGCCTCACACCCTTCTTCCTATCCCACACTAGCTGGGGTTTCTTCCCAGATCATTGTGAGTGGTTCCCCTGAACGACTACCCAGGACAAACTTGTCTATTACTCTCAGGTTTCTATGACTCTTGAGCCCAGGTCTCTACTCCTGGGGAAGCAGATGAGAGAGAAGAGATGTAAAGCATGTAGGCTGTAGAGCCAAGAGCTTCAAGGGCCTATTCTACCACTTACTGGCTGTGCAATCAAGGCAAGTTTCTCAGTCTCTCTAAACCTGAGTTTTTCTCATCGGAAAATGAATAACCCCTGCCTTGCCTGCCTTCCTGTGTTGTAGACAGCAAGTAAGAAGAGTGTGAAGGCATTTTAGAAGCTGGAAGGTGCATTCTGATGTGAGGTGCTTTATTAATCAAGATTATAAACAACAGCAGGCTGGTGCATTCGGTATTTGGTCTGTGCCAGGCACTGCATATCTGTCCTTTCACATAACAACGTTGGATGCATTACTCTAAATGGGTGGGTAAACAAGGAAACTAAAGTACAGAGAAGTTAGGTAACTTGCCCAAGGTGGCACAGCAAGGAGGGGAGCCTATGTTCAAACCTAAGCAGTCTGACTCCAGGGCCTACCTCCTCACAGTGCCTTATACTGCTTGCCAATCACAAATAACCATTCCTTGGCCATTCTCTTAAGAACCCTGTGAGAGAGGGAAAAGTAGTTATCATCCTCCTCCCCTTTCACAGACCTAGTAACTAAAGCCAGAGAAGATGAAAAATCACAAAACTTTATTTTGGACCCTAGTTTTCCCAGAAGAAGCTTTTTCTACTCACACAAAGGACCACAGAGGCTAGTAGAGTCCACGCTTAGACCTCTCTTTACATCCACTTGGAGCCAGTATTAAAGGTTGCCCACACCCATCCTGCCCCATGCAAGATCCAAGAGTCCTTCCTCAGTCTAGACCATCCCCATCTCTCCCACCAGCCCCAAAGGTCTTCAGACTCTGTAGCCTAAGCCTTCCCTCAGCCTCTCTCATTGACCCCTCCAATCCTCTTCCTCATCTCTCAGCCCTCATTTTTAGCTACCGCCCCAGTTTGGCCCTACGTTGGGATTTGCCAGATTGTTTTGTAGGATTTGCTGCCGCCATTCGGTAAAATTTGGTATGACAGTTCCAAAATCCAAAAACTACAGTTTCCCAGGGCAACTTATCCCTCCCTCAACTTCCCTGAATGCATGTATTGCCTCCCCACTTTCGCCCCATCCAGTTTTTAAAAGTAGCCCCTGCCATAAAACTATTTTAGCATTTCAATGAACAGTGGGGAAACTTTTACTGTCTGGAATTCATATTTGTCCCCTCTGGGAAAAATAATATAAATACTTTACATCATGGGCTTTTTGCTGTTTCAAGTGCTTTCACATCGACATGTCTTTTAATAAACATTCTTTGAAGATGTACTATCAGCCAGGTTCCAGGGATACCAAGCTAAATAAATTACTATCTCATTTATTCTCACAATAACCCTGTAGGTAGGCCGGCATTTTAAACTTCATTTAACAAATGAGGAAACTGAGACGCAGAAAGGCTAGAAACCTGTCTGAAGTGTCAGAAGGGTTAGGCCAGACTCAAGCTTCCTAACTTCCAGCTCTGTGCTTGCTCCACCACGCAGCCCAGGCTGCGGAAAATATGGGCACCGCTTGGGGAAGGGATCAGTATCTTTTCTGGAATTCCTGATGCTTTCTCTGGCCCCGAGTGACACCTCCAGGTAGGCTGGGGTAAACTCCTTTGCCCTAGCTATGACTCAGCACTGCCCCCAACAAACACACACACACACACACACACACACACAATGTCACCCATTCTCTCTCTGCAGCCTATCTCCTGAGCTGCCATTTTCCCCGACGTCCAGCTTATGGAGCTGTGACTGTCACTAGCCTCCACCCAGGAGGCAGCGCCCGCTTCCACTGTGTCACTGGCTACCAGCTGAAGGGTGCCAGGCTCCTTACCTGTCTCAACGCCACCCAGCCCTTCTGGGATTCCCAAGAACCTGTCTGCATCGGTGAGTGGCCCCAGGGGACTCAGTGCTGAATAGAGGAGTAAGGTGGGGGACTAAGCTGTGCTCTGTTGCTATCTAGCGCCTTTATTTGCTCTCCGTAATGAAGCCAGAAAATGGCTATACACCTCAGCGGCATTTGTCCAACCAGTACTCAATGAGCACTTACTGTATGGAGGTACTACAGCTGTAGAGAACTAAATTAAACAGAGTGTGTCCTCAAAGAGCCTATACTTCATGAAGAGGGGGGAAAGAAAAAGCACATGAGTTATCAATTTTCACAGCAGGAAATAAAAGTACCAATGAAGAGATATAAAGTAACCTGGGAGGAGACAAAGCAATTATTCTCAAGCATTTACAAGCCTTCCTGAAGGAAGTAGCATTGAAGGTTTGACATTTCAGTGGAAGGAACAATGTGGACAGTGACACAGAGGTGATGTGAGGGAGTATTTAGGGACAAAGAAGACAGCCAGGTTTAACTGAGGTCTGAGACCTGAGAAGGGGGAAGTGGGAGGGCATTGAACATAAGCCAAGATACTGGGGTGGGGAACTGTTGAAGTTTTTGGAGAGGAGAGAAGAGCTAGGAACTTTTCCTCAGGAGAGCTGGCCAGGTAGCGTCAGCAGGCTGGAAGGCCAGCCAGGCAAGAGGGTTTGAACTTAGTGACTTTGAGCATAAAGAGGAGGGAAGAGGTTCCAGAAACACTGATGAGTAAAGGGGGAAAGCGGAAGGAGACTCCCAGGTTCTGGTCCTGGGTGATCAGGTAGTCTGGGAGAGCTGCCAGTTGAGAGTGGTTTGCTGGCAGAAGGAAGATGGTGTGTTTAGTTTGCAGTATTAAAGGCAGCTTGGGTTTTTAAACCTTACTTTATTCTATATACTCTTCTGGGTGCCAGGCACAAGCAGAGGTGAATGAGTCAGGGGTGGTCTCTGACTTCAGGGAGCTCTCTATCTAGTGGGAAGATAGGCAAGCAGCTCAGCAGATTCAGTGCAGATAGTGCCGTGATGGGAGGACCTCAGGGTGCAGTGGGGATCCAAGGGAGGAACTGCTGTTCCAAAATGAGGAAGGAGGCAAGGAAAGCTTCCCAAAGAGACAACATAGATGGATTATAAGACTGTTCGCCCAGAGAAGTAGAGTGGATTCCTGGAACAGCAGAGGGACAGGTATGAAGGGATGAAGCAACATGTTACAGCGAAGATATGGTGAAGTGTGCCTGAAGTAGAGGGTATAGAGGGAGAGACTGAAACCATGTCAAGAGACAGTTAGGTTCATAAAGGGCTTGAATGCTGTCTTGACCATGGACTCTATCTGCAGAGCAATAGGGAATTACTGAGGAACTTAAGTATAGGATGAGGGCATGATCAGATTTGAAGAGCAGTTCCATTCTGAGACCAAGAAAAAAGGTGGGTCTGCCTTCTTTGCAGAGAAACAGAGAAGGAACTCACGACAATCCCCTCCCCAGGAGGTTTATGTGGTTAAAATGTTCTGTCTTGAACATTTGGACACAAAGACTGTGTCTTGGCAACTTGGTCTCAGAGAGCTGGCAGGGTCCAGAGCTGTGTGACCAAGAAAGAAAAAGTGCTGCCTGGAACCAGCTACACTCTTGCCTGAGACTGCTTCACTTAACTGGTTATACTTAACTGCTAGGAGTTTGTGGCCAAGTAGCCCAGCAGTCTTCAATGATGGGTACAAGCAAGTTGCTCAGCCTCTACTTGCAAAGGGAGGAAAGTCCCAGGCCAGAAGAATCAGTGCTGGAAAAGCCCTAATGGGTCATCCCAAGAATGACAGTAGCAGTGATGCTATTTCAGAAAGTGTTCAAGGCCATCTCCTGGCTAGTGGTATCTGCTCAGGGCACAAGATTTGGAGGTGAATAGTATGCACACACCGTCATCCCTAATGTAATCCTACCCTCTTTTACATTCATTCACTGATTTTATTCAGCAAACACTGAATATCAACTCTGCCTGGCCTAAAAAACCTGGACCCTGCCCCAGGGAGTCCTAGTTAAGGGATACACATCTCAACAATAACTGGTTTTAGAAAGGAGTCTTGAGGTAGAAGTAGCAGATATACCCAAGAAGCCCTGGGTAAGGGGCTTTGAGAAAGCCCACCCTGGGAGTAAGGAGAGTAAAGACAGGCCTCCCAAAGGAGTCAGCAGAAATGGAAAGTGACTCATCCAGGGCCACACAACTAGGCCTTGGCAGATCTACCACAGTCAAAGGAGTTGCACATAAATAGTCCCAGAGGTGTGGAAGACTAGGAGATAGGATTCTGGAGTCTAGGCTGCCTGGAGCTGCGGGGTCATGGGGGCAAAGAATTAACCTTCAGAACCACGAAGGCAAAGATCCCTGCTGCCCCACGCACAAGGTACAGAGCTCGGATGGGCAGAAAGACTTGTTAGGCTGCCTAGGACCCAGTCAGGGGTCCCGCCCACAGTCCTATCCCTGTCATGCAGCTGCCTGCGGTGGAGTGATCCGCAATGCCACCACTGGCCGCATAGTCTCTCCAGGCTTCCCGGGCAACTACAGCAACAACCTCACCTGCCACTGGCTGCTTGAGGCTCCCGAGGGCCAGCGGCTACACTTGCACTTTGAGAAGGTTTCCCTGGCAGAGGATGACGACAGGTGAGATATCCTGGTGAGGTGGGAGTGCCTGGCCTGGTAATACCTTGCTGGAGGAACTGTATACAAGCATGGGGCGATGCCCCACACGGGTCAGCAACCAGTCACTCAGCTGCTTCTCTGCTGTCCCAGGCTCATCATCCGCAACGGGAACAACGTGGAAGCCCCACCTGTGTATGATTCTTATGAGGTGGAGTACCTGCCTATTGAGGGCCTGCTCAGCTCTAGCCGACACTTCTTTGTGGAGCTCAGTACTGACAGCAGTGGGGCAGCTGCAGGCATGGCCCTGCGCTATGAGGGTGAGCCTGATAGGGCCTAATCAGGGGTGGAGGGCTTGGGAGGGGGCTTGGGCCTCCTCTGTCACACCCTCCCCCCCTCTATTGCATCATCACTCCTTTAAACTCAGCCCTTGCTCACCCGGCACTTAGGCCCTCTCTCCCTGCTCCTCCCCTTGAGTCCAGGATTCCCACATCTTTGCAGAAGACCTTTGCCTGGACCCAGGCCCCCTGATCCAAGTGAATGAAATCTCTAGAATTTGAAGAGCAAAAAAGGCCTCAATCCTAAGGGAAGAACTCACTGTTAAGAGATGTTCTAGAACCACTCATGCATGCATGCATTCACTAATTCATTCAAAACAACATTTATTGAGTCCCTCCCAAAACGAGGCACTAGAAATACAAAGGTTATCAGGACAGCTTCCTAAGCATAATAGGGCTGGATACTCTGGTCTGTCCCTGCCCCCTCCTCCAAGCACAGGACATACATTTGTAGTAGAGATGAAAAAGGCCTTGGGGAGGGAAGTTGGAAGACATCTGCCCCCTGTGTTTGCCCCAGTCAAGGCTGAGCTGGGCTGGGCCCTGTGCTTTACAGCCTTCCAACAGGGCCATTGCTATGAGCCCTTTGTCAAATATGGCAACTTCAGCAGCAGTGCACCCTCCTACCCTGTGGGTACCACCGTGGAGTTCAGCTGTGACCCTGGCTACACCCTGGAGCAGGGCTCCATCATCATTGAGTGTGTTGACCCCCATGACCCCCAGTGGAATGAGACAGAACCAGCCTGCCGAGGTCAGTAGGCATCAATGGATGGGCCTGCCAGGGGCAGGGAGCAGGGTGGGCACTAGGGAACCAGCGGCAGAGCCTGGGACCACAGGGGCCCAATGACAGGTATGACTCAAGCTTCCCCCTGAGGAAGAGCTTGGGGCTCCCAGCAATGCGTAGGCACTTCTGTGAGCAAATGGCAGCCCCAGAACACAACACTGGGGGGAATAGGAAAGGGACACACCTCCCAGACCACCCCTGCCTTCCAGCTGTGTGCAGTGGGGAGATCACAGACTCAGCCGGTGTGGTGCTCTCCCCCAACTGGCCAGAGCCCTATGGCCGTGGGCAAGACTGCATCTGGGGCGTGCACGTAGAGGAGGACAAGCGGATCATGTTGGATGTCCGAGTGTGAGTAACCACTGGGCTAGGCCAAGCCAGCTCCTAAACAATGGAGATGTCTTGCCCATCCCATCTTGGGGTCCCCAGGCCCACCCTCCCTGACAGTCGTCCTCCACAGGCTTCGCATAGGCCCTGGTGATGTACTTACCTTCTATGATGGGGATGACCTGACAGCCCGGGTCCTGGGCCAGTACTCAGGGCCCCATGGCCACTTCAAGCTCTTTACGTCCATGGCCGATGTCACCATCCAGTTCCAGTCGGACCCCGGGACCTCGGTGCTAGGCTACCAGCAGGGCTTTGTTATCCACTTCTTTGGTGAGCTTGCCCCTGCCCCCACCCCATGCCTGGGAAAGAGGGGATGCCAGAATGCAGACCCCAGATAACTGCAAGTCAGGGAGTCTAAGGCAATGAGAAGCCTGAGCGCTCTTATCTGATAAGGGAAAGCTGGAAACACTGAAGGAAGCTAGTCTTGTTCTCCATCTTTCCCCCAGAACCCAATGGGAGAAAGCCTGCCTTCTGTTGCAGCAAGAGGGATTTGGTAGATGGCAGAAAGAACTTCATAACAAAAATAGGGAACTAGGGAAAGGTATTTGATTCTACCTTTCTAAGAATCTTTAATAAAAATGACAAGTTTCCCCATTCTACCTGACCCTGTCTCAGCGCTGAGAAATTGGCCAACATGTTTTTGGAAGGTCAAAGCCTCGATGATAACCTTGGAATCTAGGAGACAGAATGATATCAAGCATTGAACAAGCAAGAAGGGGCCCTTGAGCAGGGAGAATGAATCACTGAGCCTGCTCATGCCACACCCAAGACAAACTGGCAGGAGCCCAGTACCGTGAGGGTAAGGGAGGCTAGCACAGTTGCTTTGGTACTGGCTGAGGGTCTGCATCTTGCTGTTCCTGTTCCCCTAGAGGTGCCCCGCAATGACACATGTCCGGAGCTGCCTGAGATCCCCAATGGCTGGAAGAGCCCATCACAACCTGAGCTGGTACATGGCACTGTTGTCACTTACCAGTGCTACCCTGGCTACCAGGTAGTGGGATCCAGTGTTCTCATGTGCCAGTGGGACCTAACCTGGAGTGAGGACCTGCCCTCCTGCCAGAGGGGTGAGTGCACCTGTTCCCCATATTCCCCTCCCAATGCAACCTACAAACCTCTCTCCTGGACTCTGAACCAGACTCCAGCTGTTATTAGCTGGTATCCTTGAAGTTCCTTCACCCCTCATGGCCTCAGTTTCATCATCTCTGAAATGGGACAATACCTTTCCATAAGGTTATCTACCAAGTACTCCAAGGATTTTGCTCCAATTGATGTTCATTAACTCTGATGAATGGGGACAGATGAGGGAATACACCAGCAAAATGGTAGGGACAGATAACTAAGGGGTGGAGCCATGGCATAATGTGGCTGGCCTGGAACAAAGCCAAGGTAGATTGGTTTTTGTTGAGTTCTACTTGGGCTATTTCCTCCCACCCCATCATCTCCTATCTATAGTGACTTCCTGCCATGACCCTGGGGATGTGGAGCACAGTCGACGCCTCATATCTAGCCCCAAGTTTCTCGTGGGGGCCACCGTGCAGTATATCTGTGACCAGGGTTTTGTGCTAACGGGTAGTGCCATCCTTACCTGCCATGACCGCCAAGCCAGCAGCCCCAAGTGGAGCGACCGGGCCCCCAAATGTCTCTGTAAGTGTCAAATGGGTAGGAAGAAACCTTTGGTAGGAGATAAAAGATGCTATCCCTGGAGACTACAGGCCTGGCACCCTCACTGGCCTCTGCATGCTTTGCAGTGGAACAGTTCAAGCCATGTCATGGCCTCAGCGCCCCCGAGAATGGTGCCTGCAGTCCTGAGAAGCAGCTACACCCAGCGGGGGCTACTGTCCACTTTTCATGTGCCCCTGGCTATGTGCTGAAGGGCCAAGCCAGCATAAAGTGTGTGCCCGGACACCCTTCACATTGGAGTGACCCCCCACCCATCTGCAGGGCTGGTGAGTGTTGTCACCCCAAAACCTCTGCCTGGACCATAGGGCTGCTCTGACAAAGAAGTCAAATGTTGAGAATGAAAATCCCCTGCCCATGCCACATTCATATTACCTCTGGTCTCTCCTTGATCTCCCTAATCTCTGCCAGATTTTTATGACCTGGTGATAACAAGACAAATGCTAGGGTGGGTTCTCCTTGGACAAATCCTTCCCATGATCAGTGGTTTGGCCTGTTGAGCTCACCCACTACTCTTGCCCCGCCCCTCTTGTTCCAGCCTCTATGGATGGGTTCTACAGCGGCCGCAGCCTGGATGGTGAGCCCCCACTCTTAAGAGCCAGGGAGGTAGTCTCCCTCCCCTGGTTCTCACAGCAACCAGGCCATGGGTTCTCCCAAGGAGGGAGGGCAGAGAAAGAGAGTAGTCCAGGACTGGCAGGGCAAAAAGCTCCTTTTCTGCCTTCAGCCAGCGGGACGGAGCTGGTGGCTGGATGCCCCTGGGCAGAGGTGAGGGAAATGTGGGCTCCAGGTGACAGGGACCTCTGCTCCAATCCTACCCTCTGTGTTTTCAGTTGCCAAGGCGCCTGCTGTGTCCAGCACCTTGGATGCTGCCCACATAGCAGCTGCCATCTTTCTGCCACTGGCGGCGATGGCACTCTTGTTGGGAGGTGTGTACCTCTACTTCTCCAGGTGAGTCTGGCTTCCCTTCCTGCCCTGCATACCTGACTCACTCCTGCCCACTGGACACACAGGCTTCTCTCCTCCACAGGCTCCAAGGGAAAAGCACCCTACAGCTGCCCCGAATGCGACCCGGCCCCTACGACCGAATTACCGTGGAGTCAGCATTTGACAATCCAACTTATGAGACTGGAGTAAGTACCCTTGCCAGCCTTGACACCCTATCCAGCCAGCATCCAATTCTATGCTCCCTTGGGCAGGTACCCTGAGGGTCCTGCCAAGCCCTCTCACTCTTTCCCTTTTCCTTGGGAAGGTGGATTATGGGCTGGCAAACATTATACAAGTTTCCAACTCCCAGCAGTCTCTTTCCTTTGCAGGAGATGAAAGAATATGAAGTATCCATCTAGGTGGGGACAGACTGGGGAAGCCAGCTCAGCCCTGCATCACAGCCCAGCAGCAGAGTTCCCAGCTTCCTGCTGTCCCTCCACCTCCTGTACATACCACCTGGGAAGAGATGCCACCAATCCCTCAAGAAGTTGTGCCCTTCCTCACCTGCAATCCCCACCAGGGCCTATGTTCTTGGTACCACTGCCCACCTATGGTCCTTCCTTGGGTCCAAGTCAGGGGCATCTGCCTCTCAGCAGAACACAACTGGAGCATATGTATCAAGAACCAGCATTCTCCTGACCTTCCTTCATGCCTTGCATCTCCAACCTGGAATTCACAGGCAGAGCAGGAGCACCTGCTTCCACTTGACCAACACCCAGCCCTGGCATATAGCACCCTGCAGCAGGGTGCTCCTCACAGGGCCATCACCAGTGGCCAAAACTGCTCTCAACAGTGACCTCTGGGTAGTACTGGCATGCCAACATCAGCCCCTAGAGGAGGTCTCTAGTCTTTCTCTAAGGCCCTGGGAATGGACAGTTCTGCCTCCTGTCCCTTCCTAGTGGAGGCAATAATTCTAAGGGATCCTAAGGGGTTTAGGGACCCTACCCAAGCTCAGGTTGGGCTGCCCTAGGCACTCATGCTCCACACCAAAGCAGGAAATTCCACTGCTCCCCTGGCAGCCCTACACCCTGAAGAGAGTGAGACCTTCCTCTGATGCCAGTCTGGCTTTTACAAACATCCTCTTTCCTACTAGTCCCTCCTCTAACCCCACACACTTGCCAGACTTTCTTCCTGGCCTCTGTGTTTTGAGATAAGAGGAGTGGACAGACAGGCATATTCTGGGGAGAAGCAGAGGTCCAAGGGTTCAGGAATTTGGCATGGAACAGAGGGTCAGAGAGCCCCAGGGAGAGGCCCAGGAGCTGGCTACAGGCCATTCTGTACATGTAATGTATTATATGGAGTCTGGATTCCAGCCAGAGAAGAATCTTTTATTTCGGTTGTTTCCTTATTAAAATGGTGTTTTTGAAAAAACCAAGCAATGGCCAGGTGGATGCTGCTTTCTTGGAGGGAAGGAAAGTGGGAGATAAATGGGATCTGGAATTCAGGACTTGAAGGTATGTTTGACCCACAAACTAATACTCCCCATATTTTATCAAAAACCAGTTACATGTAGGTGCTACAGGGATCACTGATCCAATAAGGTCAGTGCAACAGATGGCAGTGAGATGAGAGGTCCCAATGGCTGGTGCCACAGGGGTGTGGAAGCCCAGGAACCAAACTGATCAACCACCCTAATGTCTCATTTCTTCCTCTTTGCTAGGTCCAGAACTACAAGCTGACGAACTCCCAAACTCCTTCTCAATGTATTGCTGACAAGTCCCAGGAAACCTGATGCACCTCTCCTTCTCCTTCCTCCCCAGCTAGCAAGAATCAGAAAATTGGAATAGGAGTCTAAGACAACTCCTAAACATGAGACCCTAGGCTCCTGTTTTAGCGAAGGCCCTACCCATGGACTCTAGAAAGAGGTGGCTGGACAGAATATGCTTAAGTTTGCCAAATGTGGTCCCTCCAAGACCCTTTACGCCTTCACCATGGCCCCCAGCACCTTCTAAGATGAAATTTCTTGGCCAGCCTTGGTCCCCAGCATGCACATCCATGCTCAGAGGTGCGTTCTGTATGGCTGCTCTCCAGAATAAGAGCAAGAGGCAGGAAACGGGGAGTTATAGGAACTTAGAAGCTAAAAGACAAAATCTCTGAAGAAAATTATAGCAACCAGCGCTTTTGCTTTTGCAGTCTTCCAATAGGGCGGTCTTAACCACTCATGGCTGTCTACCTCCTGGCTCTAACACAAGCCACCTTGAGGGATGGAGAGGCACCAGTCCATGCAGAGTGCAATACCTACATTAGCCACAAGAGGTCACTTCTAAAGGCATCTGTATCCCACCTGCTCTTTCCCCTCAATCCTTGAATAGCCAGGCTGGAGCTCTCCAAGGTGGCACCAACTCCTGGAGCCAGCCGCTGGGCTGACCTCACTCTCCAAGTTCAAAGAAGGTGTATAGAGTGATTAGTTCCCCTGGCACTTGTCAACAGAGCCAAGTATTATTCCCTTCATTAGCCCGTAGCCTATTCCTATTCTCAACTGCAACTGACGGTGTTGATTAAAGTAAAGCCTTGCTCATTAGACTTGTACCAATGTCTTACTATATGCCCCATAATGCCTTGGGGGCAGTACGAAGGAGGCCAGAAAAAGAGGGCACATGAGGTTCCAACTTCTGAGGGCGTGTAGCATGAAACACAGGAAAGATGAGGTCTGGCCACTGCCATACATCTAGCTCAGCCCTCTACATCTTTGGCTCATAGCCATTAAGATTTCTTGTTTCCTGAGGATAGTAGAGAGCAGAGAGCAGCCAGTTAACAGGACATTTCCCCCATCCCAGCCAAACCAATAAGGCCCACTACCTTATCATTCTTCCCAAGCACCAACAGGACCATCAGAAACCTAAGGCCACACACTGACATCCTTCTTACTATCCCAAAAGAAGGAGTAGCAGCAGCAACTCCTCACAGGCAGCTTAGACAGTGTTCTGACCTGGGAATCAAGCAATCTGTTTCATTCCTAGGTCTGCCATAAATTGAACTAAGCAAATCACTGCTCTTTTCTGTGAATCTGGAAATGAGAGGACTAATAATACAGGTGGTCTTTGAGCCCTTTTCAGTTTTACGCTTCTGAGAATGCTAAGTATAGCTTAATATCCAAAGTGAGCAAAAAAGAGCTACTCGGTAACAATGCCAACTAAACGCCTAGTGTCAGGAACAGAGATGTCATTCCCTTCTCCAGTGCTTCATCTACAGTCTGGCAGAGATAACTGGCCACCTCTAAAGGTGATACTAAGGGGAGGGGTGGGCGCCGCGGAGGTAGTAAAGCCTCGCCCAGAATTCAAGATGAGGCTTTCAGACTACGAGTCCCAGCATACAGTACTGCAGCTCTCAAAAATATCCGCGGCAGGCAAATCACTCTTCCTCTAGTCCATCCTACCGTGCATCGCAAGCATACGAAACTACGGCTCCCACAATCCACCAGACCCTCGCGATTCTTGCTCCCAGGGTGCAATGCGCTCCGGATCGCCCTTTAACCACCCCCCTGAGCGTTGCAAACTGGGAATTGAAGTCCACTGTAGGCAGGTAACTGGGCGTTGTCAACCTCACACACTCTTCGCTTTCGGCTTCCTCTCGAAAAGCAGTTCTCGGGGACAGAGATCAAGAGGGTAGTAACAGGCTGGCGAAACTCTGCAGGGTGTCATCACTACGCAAGGCAGAGATGCTGAGGCCAAAATTAACTGTTGGGAACGGGAGGGAAGTGGGAACAGCCCCCATCCAACCCAACATCAAAAGCACCTTTTTCCGTCGCGATGGCTTTTCTTTTCTCTATACCAATATGGCGCCTGGTCCAGCCACACCTGACGCTGGAACCAAACAGTCCATCCAGTACAACACTCCTAAGAGTACTGCTGTCACCTACAGCCTACCAGCTCCGGCCAACACCACACCTTGCTCCTTCCTGTTCATGCCTGAGGACTCCAAGGACATGGTAGCCTATATCCCATTACTAAAATGGCGAAAGGAGTATTCTTGTTAGGGCCTGCCAAGTGACAATACGCCTGCGCGGAAACCGGCTGTGTTGTGGGGCAGGGGGAGAACATCCTCAACACGCCTGCGCAGGAACAAAGTACTCTCGGTCTATACACAAACACCAATGGATGAAGAGTCCCTATGTTACTGCGGCTGCGCTGTGACCTTTAGGTGCTCTCCCAGACGCCTGCGCGAATCCTCAGGTCCCGCCCTTTTACCTTAGTACGCTGGCGCAGGGCAGCAAGGCCGGGGCTTCGGTTCTTCAAACGAATGCCAGCGCGGCTGCGCGCTGGGGGGTACCCCCTCACTGCGGCTGCGCGGGAGCCCGGCCGCCGGCTGTCACTGCGGTTGCGCGCGGCGAGCGGCGATCCCCGGGCGCCTGCGCGGGTGGCTTTGCGGGCGCTCGCGGTAAGTTTGCGCCAAGTGCGCGGCAGCCGGGACGCAGACGGCGGCGGCGGCGAGAGGCGGAGCCTGGGGACCACCCCCCATCACCCTCCCCGCAGTCACCTCACGTACCACAACCTCACCTAACCTCTCACCCCACCTCCGATCCCCCCAACCCCGGGATGGCAGCGCCCGCCAGCCTTCCCAGCCGGACCAGCAGTCGCCAGCGCCGGCTTTAGCTTGTGGGACTAGGCCCCGCTGAGGCCTGACCCCCGGAGCCAGGACCCACCGTGCAGTCAGTCGCCGGGCCGGGGCTGAGGGGCCGCTCCCCCCTCACGGCCCGTGGGGAGGACGCTGCCATCCCGGGGACTGGGGGCCGGGGGGTGGGGGGGAGCCAGGGCGAGGAAGTCGAGACCCGTGTTGAGAAAAAAGAAGGGGGGCCGGGGTCAGGAGCGCCCCCTCCCCCCGCTTCCCCCCTCCCCCCGGGGTTGGGGGGGCCGGAGCAGAAAGCGCCCAGCCCGGGAGGTGGATGAATGTGGGAGAAAATGGAGACCAAGACGATCGTGTACGACTTGGACACGTCGGGGGGGCTGATGGAGGTAAGAGTAGCCCTCCTCATCCCCTTCCCCCAGCGCCGGGAGGGAACCTCCGCCCCACAAAGCCGGTCCTGAGCTCGCAGCGCAAGAAGGCCAGGGGAGGGGGGTTCTTTCTCACCAGACTCTCCCTCCCATCTTTGCAATTTCGGGAGCTGAGCTCAGCCTCCGAGGACATTTGCAGCAGTTTCACCTACTCGCCGCCCTCGATTTGCTCTCCCGAGGCGCCAACCCACTCCATCTCGTTGCACCGGCAGGCCTCCCCACCCCCTTCTTGTCGGCCCTCTTTGTGCTTCCCCCAGCACGTCCGGGTACCGGGCTTCAGGCCTCTCCCGAGCCTGGCTTTGGAGTCCCCCACTGTCCATACAAGGAAGTGGCGAGTAGGGAACCGCGCACCCTCTCCCCATCCCCCTACCCTGATCCTCCCCATTTGGAAGAAGCTGTTCTCGTTGTTGTGCTGCAGGAACACGGTTAGGGTGGGCTCCCCCCTGGTTCCGGGAACTGAGAGGTTCTGGGAGCAGCCTGGATGGGAGGAAGAAGGACAAAAGGGGGGAGAAGGGTGGGTGACGGAGAAGCTGCGCCGGGGGGGCGACGGACAACCCGGGAGCTCCGAGTGTGCACACACGCCGTTTGTATGTGTGTGCAGCAAATCCAAGCTCTGCTGGCTCCCCCCAAGACGGACGAGACAGAAAAGCGGAGTCGGAAGCCTGAGAAGGAGCCCCGGAGAAGCGGCAGGGCCACCAACCACGACAGCTGCGATAGCTGCAAAGAAGGTGGTGATCTCCTGTGCTGTGACCACTGCCCGGCCGCCTTCCATCTCCAGTGCTGGTAAGGTCAAGGGACCTCTTTGGAGCCTCTTGGCGGACCCTTCTCGGCACATTCCTTCACCTGGCCTACCCCTGCCTGCCAAAATAACGGGCGCTTGCAGCCGCTAGTTGACTTTTCTGCAGCCGCTGGGGCGAGCGCCTCCCCGCCCCCAGATGTCTGCCGGGATCTGGCCGTTTGTGGGGGGGAGGAGCAGCGGTGGGTCCGGACCCCAGGGTGGGGGTTGGGAGGAGTGAGGAGAGTCCCAACTGGGACTGGAAGTCGCTGGGGAGCCGGGACAGAGCCGGCAGGGCAAGGCCGGCGGTGGCGGGGGAGGAAGGGGAGGAGCTCCGGGCTCTATGCCGCTCGCCTGCCCGCGCGCCCGTTGCCCTCGGGCTCCTGCCGGGCTGGGCTCTCCTCGGGGCGGGTGCGCGGAGCCTTCGGCCGCCGGAGCTGCCCAGGTTCAGACTCCGGAAACCCAGCGCCCAGGCTCCTGCGGCTGTAGAAGAAATCGTGGAGGGTGTCCTTCGAGTCCGCTTCTTCTCTATCTCTGTTTACAATATGGCGACCTGCCTTTAAATTATATTTTTATTCTCAGCGCCATTTTGGCTGCATATATGATTCGCAAACGTCTCCCGGTGAACGGTGGGAGTAGCCTCAGAGACCTTTTTGCAGAAGCGTATCGGGGGTCGGGGCTGGGATCTCGCCGCTTTGGCCCCTTTCTCTGTTGCCGCTTGCCCCCTGTTGCCTCTCGGAGCTGCCTCCCTCTCCCTGCCCCGCGTTGCCGCCTCTTAGGAAATCGGGCCGGGTTAGACAATTAAAATTGCCCTTGGGCACCTATTTTACTTCTCTGCTTCGGATCGGCGAGCCCTTCGCTGCAAAATTCTTTGCTGCCGGGATAAGATTAGCGGTGGCTCCGCAAGAGCATTTTTAAGGAGTAGAGAGATGGAAAGCTGTGCGTTTTTTTTCCCCTCTTACTGAGGCGAGGGGAGGGGAGAGACGGTGAACAGAGGGAGGGACCTGGGTTGATCGCCCGCTGCTTGATCCTCTTCTGCAGCTCAGCCCAGAACAATCCGGCCAGGAAGAGTTTAAACTCCAGTTTCTGCCTGGAGAAATCACCTCTGCCATCCACAAAAGTCCCACATCTGTGCAGGGAACCCAGAATGTGTCTTGTTCCGTTGTTCAGCAACAGATGACTGAGGCAGGCGAGAGGAGACGGGCTAGAGAGAGCGGGAAGGAGAGGGGCTGTTGGTTTGTTCCCACCCATTTTCTCATGTTACCTTTTTTAGCCTCTTTAAAAAAAAAAAGGTTTTCCCTAAGCGCTCTGCACAGTTCCATTCAAATGCCTTCTCTGAATTTCTGTAATAGTGCCTACCGTGTATTTGTACTAATTGCAGGTTTTGGAACACTTAATAGACATGACTGATTCTGGGCAAATTGAGACTGTGGTCAGAAGTTATGTAGGGAGTTCCCATTATTATTCCCAAGATACTTTTTCCCAGAAGGGCACCCCATCTTGGCTTGTAATGTTGCTGGGACAAAAATGATTATCCTGAAGGAAGCTTTAGTGCTGGCCTTAAAATTTTTATTATGAAGTGACTAATACCAGCAGGAAGGGTCTGTGGGTTTTAGCTTTTGCTTCCTATAATAAGGTGTAATTAACCTGGAAAAAAAAATGTGCCTGGTTAAGTTTCCTGTGCTGTTCTTGAGCACAGAAGCAAGTTGTTCCTGGATATGTTGTGTTGCTTACTATTTGTTTCCAGCTGCTTACATTTTTTTATTGTGCTTGCTTGATACGTATACTAGGACTGAATTGTAGATTCATTTTTTGATTTAAAATGTAGGTTCATGTTTTACCCCAGGATGAAGTTGTGTTAACCAAAATAGTGATTCCCATATGGAGTGAGAATTTTATGAATTCTTTATTGTCTTTAGTGTCATTTGTTTAATAAAGTGGAAATTGTTTATTAGAAACTTCAGGCATGGAAAAAGTGTGCTGTTTTGTTTGACATTGGGCTTTTAAACTCTAAAATCTAACCTCTGACTTTTAATTAGGTGAGTCTAGGTCTTGTCAAGTTGTAACAATTCACAGTTTCCACTTTAGCTGGGAAGAATAAGAATGAGGGAGAGAGTTGTTGAGGGAGTTATTGTTGTGGGAAGAATGAGGGAGAGAGTTGTTGTTTTAAGCTGTTGCTGAGATTCAGGCTTGCCCAGACTGCATTTCATTGAATACTTTTTTTTTTTTTTTAAGACTATGAATGGGAACTGGTAATCAGAAATTTGAGAATCCTAGTAAATGAGGCAGAGCTTGTTTCATATCTCCATTTCCCCCTTTGAAGATGCCAGTTCTGAATGTACCATTGACTTATCTGAGGTATTATATAAATCACAAAACATTCTAGGTATTGTTGCAAAGGCAGGAAGCCCTCTTTCAGGTGTGGCTTATCCCTCTTTCCTGCCTTCACTCTTTCCAGCACAAGTGAAGTATAACCATCTCAGCCAGAGTTGTTGGGTCAAGCAGTTAATGGACTCAGAAAATTTTGATTCCTGACTGTGCTCACATTCTGTCCCATTATTGTTTGTGCCATGTGGGAGTGAGGTTAGACGGTGTGGCTGTTTTCTCTTCCCTTTTTAACTAGCTAAAACTAGATTACCTAGATTTAGGATAGTGTGATAATTTTCATCATATACCGAAAGTACAAGAGTGAAGATGGAGTTTTGCAAACCCTGTAGGTCATAACTTCAATGCTGCTGTTGGTCACCATTCAAAGCTTTGTGAGACAAATCCTTTTCCAGTTTCAAGTGTGTCTTGCCATCTTGTCTCACAGTGAACAGGATCTAGAAAAATGTTCCAGAAGTGATTCTAGGCAAACTTTACCTCCTGGGTTTAGTGACATAGCCATAACCACAGGGAATTTTTCTAAGATAAACTACTGGAAGAAATGACTGGTCAAATAAGCTGTTTTAATTGTCTAGTCTTCACAGGGGCCAATACTCTCTATATGAGGAACAGTCCTCTCTTCCCAATTAAATTGAGAGCCCTGTTTCTGGGTTTTCTATAATGGTCTTCTGGGTGAGGAATTGAATTGTCCTGTGATCAGTACCATAACCTCACTAAAGAATTAAACTTGAGCTAATGATGTCTTCGTATTTGTTTAAGTGATAGTATAATCATTTTATCCAAGTTTAACTGGTTTATCAATTATTCAGAGTGGTAGCAGGGGTTACTAAACCTACCCCTGGAGAATTGGAAAGAGATCTGTTTTTAGGTGTTCCCTTGTGAACCTGACCTTTATCATAAGTTTCATGCCATAAATTGAGCTTACTGAAAATACAAGTCTCCATGAACTGGTCCCTGAAAAATCGATTTAAAAGAAATAATAAATTAGAATAACTGGTGGAGCTCTAGTTGCTGCTGACCCACCTTTCTTTTTGAGGTGGATAGAATTGTTCTCACCAATAAAGTGAATACCATAAGGAATCTTATGAAGCTGACTGGAAACAGGATGGTTTCCTCTGATTGCTTTCTTATGGCATTTTGCTCCAGACTGAGAGACCAAAACTGTCTGATTGAGAACTGCATCTACCTCAGCAGACCTCAGCATGGTTGCTTCCTGTCAGACAGATTTCTGTAGCATTTGCCTCCGCATGTTATATTTGGAATTGTTGGCCGGCTTTCCTCTCTCTGGTCTTGGCAGCAAGATCCAAAATGAGGTTTTCGAAGAATGAGAGTAAAAAGGTCTCTGTGCACAGGCAAAACTAAGCTCAGCTTGGAATTTTGCATATTTAATTTTCAGTGAGTCATAACAAGAAAGGTTTCACACATTGAGTAGAAAACTGCCTTGCTGAAAATCTTTGCTCTGTGATCTTTTTAAGAGGTGGTTTTCTGATTTTGTTGTGTTTAGCTCTTCATTAGAACAGTGTCAAGCAAGTGATGAATTAAAATATACTTGTATTAACATTATCTTATGAATCTGTTGCTTCTGACATTTTAAGTGCTTGGAAGCCTGGTCCTGAAGAACTAGAGGCAACAGCATCAGGAACCCCTCCCTTTACCCTTCTCCCTCAATAGTAAAGTCATTGAACAATAAACTTAATTTTGTTATTGTGTATTTATTCATTTACTTTTGCTTTGCTTTATTGCATTGGAGCTAGGTGTGTAGTATTTTTAAATGGTTCACTCACAGAGGTAGAGTCTAATACCTTTAACACAAATTTCATATGCCTGCTTCGTAAACCCAAGGCTCAAGGGCTAATTCTTGTGACATGAGTGCTTTTGTCCAAAGGTGATGAAGGATAATCAATGTTTAAAAATATAAGAATGATTTTTGGTGTGAGTTTACTCAAAACTGTTTGTGACCCAAATGGCTTTGGTTGAGAAAGGAAACATCAGAAATATTAAAAATGGAAAAGAAGATAGTACTGCTTAAAGGTAATAGTTTTTATGCAACTTAAGGCAAGTACTTAGTGGTACTATTATGCGAAATTTTTCATTTGGGGCCTATCCCAAAATTAATTACCATACTCAAAGATAGGATGCAGTTGTAATCTTATCAATCCATTCCTAAAGGCTCTCAAGTACTTTACAGAGGGGATCCATTAATATATGTTAGCACCATTTTTGGCCTTTTGTAAATGATGTGTATTTCTTACATATGTAAATGTGTAAAAGATATGTTTTTCAATTCTTAATCACGGCTGTCTCCATGAGAATTTTTTTAAAGGCCAAATCATAAAATAAAGACAATTTACTTTGAACTGAAAAATATTTCAAGTAGTCACTATTTTTTTGTCAAATGAAACACTGATTTTTGATAAGCTCTTAATGAAATACGGGTGATACGCAGAAGGACTCTGAGTTTTCAAGGTTCATCCTGTAGGATTTATCAATACGTTATTTTTTTGTGGCTGAATATTATTCCAGGTATGGATATACCACATTTTATTTATCCATCAGTTGATGGACATTTGGGTTGTTCCTGCTTTTTGCTCTTGTGAAAAACGATGCTATAAACATTTATGTGCAAGATTTTGTGTGAATGTTTTTGTTTTTATTTCTCTTAGGTGTATATATACCCAGAAATAGAATTGCTAGGTAACTCTTAAGTTTAACCTTTGAAGAACTGCCAGACTGTTTTCTCCAAAGTGGTTGCACCATTTTATAGCAGTGTATGCAGGTTCCGTTTTTTCTACATCTTTTCCAATGCTTGTTATCTGTCTTCTCAATTAAAGCCATCTCATTGAGGTATGAAGTGCTATCTCATTGAGGCTTAGATTTGCATCTCCCTGATGGCTAATGATATTAAATATCTCTTCGTGTGTTTTTGGCCATTTGTATATTTCCTTAGAGAAATGTCTATTCATATCCTTTGTCCGATTTGAATTGGGTTATTTGGTTTTTTATCTAATTTTAAGAGTTCTTTATATATTCTAGATACAAGTCCTTTGTTAGATATATGATTTGCAAATATGTTCTCCCAATCTGTGGGTGGTTTTTCGCTTCCCTTATCTTTTTATTTTTCAATTTTTGAATCTTAACTCAAAAAAGATGGTTGATTTAAACACACTTTAATGTTTGTGCCTATATTATCTATATAATGATAGTCAGTAAAGGGTTTCTTTTGTGAACTCCAGTCAGGATGGTACATTTCAATAGAGAACCTTAAAATGTGATTTAGTATGTTGCTGTTTCAACTTTTCTTAGTGACTGTTCTCAGCGAAGAAGTCCAAGGTTGGAAGTTACTTTAGAGCTGGGGTCCCCAATCCCCGGGCCATGGACTGTTATCAGTCGGTGGCCTGTTAGGAACCAGGCTGCACAGGAGGTGAGTGGCTGGCAAGCGAGTGAAAGTTCATTTGTATTTGCAGCCACTTTCCAGTGCTAGCATCACTTCCTTAGCTCCCCTTCAGATCATCAGGCATTAGATTTTCATAGGAACACTGGTCTGCAGTTCCAAAAAGTTTGGGGACCACTACCCTAGAGGAAGCATAAAAAAAAAAATTCACCACCTGCCTTAAGTCAGGATGTCCACCCAGCACCTACCAGCCACAAGAAAATTTCTGTAGGCACTTCTTATACTTGCGGGCCCTGGTTTAAAGAGGAAGATTTTAATTCCTCAGTTTGATCGATAACAGCTTGGGGTGCAAATAACTCCAAATGGATGAGCTGTCTTTCAAACTTGGTTAACAAGAGCAAAAAATTATTTGTACACTACAATGAACTTACCTGTTTATATATGTCTTCGTAAGCCCAAGTAGCAGTAAATATTGAGAGAATACAGAGAATATTTTCCTCAGGTTTTATATAACTTGTAAAAAGAAACAGTCTGTTTTGATGCTCCCAAGAGGAATTTTGCTACCTAGTGTCCTATCCTGCTTCTTAACAGAAATGGGTACATTTTTTCTTCTACAAGTGACATGGTAATAGAAAATATATGAAGGTGAATGTTGTTTTCTTTTTGTTATGGAGAAGAGTGTTGAAATCCATCTGAACTTTCCTGTCCTACCCTTAGCACATATACAGCAATTCCTTGGGTATGTAGTTAAGCAGGCTATCCTGGTAGAAGGTTCTGGTTGGGGTTATGATGGCACTTATTATGATAATGCAGCATAAGCTCCTGGAAGTACATATTTATTTTAAGGAGCCAGAGTTTTTAAGTCATCAGAGCAAGGGGAAAAGATTGTTTTCTACATCCACTGTGCTTTTCCTTTGACTTAGAGTCCCCAGGGAGCACAACATAGCCAGCTGCATTGCCATTCAATGAATGACACATAAGAGGACCTATGCTTAATGCTAGCCTCCCAAGAGGCAGGACAGGAGTACAGCTGTTCCCCTGCCAGTTTCCTGAAAGAGGAGGACATTATATTCAGTGCAAGTCCTAGACCAAATTTCAGAAAGGCACTTTGGTATTGTGGATTTGTCACCATGCCCAGGACCCATGCACAGGTCACACTAGCTGACTGCTTTTCCCATGACTCTAGATCAGTTAAGAAGAATAAGAAGGTGACTTCTTTTTCTGCCTGCCATTTACAGATATTAAAAACTTCATCCTTTAAGCCTAAGGTTATTTTTTTTTTCCAGCAAGGCAACCCTTGGTTGACCTCACAGATTGCAAGGACCTTGTCAGCTTACAGTTCCTTTTTTTTTTTTTTTTATGCCTACAGCACCTGGTCTTCCTAGGTGGTCTCCCATCCAAGTACTAACTAGACCCAACCCTGCTTAGCTTCCAGATCAGATGAGATCGGGCTTGTTCAGGGTGACATGGCCATAGACAAGCCTAAGGTTATTCCTAAATGTAGATCTCAGCAAATAGAATGAAGATGACGTTTTAGCAGATGGTGTTTTAGCACATTTTTGTGGAAAGCAAAAGATACTGAGAGGTACAATACACACTGATAAAATGAGAAATCATTGATTTGACCCATCAGCAGAAAGGAACTTGACTACTACATAGAGTTGTGATAGTCAATTCACAATAAGCAATTCTAAGTACACCTTGCAGATCGATAAAATTTTGTAATGGAAAACTTGACTCAAAGAGCTCTTTTCTCTTTTGTTGTTGTGTACTAAAGGCTCACTAAACTACAGTCTCTTACTTACAATGGTCAGCTTATAATTTTTTTTATTTTATGGCAGTGCAAAAGTGATATATGTTCAGTAGAAGCCAGTTAGGCTAAGCCACAATGTTTGATAGGTTATGTGTATTAAATGCTTTTTTGACATACAGTATCTTCAACTTACGAAGGGCTGACCCATTTCCTCTGCTCACCACTGCATAATACCTAGTGGTATTACAAATGAGAGATGTGCAAAGATAAACACTGTTTGGGGAACAGAAATTATGTCTGAGTTCTTCCAAGTGCAATGTACCTTTGTTAACACAGTGACCATTCATTCCCCACTAATTACATTTGCTTTTCTATATGTTAATAGCTTTGGTATTTAATCTTTGTCCTTTTCTGTTTTCTGATAAATTGTACAGCATAACTCTCATAAAATGTTTCCTTGTCTTGAAAGGAAAAAAGACAGGGAGAGTAACTGAAGGGCAGAGAAAACTCCATGCCTGAACCAGTCTTTCCCACTGATTTGAGCTCTGCATGAGGCTCTTTTTGAAATAAGCTCAAGTGAGCAAGAGAGGACTCTCTACAGTGTTTGAATTTAACCATAATCCAAAAACATCACATCACCTCCAGTCCGGGCAGGGGTTGGGGAACCTCTCAGAATTACTAGCAAGCTCAAGCTCCAGGGTGGAACTTTGTTTGTGGCAACACAGGCACGTTTACAAGGTTTCATCCAGCTGTGATATTCAGAGGGATATGGAGTATTATTTTTCTCCTGTATGCATTTGAACAGAGAACAGAGCAGAGAAGCTAATATAATGCACAGAACTTCAAGTGAGTTTAGGTAAGTCTCTGCATTACAGATCTGGTCAATGTAGAGCTACTTTTATCCTGCTTCCCACCCATCCTGGGCCCCTGGGATGAGCTGGGAGCTTTTTAATTCTCATATTCACTGAAACATCAGATCAAGTTCTACTGAGTTTTGGAAACATTATAGGGAAATTCTACAGTGAACTTTTTCTGTCAACAGCCATCAATTATTGGTTAAAATACATTATGAAAATTTTATACCATTAATCTCACTAAATGTGTATAAACCTGTAGTAGTTGTATACTTAGGCTGGCTAAATTCAGCTTTCTTTGATCTCACTTGCCATTTATCATAAGAGCATCTTAAATGTAGAGAGAATTTTATAACTAATTTTGGTGTTTTGATCAATGTTTTATCATTCCTGTTTTACTTTATCCTCTGTAGTCCTTGTGGTTTTGCCTATCATAGGTCATTCTAACTTAATTTTAATGCTTAATTCCATGATATCAGACATCTTTGACTGCAGGCTGTAGTTTGTAAGTGTCGAAGTAAGCTGCATAGTAAGAAAAGTGTTGGAAATTTATTTAAGTTATGGGAAAGAGCTCATGTCCAAGGGTTGGACACTTACTGCAAATCTTACCATTTTTGCACACACATTCAGGTTTTTAAGGGAGATTGATCATTCTTTGGTTAGGGACCATTTGAGAGAAAAGTGGACCAAAGGGAAAAATCATGGTGTTCTGTCTCTGAGAAGTAATGTGTAACTCCTAAATAGGTCACTGGGGGTATAACTAGAAGGCTTCAGCGACCCCAAGTCAGCACTTAGCTGTGGCATCAAACCACGACAGCACAGTTTGACAACATGCCCAGGAGATTACTTCAGTCATGTAGGGCAGGGAGATTTGAGGTTTATGAGTAAAATTGGGGGAGGGGTGAGGGTAAGGGTAAAAGGAGGAGGGAATAAACCCTATGCTGTTTTGACCACTGAATAGTAATCAGTTTTCCACACCCCTGAGAACTTTTCTGGAATATATATATTCCAGAATATATAACCAAATTTTTGGTTTCTGTTTCCAGTGGAATATTTCCTTGGAGTGTTAGAAAGTGGCTTTTAAGGCCAACATTTTAACTCTTATCCAAAACAGGTGGGCTCCTACATCTATCATGAGGTTAATTAATGAAACCCATTTAAAAAATGTTTGTAGCCAGCCTATTTTCCATTCCAGAGAAGCTAGGAATAGTCAAACCAGGCCCTATGGCACCTGGGCTCAGCTTGTAGAAAAGTTAGCAGAGGCACCTGATATAACTGTTGATGCTCTACCCTTTCTCCCTCTTTTTCCTGCACTAACTAGTAACCTTCTTCTCCAGGTGTCCTTCACTGGGAGGATGTCACAGGCCAATTTTATATAGAAGGCGATAAAATTTGGGGACACAGCTAGTTTGAAAGGATTGTATGCCTGTGGAAGTGACGCAACTAGCTAAGTTTCTCAATGGGACATTTGTAATTGCCTGGTACTTCATTGGTCTCCTTGTTAACACTGCTACTGAGGCTTTGCATGAAAAAAACAGCATTTCTTGTAATTTTTTTACGTACTTTGTGGCATTAGCCATATTCGAGTCAATAACTGAGATGAAGGAGAATAGGGAACCCTATTCTCAGGGACCCTATGAAATTTATCTATGCTTTGATCTCTTCAATATCCTTGAATTATGACCATCTTCCCTGCCTTCGAGAGGTAAGCCATACTTGAAGACAAACGCTGATGGCCTCACAAGCATCCAAAGGAAGCTTACTATTTCTCTTGACATTTAAATTTTATTAAATTTTGTTCTCTCGAAACATAGACCATTAAATTTGGGTATGTTAATATAATTTTTAATTTAAACTTAAAAATGTAATTTTAAGTTAAATTTTACCCAGAACCTCTTAGCTTTTCCAGGAGTAGCTGGTTTCAATGTATAAAAGGCTTGTTTCCTATGCTCATAGATCCCTTCATAGATCAAGATGGCTGCTGGGAGGCTGAGACCTGATTGTGGTCCTGTTAGCAATCACCTGTACTCCCATTTTGGCTAGTACCAACACATTTCCTGAGCTAGCCAAAGGCAGCAGGACTAGGGAATAGATCTGTTCTGAGTATGTATTGTCTTTTGCAAATTGGTCTTACACAGTGCTAGTAAATATAATTGCAGGGTTTTTATCTGGTAGTGGACCTCAGATGAATAGATGAGACCCATGAACTGTGAAATTAAAAAATCAAAACTGCTCAGTGCTATTGTTTGCTTGCTGAACACCCCACCACCACCAAAAAAAGGGAAGGGATATACAGATGGTGGTGGGGAGCCAGTGAGATCTTTCTTAGTCTGATATATATTTTTTTCAACTAAAATGGCCATATATAGCTAGAGAACTTATTGTTGTTAGAGAATGATGGGTTCTGACAGGAACCAGTTCATGCGACTGACCTCTTTTAGAAGAGAACCCAAGTAGAAGACTGTTGGTATACTATGTACAGATATGCTGTTTGCACAGTGTTCTTGTTAAGTGTTTATATTAAATAGAATATTTTGTCAGCCCAGGAAGAAAAAAGAGAGCACCTTATTTCTTAAATATTTTGTATCCCCTTGCTTCCTTTTGTCCTAAGACATAGACCAGAGCTTCTAACTTAGTTAAATGATATTTTCATGTCTCTGGCTGCCTTTGGCTCAAGTTTGAAAATGTCATTGTCACTTAACCGGATGGACACTTGCATGCTATACATTAGTAACTTAACATTTTAAAAAACAAGTCTAGAGCCCAACACCATTTTTATCTGCATGTTGTGATACAAAAAAATAGGTCTTTTAAATAAAAGACAGTCTTTCTGCTTCCCTATCTTCCTTTTTCCCTCCATCTCTCTCCTCTCCCCTTTGTTCTTTTGTTCCCCTCCCCCTTTTCCTTTCCAGTTCCATATTGAAAAACTGCTTGTGCTGGATAGATAATTAACACAGCTGTGGAGCAACAAGTCTTACTGGTGGGGCTAAATCTGAAGTAAATGTTAGTGTCTTGCAGCTTCACAAGTATTAATAGCCAAGGGAAATGAGTAAAGTTAGACTCAGGTCAGCCATACTGGTATATATGACTTGAAATAGATCCCCTTAATTAGAGAGCCAAGAACTCTGACAACCACCAACATCTTCTACCTGCAGTGGTGAGCTGCAGCCTCATTAGTGAATGAAAGAGGCATTCTAAATTAAAAGTGGACTCCGTCCTTTGGCTGTGAGTTGGCATCATCCTGCTCTGGGCTTTTAATATTTGACACAGAGAGGTGTGTCATTACAGGCGTTACAGTTAGCTGAGGAGTGTGTTTTGTGGTTTTCTCTTTGATTACTCCCAGAATAGACCTCCGTAGACATCCTCATCAGCATCAGAGACAGGTCATTTGGATTTGTTTATGGGATTGTAGATGCTAGAGTCCTGCAGAGGTTGGCTTTAGAAGTTTTAATATTGAAAAATTTAATATTGAAAAATTGTCCTTGACCAGCTTTCTAATTGGTTTATGTACAGATGTTACTTTTAACAGTTTATAGGTCCTCTCAGGCCTCACAGAGCCACACCAAACTCTGAGACGTAAATCCTTCAATTGCACAATCTCAATATTTAGAGCTCTATTGTTATGAACTATTTTATAACTAACAATGTCTTTAAAATCAGGTAGTGGTTAAAATAAATAGCAAGTTGGAAAGCAATGAACAGGCACTTTCTGGCCAGGAATTGCAGGCCAAAGCTTCTTAACAAATGATCTGTAAGGAAACATCCACAGCAGTGAAGATGGGAAGATATTTTACAGGAGTTTTGTCCTCACAGGGTACTCTCTCTTCTGCTGTGGAGAAGAGTGCCTGTCTTGAAGCACTTGAGTCATATTTTTTTGAAGCTGGAAAATAGAGGCCCTTGACCTGTTAGCTAAAGAGCTACCAGTTTTCCAAGGCAAACCAGCTCACATACCAAAGATAACTATTCCAGGAGTCACCTTCCTTCCCAGGACTTGGATGGTTTTTGAAGGAATCTAAAGGTTCAAATACCTCTGTGCACGATATATACTTAAACATCTTTTCCCAGGAAAATGCCCTACTCCCAGAATGTTCTATAATGAGATAATTTTCCAAAATGCAGAAATAATACCTGCTTCTAAAACTTCTTAACTTTACCATCTTTAAAGGATCACTGGCTGAAGTATCATTTGCTGAATAGCTGTGATTGTGGAAAGAGAGTAGGAAAAAGGCCAAGGTCATCTTCTGGCACCTAATGACCAAGCTTCTGATGTTTACTGAGTTTGGCATCCATGAGCAACTGAGTCTTGTATAGGTCTGTATGGCAAGAATCAGTTTGTACTTGGTTGTATGTGGTCTCATTGCCAACTGTCCTTTCCACGTTGTCTCTATCCTGTGATCCCTGGGAGCAAGGGCTAAATCTGAAATTTCACCATTTAGCACGTTGCCTAATATAAAAAAAGAGTGTCCAATAAATGTTTGAGTGGATAAATGATTATGGTCTTTTCTCCCCAGAGGCTTTGTTTCTTGATGGAATAGATTGTAATTTGTTTACTGGTTAGTAAGCAGTGGGAGCTTAGTAAATATTGACCGATGTAGAAGGAAACGTTCCACCTTGAGGTTGAGGAAGATATCCAGATGGATATTCCACTGTGTTCCTCCGAAATAAGAGAACTACCTATAGTTCTTTAAAACAGCTTGGGCTCAAGATTTGAAAGAGGCAGGAAACTGATGTGGGTTCAAATTCTGCTACTTACTGCTCCATGGCTTTAGAGAAATCAGTTTTCTTGCCTGTACAATGAGAATAAGAATTAATTCTCAGAGCATGGTATGAAAATCAAATAAGAGCAACTGTGAAAATACTTGTGAACTGTAATATACTATCTAGATGTAAAATGAGATTATCACTGCTATTTCTAAGCTTTAGTGATTAGGAAACATTGATGTCTTTACAAGCAGCACTGGCTCATTGTGTTTTCATGGTTTTCACTACTGAACAGTGGAAACTCTGATAGAGTAATTTCAGCACTACTTTTAATTTTTAATTATTTCCTTTTGTAGAGAATGACCCTCAGCACCCTGTCTTCATTGGTATATAGGGATGAGAGGGAGCTAGGACGGAGTATTGTTTTCTTGACAGGCATATCACGATTTTAAAGACTGGCACGCATGTACAGGCATATCTTGTTTTATTGCACTTCATAGATACTGTAGTTTTTACAAATTGAAGGTAAGACTCTCCAGCAGCAAGAAGATTATGACTCACTTAAGGCTCAGATGATGGTTAGCATTTTTTAACAATAAAGTATTTTTTAATTAAGGTATGTACTTTTTTTAGGCAATGCTGTTACACACTTGATAGACTACAGTATAGGATAAACATAATTTTCATATACACTGGGAAACCAAAAATTTCATGTGACTCACTTTATTGTGATATTCATTTTACTGTGATGATCTGGAACTAAACTCTGAGGTATGCCTGTAATTATTTCAAAGTTGCACACTAAACTTTTGGGTACACCATTTTTCTCGTGGGAAGGAGCTTTAAGATGGGCAGCTGAGGTGGAGATGTCCTCAGGATATGTACAGGAGCCCCTGAGACTATAAAATCTCCTTTCTCCCTGGAATCTTTTCCCTGTTGGCAGTATTTGATACAGAACAAAACTTGTCTGTTGGTAAAACAGCCTTTCCAAGAGCTAGTTCCTTAGCTTGTTACCCAATCAGAGTCTGTATTTCCTGGAGGCATTACATGAATCTTTCTCCTTTTGAATTGAAAAACTGCCTTCTAAATAACTAAAAAGGAATTGCTAGGAGCAAAGAGGAAACAGCTCAAGAGAAAGCTTTTTGATGGGTGATTCCTGTGTTCCAGCTCTGCCTGTGATGACCATTTTCTAGGAACATAGACCTTCCTTCCCTTTCCAGCCCATCTTAGATATTACTGCCTTCTCTCAAGATACCACATTATCACACTTATTTAAAAATGCGTATTCTGTCTTTAAGAGCTACAAAATCCCAACAAGGCCATATTCTTAAATGTTCTGTGTTCATCCTGGAGATACACTTACACTTCCCCACGCTACTCTCTAAACACACAGCCCTCATCCTGTACTTTGGGGCAGATATAAGGAGCCTATGGCCATAATCTCGAATTCTGAAAAACGTGTTCTTAAACTCGGTATCTCTAAAAGTGATCCCTTAGAAACAAACCAGGAGCTACTTTTGAGAGCCTCTTAATACATATTTTAAGCATTTTATCCTAGTGTTAAAGAGAAACAAGAAATCAAATTGTTTAAAGGAAATTTAAATGAGTAGGATGGAGTAGTTCTGTATGAAGTTCAGGTTTGCAAGTATGGACTTTAGTGTCTTATTGTTTTGTGACTTAGAAAAGAGGAATAATTTTATGTGTGAATTAGCCACCAAACAAATGCCTGCCCAATTGTATTGCTTTGCCTCATGACTTTGGAAGGGTTATATTCACTTCCTAGAATCCCATTCTTTTAATGTTCCCCAGTTCTTTAATGCTTTATTGAGTACCTGCTGTGTGCCAGCATTGTATACTGTGGAGTTACAAAGATAAATGAGGCATGGAGAAGGGGATTTGGGTGCATAAGTTTCAGTTCAGTACAACGTGGCACAGAAGTGCTATAGGGAATTGGGCTGTCAGAGAAGTCTTCCTGGAGATAACACCCAACTTGAGACCTAAAAGATAAGGAATCCACCAGGTGAAGTAGTACAGAAAGGCTCAGTTTTTGTGGTTGTGGGTAGTGGCTCTAGAAAAAGCAGAGGCAGGGTTGAGAAACAGTATGAACTGTGTAGGGAACCACCAGACTAATGGAGCTGGAAAAAGAGGCAGGGTTCTGGCCATAGGGGTCATCTTACCTATAATACTAAAGAGCTTGAACATTATAGTGTAATAGATGGGGTGATATTAAAGGTTGTTTTAATTAGGAGGATGATATTTACAGAATTGTGTTTTAAATAAATCCCTTTGCCAGCTGGATTGGGAATAGGTTGGGGAAAGTATGAAGAGTAGCCAGGAGGCCATTCACATAAGTAAAAGATCTAAGCCTATACTATACCACCTTGCCTCGCCCTTCTCTGCTTTACATGTTTGGTTTAGGGTATGTATCTTGGTACAAAGCCAATGGGCAGATAAAAAGAAATAATGACAAACAGAATCAGAACTGACAACCTTTTCAGGGTTAATTTTAATATGACAGCTGCTGAAGCACAGCAGAGTCTCTAGGCCTTTGCAAATTACATGCATATATTTCATTAATATGGTTGTGGCCTTTGCAGAATTATATTGGAGAAAACAAGAGTAGACTTTGCAGGTGACATTCACCTATGGTCCAGGGCTTGAAGACCTCTCTCCACAAGCTAGTGTGTGCCTCCAGTCTTCTGCTTACTGATAAGGATCCTCCTGGGATCTCACCAAGGCAATGGGAAAGAAAAGGAAGCAATGACTTGTGAGGGTTTGGTCGGTTATCCTGACATGCATGCTCAGGGATCCTGGGAAGCATGGCAAAGTAGGAGCTAGGAAAATTTGCCAGCCAAGTGCTGTTTTAGAAATGGCAAAGCAGCGTAGCTTTAAGCCCTGGGACTTAATGGAGAGTCCTTATATATTCAGCCCTCAAGTATTTTTTTAGAATTTTTTCCTATTTTCTGAAGAAAAATTTTATCCTTACTGTTCCAAGTAGGTGACTCCAGGAACCACATGTGGGAATTTCTTAAGCATAAATATGGCTTTAATGTGTATAACACTGGTTCTCAAACTTTGGTGTTGAACAGAATCACCTACAGAGTTTGTTAAATACAGTAGCTGAGCCTTACCCCAAAAAAATTTTTGATTCAGTAGTCCTGAAGTTGAAGTCTCAGAATGTGCACTTCTAGTAAGTTTTCAGATGTTGCTAATGCTGCTGGTCTTGAGCCTACACTTTGAGAACAACTGCTGTATAGACATTATAAATGTGATTTAATAGAGTGTCATATGTCTCTTAGTATAACTTTAATGGAAATCAGTGATCTGGAGAATCATTGATTTTTAAAAAAGAGATTGTGCGCACAGTAGTCACCCAGTAAGTCAAAACTGAATCAAAATTAGAATAAGGCCAGGCCTACACAGCTCTGATTTTTTATTCATTATTGACTTACTGAGTGACTACTGTGTGCATAACCTCTTTTTCATAGAGATACAAAGAAGAAAGAGATTTCATCCTCATATTGATCCCTCTAATAAAAGAAAGAACTGTCATACAAGGGAAGGCATGAGAAGTGCCAACAGGGAACTAAACTATGCAGCCAGAGATCTAGGATGTCCGACTATTCAGGAAGAGCTGTGCTCAGTTATCTATTGTTGAGTAACAAACTACTCCAAAATGTCATAGATTAAAACAGACACTAATTATTATCTCTCACAAGTCTGAGGGTAGACTGGGCTCAGCTTGGTGATTTTTCTGTTCAACATGTTGTATGGGACTGCAGTCATTTGGAAACTGGACTGAGCTGGTCCAAAATGGTTCAGTCACATAGCAGTAGTGGTGCTAGCTATTGGCTTAGAGTTCAGCAGAAGCTGTTAATTGAAGTGTCTTAAGTCTTCTCTATATGGCCTCTCACAGCATAACAGCAGGTCTCTGAGATGGAATATTTCAAGCATGTAAAAATGGAATCTGCAATCTCCTAAGACCCAACCATGGAAGTTACAACATTGTCACCCCTCAGCTACATTCTGTTGGTCAAAACCAGTCACAAGACAAGCCCAAGTCAACAAAAAAGAAATGAACTGTCTCTGAATGGAAGGAGTAGCAAAGAATTTGCAATCATCTTTAATCTACCGTAGTCAGATTGAGGCAGGCCTTTAGGATGAATAGGAATTTTACAGGCATGGCTTTCTAGGGGAAGAATGTTCTAAAGGAAGAAATAGCAAGACTTCAGTTTGATTAGGAAGAAGGGCACCTGACAGAGGCTGTGTTATAGAAAGTCTTGAATAGCAGATGAAGGAACTTGGATTTACACCAACGGTCTGAACAAGTGTAGAGGACCTATCAGTGCTTTTATTAGCATGGTGCAAAGTTTGGGAATGTCTCTCAGGGCTCCAAACTAGTTCTTTGTATCTTTCCCTGTAAGCTTAGTGTTAACAGCTCTGGATTTGGCTTCTGTTTCTAAGATGTGGGAAGGGATGCTCACACTTTTGAGTTATTGTATATGATGCCAAGTAACCATTTTTAATGATGAGAGATCCCTAACAATACTTCAGGACTAGCCGAAGTAGGAATTGAGGGACATGCAGCTTTGTGTCAGACCTAGCTAGGCTTTTTCCTGCTGCTTCAAAAGATTAGTTAATTTGGTAATGCCCTTGTCTTTTCCCCACAGTAACCCTCCACTGAGTGAAGAGATGTTGCCTCCTGGGGAGTGGATGTGTCACCGGTGCACTGTTCGCCGAAAGGTAATTTTCTGAAAGCTTTGCTCAGAATGCTGGGTATAGAGAACTAAAATTCTGGAGCTAAGATGGCCTGGCCTTGAAGGTATTTTCACCCTTTCTTGTATTTTTCGGCCCTGGAATCACCCTCATTTTCCCCATGGTGACGGTTTTGAATTCTGTAGGGTCTAAAATCCAAACATGTGGGCTGCTGAAATGGGCAGAAGAGGTGTGTTAATTTACCGAGCCATGTTCATTCACTAGTGACAGGAGTAGTCTGATCTCCTTTTAGACCTCCTGATAAGTGGCCTGAATGTGACAGCTATATCCATGGCTAAAAGTAACTGAAGAAAAAGAAGGTTGCTTCTCTGGCTTGATGGAAAAAAGATTTCCCTCACTCTGAGGCAAATATGTTGCTGGTATCCAAAGGCTTGGCCAGGTGTGTGGGCGAAAAGACTTTGAACCCACTGGTACCCCAGGTTGCCTAATATCTCTAGCTCCCCTTCCTTCAGCTTTGATAATTTGGCGCTGCCTTTGAGAACATTGTTTTCTACTTTGAGAGTTTCTATGGGGTGCAAAAACTAAATTCTTCCTTATCAAAAAAGGAAGTAGGTATGTTTCCACCCAGATTATGAGAGAATCAATCCTCAGATTATAGGCGGTAGATTAGTTTTTCTGCGAATTGCAACCATCCCCCCACACTAATTATATACATTAAGCAACTTTCCTTGGTTGTGACATCACTTCTGTTTTCCTGTCCCTGAACATGATGTCACAATGAATGATGACTTCCTTGGTTGCAGAAACAGGATGAGATGATTCAGAGATTGTGGTTTATGTGTGAAATAGTTTTCAGCCTTTAAGAAGAAGGTAAATAGTTAGGCAGACATTATTTTTCAGTGTGTGTTCAAGAGTTCCTATTAAAAAGCAAGCCAAGGCCAAGCCAACCACCTAATCACGGCTGTAGTTTAATTTCTCCTAAAGTCCACAAAATGAGATATTCCAATATCTCCTCCTGTGTATCAGGACCATTTAGAGGCACCTGTCAGCTAGGAAGCCTTTCAGAAACTTGTCACTCAAAAGAGTGGATGTGAAAGGATTAGAAATGGCTGAGGGAAAGCCAGAAAAAGAGGGTGGAGAAGAGAAACATTATTTTAGTGCCCATCATATGCCAGGTATTTTACATATGTCTTCATTTAATCCATATAGCCATTTATGGGTGCTGATGGTTGTATCTCCATTTTAGAAAGGAAGAAGCTGAGGCTCATAAATGCAGAATAACTTTTCCAAGGACTCAAAGGAATTGACAGAGCCAAGATGTGAATGAAATTCTGTCTCACTCTAAAGCTCTATTGGATCTTCAATTTTCTAGACACAGAGCTCCTTGCTGGATATTATAGTATGCCTATTTGTAACACAGTGTGCTTTTTCTGAAATGCCACTCTGATATGCTCTCAGATTTGCCTACCAGACAGCCAAATCTGCCTTTTCCACACCACCACCACCACAACCTTTTCTCCACTTTGGTCTCCTATAGTTACACTGAAGTGGATTGAAATGATATATCCTCTGAGCCTCATCAATTTCCGATATTCAGGTCCAATTCTTAGTAGAGGCTAGATCTCCCAACTCAGAGCCATGCCTTTCATCTATGTGACCCTCTTTATCTTCACCATATCCCTGAGAGAAGGAAAGTTTTACTAGTCCTAGTTTATAGATGAGAGAAATCCCTGTCCACTAACCTGAGTTACACAAGATCATAGGGAATCAGTGGCAGAACTAGGAAAAGATCACAAGTCTCCTGACTAGAGACCAGTGTTCAACTTTGATTTGACTATTCTGTTTGGAGTCCTAGAGGAAAATGTATTATCAGTCATCCAGTCCTACTGAGCACACTTAATCTTTTTCATTTTCCCACCATCCTATTCAAAGAAGTGTTACTTTCAGAGTTCTAGTTAAACCTGAAACATTTAAAGTTGCCACTCTTGGACACCATGATTGCTGAGTTGCGATCCTCCACTACCTTTCACCTTGTAGTGCGGTTACCTTCCAGGCCGGCACCCAATCTCCCTGGACAGGGCGCTCTACTTGCCTATTTTACTTAATACTTTTGCAGACTTTATTTTGAGCAAAATTCTTAAAACCATTAAGAAGGTCGAGATGCTCCAAGGCAAACTACAGTAATCTTGGTTCTCACTATATTATTCTCACTGTTACCAGTTTCACTAAGTTTATTTTTGCTAATTGTGTTAATTTTTTATCCCTTTACCCTTCTACTGTGTGTATTATATAATGAGAGTAAATGATGTGTGATTTGTATAATTGTTTCTAACTTTTCATACTTTTTGGTAAGTCCCTGCTGCAATAGTTTTGCCAGTTTAGTTCAGCTGTAGTTTTGTTACCTTTAACAGATCTCTGTTCCAAAGTCTCTCGGTGGATGAGTCTGTGATATTTTAGAGACTTTCATAATTTTGCTTAGTCATCTAGCAGGACTTTGTAGCATCCATCTCTTTCTATTTTGTGGTATTTTATGTAATGGGCCCACCTGTTCATTTGCACAGAAGCGAGAGCAGAAAAAGGAGCTGGGCCATGTCAATGGACTGGTAGACAAATCCGGCAAACGGACTACATCCCCCAGCAGTGACACTGACTTGTTGGACAGAGCAGCTAGCAAAACTGAACTCAAGGCCATTGCCCATGCCAGGATCCTGGAGAGGAGAGCCAGCCGGCCTGGCACACCCACATCCAACGCCAGCACAGAGACCCCCACCTCTGAGCAGAATGACATCGATGAGGACATCATTGATGTGGACGAGGAGCCAGTGGCGGCAGAGCCAGACTATGTGCAGCCCCAGCTAAGGCGGCCCTTTGAGCTGCTGATTGCTGCCGCCATGGAGCGGAACCCTACCCAATTTCAGTTGCCCAATGAACTGACTTGTACCACTGCACTACCAGGTTAGCCAAACCATCTTACCCCTTCTCCCACCCTGGCCTCCCCAAAGGATTATTGTCCAGCCAGAGCACATGCTGCCTATGGGGTCACTGTCCATGTAGCCACTGCCCCAGGTTGTTGCTCTTAGTTCTTCCTGGAGAGATCTTTGAAGGTCTTAGCTTTTATAGTGCTTATTTAATTTTCTATTTTCCACCATTCCCAGTATCTTTTTTTTTTTTTTTTACAAAATAGGTAATATATTTATGAGGTTCAAATATTAAAAAATATTAAAAGTCTTATAATAAAAAATTTCCTTCCCACCCCTATTTGTCTAGTTTCCACCTTTCTACCCCTCACAGATAACCACTGTTTGATTCTCGTGTATCTCCTTCTAGAATTTCTTTGTGCATATATAAACAAATATAGATGTATGCTCGTTATTTCTCCCCTCAATAGCGTATTTGATATACTGTTCTACATCTTGCTTTTTTCACTTCACAATATGCTCTAGCGATCTTTCCATATTAATATAGACATCATTTTTTAAAACATTTTTTTTAATAGTTGCTTAATGATCCATTATATAGACGTGCCATAATTTAATTTCCTGTTAATGGACATTTGGGTTGTTCATAATCTTTTGTTTCTATAGATAGTGCTTCAACATAATTTTGTAAATGCATCATTGTATTCATGTTAGTGTGTATCTTTAGGATAAATTTCTGATATTAAAATTGCTAGGTCAAAACTATGTATTTTTAGTTTTTATAGATATTACCAAATTACCATTTTTTTTTTTAAATCAAGTCATGACTTCTACTTGATAACATGAAGCTTTCAGATCTTATTTTCTTTTAGAGAAAGTGAAATTGGCAGGCTTAAGAAATCTTTTGGTCTGTAGGATGCAGACAGAATTAGCTTTTATGCTTTCTATTAAAATGCAGTGAACCTGTAGTCTTTTTCTATGCCACCCCTACAGAATAGGGTTTTTGACCATTTGACATTTATATTCCTTAGGTTGACAGTACTGCCTTAGACTTCTGACCACTTTATATTTGCAAAACATTTAGATGTGTTTCTCCACAGAACAAGTGACTTCTGATCATGGTTCTGACTTATATCTTAGTCTTCCTTCTAATTCTTTTTCTCACTTGAAATCATCCCCATGGGCTTCAGAAAGAGATCCATATCTAGTTCATAGCACATGCTTGTACTGAGATCTTTTCCTTTCACTTAATATTGTTACCATATCCCAGGCTAGGAACTCTGCACCCAGAGAAGGTTTACTACCATCAATCAATTTCTCTTCTAGGTTCTAGCAAAAGGAGAAGAAAGGAGGAAACCACAGGGAAAAACGTTAAGAAGACACAACATGAGTTAGATCACAATGGTCTCGTTCCCTTACCAGTCAAAGTCTGCTTCACGTGTAATAGGTACTTATGTATTAAGGGGCTCTTCCTCATATTCAGCAAATAATGTTTTTCTCTTTTGTCACCTCTTCCAAACTATATATGTTAAATGTGGATAACCTCTATTCTGGTGGTATGAGAGCAGAGACTGATTGACCAGAACTTGAATGTCTTAATGATCCCTGAAGAACCATGGTGTACTGAAGTACTGTAAACTATGTACAGAGGCTAGAATGAGAGGAGTTGTATATAAACTGAAGCATGAGATATTTAGACTAAGTAGCAGGAAGAACTCTGGCCAGCAGAGACATAAGTCCCTTAAAACAGCATTTTTAAATTAAAATAGTACAGTTATCTGTGGTAGCTAGTATGCATCAGACTGGATGACTTTCAAAAGTCTCTAGTTTGTCCTTGGAACATTGGTTTCCTTCAAATAGGATCCTCCTCAGTGACAGAAACCAGATGCTTCAATTACTGGAGATGGACTTGTTGCTTGTATGTGTTAGAAGGGAGAAAAGTTATGAAAAAGAATGTTCCACAGCAAAAGCTATAGGGAACCTAGAGAGTAGAGCAGGAGAACTCTGAGGCAGGCCCCAACTGTGGCTCCAGTGCATCTTGAGGACTCAAGGAATAAATATATCATAGTTAATAAATAGTAATTCTCATTTGCTTAAGCTCCCTTCCTTGAACTATGCTTACATGAGTACATTGCAAAATCATTTTCCTAGTGCAACTTTCTTCAGTTGTCAGTTTTTCTGAATGCTTCATACTGAAGAAAAATTTCTTGCTATAGTAGAGTACTAGAAAGGTTGCTAGTGATTTTTCTTAAATGATGTGGTTGCTTTCTTTAAGGAGTAGAAAGATCAGTAGAGTTGGCCGTCTTTCTCCAGTGGGAACTGAGCATTGATCATTCATACTCTAACAGCCACTTTAGCTATACTCCAAGTAAACAGTCCCTTCCCCATAAGACACAGTCCTCTTAGAAGACAGAATAATGGAGAACCTGGTGGTAGCCCCAACTTTATCCATCTTCCTAATCATGAATGTAACTGAATCACTGGAGGAAGATGCGGTAAAAGGTCGTTAGGATTAAGGGGGAGAGGCTGTTCCACAGTGCAGAGTTGGTTTGAAGTCTCCCATCTTGGCACAGTAATGGCTTACATCTCTTTTTTGTAGGAGTTGCCGCGTGGCCCCTCTCATCCAGTGTGACTATTGCCCCCTTCTGTTCCACATGGACTGCCTCGAGCCACCACTCACTGCCATGCCTCTGGGCAGATGGATGTGTCCAAATCACATCGAACATGTGGTGGTAAGCACAGCAGTGTCCCTTCAGTTCTCTACAGGGACAGCCAGGGTGTGGACTGATTCAGTAAAAAGCATAATAAGGTCAGCTTTGTATCAGAGTTCACTATAATCTCTCAGGTGTGGGTTTCTGCAGACCATCCTACTCAATAATTATTTTGACATGCCTCACCTGTGCATTTGGCTTTTTCTTACAATGCCTCTCTTTTAGCTGTAGAGACGGACTTAACCCTCTAACACTTGGTTGTTTGAGAATAATTTCTACCACAATGAATTAAGCAGTTGATGTCATAGCCCTAAATGGAGGGTATATTATATCCAACCTTATGGAAATAAATGCTCTCATGGTAGTTGCTTCCATATTTTCCTGCCTTTTATTTTTAGAGGGGACAAACTAATAAAATTCTAAAATATTTATTTTTATATATCAGGAATTTGCACTAGCAATTAAGTGCCCAGTAACTTCAGAGAACTGACATGAATATAATGGTTTTCAGACAGTCAGCCATTTATTGAACATATAATCTGTCCTAGGCACCAAATAAGGCTCTTTGCCTTCTCTTACTTGACTTATTTACAACCACCTTGTCATGATGCATAATAATTATTGAATAATAACTTATTTAATGAATGGTGTGAGGGTATTGTCTCCCAGGAGTCTTTGGTACATTCTTCAGACTGTTTCCCGGGGCTAGAAACAGAACTATAGTTCGCTGTCTCCAAAGGAGGTTTAGGATATTTCCTTATAGGCACTAAGAATAGTCACTCACAAGATTGAATGGGAAAGGGCTTCAGGGGGAGCAGCTCCCTCATAAGAGTAGCCTTTCCAAATTAAAAAGGTTATGGCTTAAAACATCGTCTATCAAATGGTGATAACCATGGAATGACTCTTGGCCCTCAGCATGACAGTGTGCTTCCCCACCTCGTACCAAGAGAACCTCAGTTATAAAGTTGTACACATGTAAGAAAAGAATTGCTTTGCCCTCCTGATTTGACTAATGCTGCTCAGAAAAGTTTATGTAGGAGGAACCTTTTTTCTGAGGCTCAATGTGAGTATCTCATTTTGCCTTCTGCTAAACCAGAAAAAAGAGCCATGAGCAGTCTGCCCAAATACAAATCTTAAAGAGCACTTTTCCAGCAAATGAGAAATTATTAATTGGGTAATATTTTATTAGCTATTCATGGGGTTTTCTTCATTCACTAATTAGGCAGCTGTCACACAGATGTTTTCTTTTGAATTAAAGTGGGGACCACATGTAGAAGAGAAAATGTGGCATCATTTCTGTATGCTGCTGTGTAAACTTTTCTTTCCTCCATTTGGCCTCCGAAAGCAATCCAAAGTTTTCTGCCTCGTATAGAACAAGACTGTGAAACCTAGATGGGTTTGCTAATGTTCCCTAGTACCATAGAGGAGGAATGGGGCAGGACACACGGGATTCTGGTGCTGATTCCAGCTGCCAGGCAGACTCCTATATAGGAAACAGTCCTACTTCTTGTGGGAGAGTCTCTTGATAGGAATGGAGTCTGGATCTCTTTAGGACCAAGGCCTATATCTTTTCAGAAACCTGTGCTGTTAGGGTACTCTGACAAGGGTGGTCTGAGCTGGACAGGAGATTATCAGAGGCTGAATTTGGAAGGGTACTTTTTGACTAATTCCCTATTTCATGTCCCTCTCAAGTATCTTTAGGAAGTAGGAACATAACAGGTTTCCCTTGCTGGATTGGGCAAGGGCTGGGGGAAAAAGTCTTGTGCATATTCCCAGCCCTCTGACAGGAGTGTTGACATACCAACTCCTGACAGAAGGAACCCATTTGGTCCATTTAACCATTTGTTAGGGAGATGCCTTTTGAGGTTCACTGCAGGAGTGTGTCTGCTTTGTCCCTAGCTGAACCAGAAGAATATGACACTGAGTAATCGGTGCCAGGTTTTTGACCGCTTCCAGGACACCATTTCACAGCACATTGTCAAAGTGGACTTCTTGAACCGAATCCACAAGAAGCACCCTCCTAACCGCCGTGTGCTCCAGTCGGTCAAAAGAAGAAGCTTGAAGGTGAGTCACAACCTAGTGCAGACAGGGTGATAGTCTTTTCTGATGGCCTTCATGGAATAGATAGGGTCCTGGGTATCTCAACAAGTAATGAATATGACTATGTTTTAATACTTAGAAGTAGGTGGTAAGAATTATGAAGGCCAAACCCTAAACTAAGACTTCAAACTTCAGGTCTCTAGTTTTTCTGAGGATAAATGCCCTTTAGACCCTCCTACCAAATTTAGATGTGCTCTGCTGTTACTGCCCCCCCTCACCTGGCACTCATGCCATCTGTTCCTATTAGATTGGCCCTTTTCCCAGAGCTATCTGGTGAAGGGAAGGTGCAGTAATTAAGCAAAGGGCAATGTGGAAAGTAAGAAGCTGTCACAGCTGAGGAACTTAAGGGGAAAATGTCTAAAAAAGAGTTAAATCTATTTTTTTTTTCCCTAGGCTGCTGTTAATATATCACCAGAACTCCAAATTATGGTATTGCTATATTAGTACCTAACATTTGTAATGTACTTGGCAGTTGCTAGTATGTCCACAAAGATTGACAGAAAATTTTTTCTTATTGAAAGTCATTTGGTGGTATGGAGGCTATTTCTCATAAACCACTCAGTCCCCTCATTTATTTGATTTAGCCCAACACTGTATACCCATATATAAACTGGATTTTTCTCTTTTGAAATAATCCCACAATATTATGTGCCACTAGAAACCAGCAATTCTCAAATATGGCCACTTGGTGGCAACCACACTTTAAAATCGCAACACTCCCATCACTTCCAGTGGGTGTCAGCGCCAGCAAGATGTTAACTGTTGAAAATTGGATCACAATCTCTTAACTGTGTAAATATTTATACTTCAATGGAAACACCAATTTTCCAAAATTAAATTAAGGTGTTTTCAGTTGAGGTTAGGGTATATTAGAGGTGACGTGCCTCATTCCTTAGTTAAGCAGGTCTAAAAGATATCTAGACTGTGTAATTCGCCGTGTAGATTTGGAAGAGAGCGTGTCTGCTGAAGTGAACAGGCCAGGAAGCCTTGATAAAATCCTGTCATTTTATGATGCTCCCTCTCGGTTTTAAATGTTTTCCTGTTGAGAAAAATCCAAGGACACAAGTCACCAGAAAAGCATTTTGTATTTGGACAGTTTGAAAGTGAAATGAGAACTGTGGCACCACAAGACAGTGGTAGAGAACTGCTCCAGCTTTGTCCTAGAATATTGACCTTTGTCTTTGAGGTATAGCATCACAGGCAAAATAAGCTAAGAACTTTACATGTTTCTTGGGGATTCCTCTTCCCCTAACCCCTTCACTCTTCCCTAGGGGGCAACCTTAGATTAGCCTGCCACTCCATTTCTCCCCTCCCAGTTTTCATAATACCAGATAAGCTCATGGTACCAGCCACCACTGTTAATGGTGATGACTCTTAATTCCATATTCCTTGCCTTTCTCCTCATATCCAGATGCATAACTGCCTGCCCATTTCCACAAACACCTCAGTCTCAACCTGCCTGAGACCAAAAGTCTTCTGCCTCCAAATCTACTCTTCCTCTTGTATTTACTGTTTCAGCAAATGACAGTGATCTCCACCCAATCCCTCAAGCCAAAATTCTGGGAACCATTTTCAGCTCTTCTTCTCTTATGCTCCCTAAGGATTTTGTCATCAAATCTGTTGGTTCTCCAAATATTTTCCAAATCTACCAGGTGCTTTCATATCTCTCTGCCTTATGTGCTACTCTCCTACCCTATCTTCCCTTGGTCTCCCTGGAAAATTCTTCTCAACTTCTAAGTCTCAGCTCAAATACTGCTTTCCTGTAAAATCTACCCTAATTCCAAACTCCTGTCCCCTAGCTAGAAAGAAGCATTTTTCTCTGTGGTGTTGTTTATCTCCCCTACTAGACTGTGAGCTCCTTGAGGGCAGGGTTTAAATTTTTCATCTTTGGATCTCTAGGACTTGGCACAGTGCCCAGACTCAAGAGGTGGTCAATAAATGTTGGTCGAATGTATGAATGATTTTTTGCTTGTGTAGCTCTTTCATTTTTACATGGTGTATTTCAGAGTGTGTCTTCTGTCTTTGTGGAACAGAGAGGTCTTAAGTTGTTTCATGAGTCATGAATGAATAGTTGAAGAAAACTGACATTAACTGAGTGCTTATCATGAGCCAGGCCTCATGCTGAGCATTTCTGTTATGAATGTGACCTCATTTAACTTTTTGTTTCTCAGTTATTGTCTCATTCACCTCCCGAACTTGACCCTAAGTAATAAGAGCCTAGGGTACCACTCTAAAGCCCTGTTCAGTGTCAGTCTTCCATTTTTCAGGGCAAAGCAAAAGGCAGTATGCAATGGTTTCTGGATTCTTCAGGCCTTAGAACTTAATGAAGAAAAGTGGGGTGTGTGCCTCCAGTTTTTAGTTCTCTGCCTTCTTAGGCTACTGTGTATATGTGTCAGTCAAGGAGATGGTGGCACAGAGGAATTGAAGCCTCCTGAGTCTCCCTTTTCCCCAGAATGGATGATGGCCCTTTGGGCATCAGCACCACGGACAGAAGATTGTGGCCAGAGTAGAATCAACTGGAAATGTTGGCACTATCTGCCTCTCCTTCCTCCTTCTGTCTATCCTAAACAGGTTCCCGATGCTATAAAATCTCAGTACCAGTTTCCACCCCCACTCATTGCACCCGCAGCCATTCGGGATGGGGAGCTGATCTGCAATGGGATCCCTGAGGAATCACAGATGCACCTTTTGAACTCTGAGCACTTAGCCACCCAGGCAGAGCAGCAAGAGGTGAGTGAAGACAGGGCTGGGATTCCAAATCTAATCTGTCATCTCACTGCAGCTATTGGAAGTAGCCTCAGTGTCATTCTCATCCCGCCTTCTACAAACCCACCTGCCCCCACCTTCACCCTCCAAGAGTTGACTATTTCAGAGAGAACCTTTGGCTCAGATCCTGAGGCAAGTAAGAGAACTACAGAGTCAACTAGGCTGCCTTCTCTCCATCAGTCCCCCAGTGCACTGTGAGACAGGCAAAACGGTCTTGTAGAAACTGCTTGGTAGACCCATAGACTAGGTGATGATAGCGCTGGACATACAGCAGGAGCTTAGGGTACTTGCTGAATATTGGTCACAAAGTGAGCCTTAGGGACAGAGCCAGAATGAGAATCCCAAACTCTGCTAACCAGGGTGTTGTCTGCTGAGTGTACCAACAAGTCTTGCTTGGGAATGGCTATAGAATCCTATCAGGAGTCAAGCACACCCTTTTTGAGTATTCATGATGGGACCTTGGAAACAGTGTTTATCAGCTCTGCTGTAGGCCTGGCTGCTGTGGCAGGAAGGACCAGCGCCTCCCAGGCCTCTTACCCTCCTCTCCTCTCCTCTCCTTCCATTGCAGTGGCTCTGTAGTGTTGTTGCGCTCCAGTGCAGCATATTGAAACATTTATCTGCTAAGCAGATGCCTTCGCATTGGGACTCTGAACAGACAGAGAAGGCTGATATTAAGCCTGTTATTGTGACTGACAGCTCAATCACCACCTCCCTGCAAACAGCTGACAAGGCACCTACACCTTCCCACTATCCCTTGTCCTGCCCCTCAGGGATTAGCACCCAGAATTCCCTGAGCTGCTCTCCACCCCACCAACCCCCAGCCCTAGAGGACATCAGCTGCAGTTCTTGTGCGGAAAAATCCAAGAAAGCCCCCTGTGGGACTGCCAACGGGCCAGTGAACACAGAGGTGAAAGTCAATGGCCCACACCTCTACAGCAGCCCCACTGATTCCACGGACCCCCGGCGACTTCCAGGCGCCAACACCCCCCTGCCAGGCCTCTCACACCGGCAAGGCTGGCCCCGGCCCCTCACGCCACCAGCAGCTGGGGGGCTTCAGAACCACACCGTCGGCATCATTGTGAAGACAGAGAATGCCACTGGCCCCAGCTCTTGTCCCCAGAGGAATTTGGTTCCTGTCCCAAGCCTGCCCCCTTCCATTCCCAGCTCTTGTGCCAGCATCGAGAACACCAGCACTTTGCAAAGAAAGACTGTCCAATCACAGATAGGACCTCCGTTGACAGATTCAAGGCCACTGGGCTCACCCCCAAATGCCACCCGGGTGCTCACTCCCCCCCAAGCAACAGGAGATGGTATCTTGGCCACAGGAGCCAACCACCGATTCTGCTCACCAGCGCCATCATCAGGTAAGTGCTGCCCAGCCCAAGGGTGATTCAAAGTAATTCTGTATTCCTGGCAAAAAAGACTTAAGCTTAAAAAAAAAAAAAAAAATGTTAATTTGTCCGCATTTTATAGGTATGACTGCTTAGGCTCTGAAAGCTTACGTAATTTCATTAAAGTGATCTACCAAGTCAGTGGCAGGATTGAAACTACAGCTTGGGTCTCCTGACTCTACCCTCCACATCTAGGCCTAGTCTTCTACCTGATCCATCGCTGTAGATAAGGCAGCATGTGCTCCGGAACCACTGGTCAGCCTGAGATTCTGGGTGATGGCTTCACTGTTTTTATGAGCCACACCAGAGAGCAGATCCACACCTGATTCAGATTCACAGAGCCAGGGCATTTCCATATCTGCAAAAGAAGGGTAGAAAGCAGCACTGCCTCCAGAGTAGCTGCAGAGTCAGATGACCAGAGAGGTGGTTCTGGTCCAAAAGCTTGCCCTTGGGCCACATTCCAAAAGGCAGTCCCTCATGTTCATAATTGGCCTAGTGTGGACCTGCTCTCTCAGCCATCACCAGTCAGCACTCAGGACCTTGTGGTTGCTGACCCTGGCATCAACTAGGTCAGATGCTAGAGTCCCCTGGGGTCTCCTGTGTGAACTGAAGCTCTCCTCACTAGTCAGTCCACTGGGAGTCTTGGTAACTGTGACTGTGACTTCTCTGCATGAAGGGCCCCTGGTCTTAAGATAGTCCCTCTGATCGGGCTTTTTTTCCTGTTTTTTGTTTCTTTTTTAATACCAACCTGGATAGATTTTGCACCCTGTGAGTCAACTTCAGTGAGCAGGAATTATAGGGGCAGGCAGCATTTATGTTAATGGGTAGAGGCAGCAGGGAAGTAGTCATGGCCCAGAGAATGAAGCTATCTTACCTCATTCCCCAGAGCAGTGAATGTCACTGGTTCTCAGTGCTCCTGCGTGCCCGGGTGCATTGTCGTTCCATCTCCCCTTCCTCACCACACGTTTTTAGCTCTAGGAGTTCCAGAGCCTATGGGGTGAGAATCAAGAAGGGAACATCACCTTGGGTCCGAAATCCAGACCTGTCTCAGCAGTGGGGGATTGGACCGGTGGGTTTCCCTCAGGCGACGTAAGTAACAGTCTTCCTGCTCCGTCCCCAGATGGCAAGGTCAGCCCCGGCACGTTATCCATAGGAAGCGCTTTAACCGTACCCTCTTTCCCAGCCAACTCTACTGCCATGGTGGACCTCACCAACTCACTTCGATCATTTATGGATGTCAATGGAGGTGAGTGAGTGAGCTGCTGCTCTACCACCAGCTGCTGTGGTGAAAATGCTGTCCCTATGCAGCATTCAGCTCATTGTTAAAAGGAACAGAAGGGATGCCTGATCTCAGGGCTGGGGAGATGGGTAGGGGAGTGGGGTAGGAAAAAAAAATTCCCTTCGCCTTTGTCTGCCTTATGCACAAAGACAGAGGGAGAGTAGGTCCAAGATAACCAATGAGAAGAAAATCACTTTAGACACATCACCTGGACTTGCAGAACAAAACTAGGAGGAGTCTCCTTCCAAAGTCAAGGAAAACCAGGGCAGCTCTTGATCTCTGTGAACAGAGGGTCGGTAGAAATCCAAGCCCCGATATTAGACATTCAAGCCCTCCCCCACACAGGCAAGCCGTTTATCTTGCCCTATTTTCTAGGACCACTTTACCTACAATCCACCAACCCAACTCAGCTGCAGGAGGCATGTGCAGAGGCTGCATTGGACCACGTTTCTCACTGCAAATAGCTAATGAGATACCCAGCTCCAGATCCTAATGCCACTTTGTACTTTGTGCTGTTTGAGAAAAAGCACTTGGCTGAATTTTTAAAATGCTGAACCATTTGCTCTATGACCTTCACCTCCTTCCATATTCCATTACCTCCTCAGCTGCTTTTTAAATCTTTCTTTTTGGTTAATAGAAATCGAGATAAATATGCTGGACGAGAAGCTGATCAAGTTTCTGGCCTTGCAGAGAATACATCAGCTTTTCCCCTCCCGTGTCCAAACTTCACCGGGCAGTGTCGGGGCACATCCGCTGGCTTCTGGAGGGCACCACACACAAGGTGCGCGTGCACACCTGCCACCACACTACGCCGTCAGATCTCCCCTCGGTGTGAATGGCCATCTACCCTCCATGGAGAATCTCAGCTTTCAAAATCTCAGTCTTCCATGTGTGCCTTTAATGGGCTTAATAAAGCACCATGGTTTCTTTCCTCAGAAAACAAACAAAATGGTATCCACAGCTTTCACCTCAGACTCAGGGAAATCTGCTATAACTTTCTTTCATACACATCCACTTTAAGCCACAGAAATAGCTATGAGCGCCTTTGGGTATATGTGGTGTGCTTTCTGCTCAGTTTCTTTCAAATATTCAAGTTAGAAGCATTTCCAAAAGGTGAGAAATAGAATAACAATTGCCTAGCCTCCTGGAAATTCTTCCCAAGAGGCTAAATCTTCTTAGGACATTCCTTTGAGCATTAGCAGTAAAGAGTGTGGTTCCCAGACCAGTAGCATCAGCATCAGAGAACTTGTTAGAAATGCAGAGCTCGGGCCCCACAGACCTACAGGATCAGAGTCTGTATTTTAACAAGATTTCTAGGTAATTCTTGTGCACCTTAAAGTTTGAGAAACTGGTCTGTGCCTTCTTTTTTGTATGGCCTCCCTATAGTATCATCTGATATATCCCTAACAAACCAGCAGCTCAGAACTTAAGGTACTGTCATCCTTGAATTCTATGACTGTCATCTAAGCTAGTCCCTCCCTGTGTTGGAAATGCTGTGGGTGGGGGAGAGAGCCTCACCCTGAAGCCCAGTGTCAGATGTGAGTTGGAAAAGACCTCCTCATCCAGCATGATTATTTTTTTCAGACCATGAGCCAAAAGTCTGGGTTCTGAGTTTCTGAATTATCTTTTCCTTGTGTTTGTCTTATAGTGCAAAAAAAGGAGGTACAGGCCCGAGCTGTGTTCTACCCTCTCTTAGGGTTGGGAGGAGCTGTGAACATGTGTTATCGAACCCTCTACATCGGGACAGGTGAGCCAGTTGGGAGAGGTGCTGAGTCTGTTCAACCCTAAAGACTGAAATCCTTACCCTTCAGAGGCTAGAAAGGGGCAAAGGAAGCCCGCTCCAGGGCTGATTGGTTTAACACAGCAGATGTCCCAACCAAAGGGACTAAGCTGCTTGTCTTCCGTTTTGCTTTGTGCCCAGTGTACCCAGTATGGCATCAGGAAGGGCGAAAGTCAACTCTGACTGCTGCTCAGTGAGGAATTTTAAACACTGTAGGAAATACCCAAGGAGAGAGCAAATGCTTTGTCTCTGGAAGTCTTTGAAAAAGTGATGGGACTCACATATACCTGACCTTTAGTTAGCCCTTATCTTGTACAGGAAGACAGATTACCCCTTAGCCTAGACATTTCACTTTCTTTCAGATGATATGATTTATAGATCCTGCACCCCATGTTATGCTCTCATGGAAATATTCTGTTCTCTTCAGTAACTTACTATTCCCCTCCGGGCAGCAGCCACATGTTTTAAAGGATCAGCTGGCAGGACAGCTGTTCTTTAGCGGGGGATTGAGAAAGACATCAGCTTTACTTGAAAAATACAAGGAGGCCTTTTAGCCGAGCTTCTCTTGATCGGGCCTGCTTCCACTTCTGGAAGTGTACTTTTCCTTCTAATAAAACTTTTCTACTGTTGAAAAGAAAAGAAAAATATAAGGAGAGGACCCTGAGCTACCTGCCCCTGGAGATCTTTCCTAATGTCTGTCCAGAAGCTAATACCCTGCCTCCTCACGTCCCCCCCACACACACCTTACAATCTGTTCTCTCCTTGCCTTTTCCTCTACTTCTGCCACTTCTTGAAGGAGCTGACATGGACGTGTGCCTTACAAACTATGGTCACTGTAACTACGTGTCCGGGAAACATGCCTGCATATTCTATGATGAGGTAAGAGGTGAGAATGGGGTGAGAAGGAGCTCTGTCGATGTGAGGTTTCTCCTAGGCACTGGGTTTTTGTTCAGCAACTCCAGGGTGAAGAGAAGGAGATTACGGGTCCTCTGCTTTTCTTCTCTCCCTGTCATCCTGGGAGGAGAAGTATGTTGGGGTGAAAGGGCATTCTACTATGATTGCCTGCTCCCTAGGAACAGGGCTACCATTTTCTTGAGATGGATCACAGGCTCAGCAGGGCAAGCCCACTCTAAAGCAGGGAAGGGGACCAGCATAGAAGGAAGCTAAGCCCTCTGGGTGTGACCCTGAATTCCATCTTCTCATGTGCCAGTGATTTCAACAGGAGCCAGTGCTGAGGAGGCAGAGTAAAGGAGCGGTGGGAGAGCAGGGGTGGGGGCTCTAGGAAGGAAGGCTTCCCTGAGGAGGTGAGTCTTAACCCCCAGTGGAAAGGAATAGGGAAAGAGGATGACTGGGGAAGAAAGAGCTCCCCAGGTAGAGCAGCACAGTCTTCTCCATTGTCCTCTCTCCCCTTAGCCCCAGGCCCCACGCAGCAGACCACACATCTTATCTTCCCTCCTCCTCCTCAGAATACCAAACATTATGAGCTGTTAAACTACAGTGAGCATGGGACAACGGTGGACAATGTGCTGTATTCATGTGATTTCTCTGAGAAGACCCCGCCAACCCCCCCAAGCAGTATTGTTGCCAAAGTGCAGAGTGTCATCAGTAAGTTGGAACAGAGGCCTGTGGCCACAAAGCCTAGCATTTTTGGACACATTCTTTAAGTCCCTGGTCAGGGTGGTTCTGGCTTGCTGCCAGTGGTGTGCTCTCTCATGCTTTCTCAGTCCCTTGGCCCAGTTTTTGTTCATGGACCCAGGGAAGGCCATGGATAAACAAGTGCTATGCACCTACTTTTGTGTACACACCTTTTTGGAGACTTCAAACTCCACCAGTCCTTTCTGAGCATGAGCCACCCCAGTCATGCAGCAGTTAAAATGGGGGTCCAACTCTAGCAAATAGCCCAGATGGATGGGCTGCTCATTGTTCCTCTTCAGTGACCACCCCCTTTTTTCCCCAGGGCGCCGCCGGCACCAGAAACAGGATGAAGAGCCAAGTGAGGAGGCAGCCGTGATGAGCTCCCAGGCCCAGGGGCCACAGCGGAGACCCTGCAACTGCAAAGCCAGCAGCTCAAGCTTGATTGGGGGCAGTGGGGCCGGCTGGGAAGGCACAGCCTTACTGCACCATGGCAGCTACATCAAGCTGGGGTGCTTGCAGTTTGTCTTCAGCATTACTGAGTTTGCGACCAAACAGCCTAAAGGCGATGCCAGCCTGCTGCAGGATGGGGTCTTGGCCGAGAAGCTCTCTCTCAAGCCCCACCAGGGTCCTGTACTGCGCTCCAACTCCGTTCCCTAGGACTGGCAGCTACCCCGTCACTGGCGTGTCCATCCAACCCAAGACTCCTGCAATGCAAAAATGTATACAAACCAAGCCCGGGTTTTTTCTATACTCCACCAGAAACCCTTCAACTACAATCTTTGCATGAAATGAAGAAAACCTTTTGACTTTTTTTAAAAATCCTTTTTCTTTTCTCAAGTTCTAGGGGGCATTTGCACATATATTTGTACTCAACATTTCATGGGAAAGCAGCAGACCTGAGCTGAGGAACAGCGTGGGCAGGGAGGGGGAAGGCCAATGGTCTGGACACTTCCTCCAATACAAAACCATTCCCCACCCACCTCCTGCTCTCTCCCCCTCGCCCGCTGTTGTAAAATAATCAGAAACTTGTTCTATTTTGTGGCAGTGACAATAGTTTTATATTAAAAGAAAAAATACAGTTTTCATACAGCAAAATCTATACAATATCATTGTTTTATTTAATATAAAGATCGCTACCCACCCTCCTTCCATGATTCCCAGCCTCCAAGTTATTTTCCCTTTCTGCAGCGGTTGCACTACAGGTAGCTACTGTGTATTATGGACAAATGAGAAATGAATTCTTTTTCTGGCTGTCCATCTATTTTATTTCAAATAAGGAAAAGTGTATTTGGCTTTTGTGTAAATACATCTAGTGATGACATTTTTTCAATGTTTTTAAAAACTGTGTACAGTACTACATGTGGTAGAGCGTTTTCTTCGAATTGTCTATTGTAGCAAAGACGTTTTTGTCGTAAACCTGTTTTGTCTCCTTTTTTTGTTCTCTTGCCACTTCTCTTCCTCCCACCCTCGCTCCCTCTTCTCCCACCCCCACAACTAGTACCAATGTACATAGTAATTGTAATGTTTTAGACTTTACAGAAACTTTCCTGTATTCTGTATATAAAAAAACAAAAATACTTCAAATTATGTTTTCTGCCTGTCTGTCCTACCTGTCATCACCCTTGGAGGAGACCCTCTCCAAGATACTGGTCTTGCAGTCTCATTGAATAAGTATTATTCCCCTAAGGGAAGTTGGGAGAGGGGTGGTGTTGGGGAAAAGTGAGCCTAAGGTGATTCGGGAGGAGTTTAGAAGGCTTGATGATTTGACATGATCAGATTCTGCAAGATTCCAAGTATGCAGGTCCCTTGAAATCTTGCAGAATCTGATCATGTCAAATGTTGGTTCTAAAACGCTGGCCTGAGCCTCTGCATTCCAGTCTAGAAGCTTTAACCTACCTAAGAGTTGGGGTTGCTTTTGGTTCCAGTTGTTTGCTATTCTGAAAGAATATTTTATTCATCTATTCTAAGAGAAGTCATAATACTTGATTTTGTCCCAAGTCAGCCTTAGCAGGGTACGGAACAATTCACTTATTGAAGTACTACTTGACCCTATTCTGTGCCTGGTTCTTGCTAGGTCTTCAGTTTTGGTCTAGGGCATTTGGCCCCTTTCTCTTGGATCTTAGAATCTAGTGTGGAGTAATTTGTTGATTCATCTCTGGGGTATATCATGAAGAAAAATGAGAAATTCAGTCTCTAGACCCAGCTATACCTTAAGTTATGTGACTTGCAATCACCACTTCTCTACAACTGCAGTTCCTCAAAAGGTGAATTTAGTGCATTACCTTAATTCTAAGGCCCTGAGAACTCTTACTAAACCAAATTCCATCCTTTCCTCCTCACAAACCTTACATGGGAAACGTCCAGGAAGTTTTTTCTGTGGACAGTCTCTGACTACTCAGCTAGAGAGCACTTGTGTGTCTATCCCAGAACTGTTCAAGTAGGTGGTACCTACTGGCCTGTCAGAATTTTGCCCTGGGGATGGAGGGTACATTCATTTAGCTTTCCATCCTCACCTCATCCCACAGCATCTACAATTGAACCCTGAATCTACAGTGCACCTTAATAGGAAACCCTCTGGAATTCAAGGTCTGACCCAAGCTTTCACCTACCCATCTAGCTCTGTCCCTGACCTGATGGCCTCTTGAACTCCCTAAGGGTAGAAACATGTTGTTTAGCTCTGAATTTCCAAGGCTAACCACACTGCTGGGCACACTGTAAGTGCCAAACAATGGATACTAAATTGTATTGGATTTCTCAGACAAGTCACCTGGCTGGGAATACCCTTGCCCATGCCTCCCTAGCCATCCTCACACACCTCACCATAGTCACTATTGATTGAAGGAGCTTCTTTACCCATTTCTACCACCCATGAGAAACATTGCAGAGACAAATTTACTCTTGCAGGTCAGATAAATGCTCTACTCATTTCTTCCTGCTTCCCTTCAGAAATGGGGGGTGGGGGTGGGGGGACAGAAGCAGAGAGATACAGATAACTAATAAGTAAATCCTGACAGCCCTTAACTGATGGTACCACCCTGAATACACCACATCACCTCTCTTGACCTCTATTGGAAGAATGGGGAAGAATTCTAGAAGCTGAAGGCGGATTTGAGGATAGGAATGATAGGGCAAGGCATCCAGGGCAGAGCTTACTCTGACACAAAAGCACTCATGTACATCTCTCCAGAAGGGAAGGACTCTGCTACATAGACATAGAGAGCTCATACACACCCTTATTAGGGCTCCTGCAAGTCCTCAGTTATAGGGCACCACACAAAGGACAGTTACATACAATGTTCATTCAAGCACACTCATCGGTAGAGAGACCAGATACATACACACACCTGGAGAGGCTCTCAGTGACATGAATACAAACATGTAAAAGTTGCTCACACAGGCACACATGGAAGATCCAGAGGCACAAACACAGGTCTCACTGGCACACACCAAACACTCATTCACATACTCACATGGCATGTGGATGCATGCACAGACCTAGGGTACAGATGCACACACAGGCATCTAGAATGAGTTCGTACAGGCCCACACCTAGAGGGCGCTCTTAAGGCCCAAATGCACACGCACCTAGAAGGTGTTCTCACAAGCACAAACCCAGAAGACGCAGACGCATGCCTAGGGGGCGCTCGCAAGGCCCACGTGCACACGCACGCACACACACCCTTCCCTGCCTGCCTCCCTCCGCCTTCGGGAGATTGAGGCGCGCGGAGCGCACTTCCAGACCAGTGCAGGAAGGATCGGTAGCCTCCTGGCGGCGATTCTGGGCGGCGCGGGGCCTGGGCGGGAGCCCGCAGGCCCGGCGGTCATGGAGGCGCTGCTACTGGGCACGGGCTTGCTGCTGGGCGCCTACGTGCTTGTCTATTACAATCTGGTGAAGGCCCCGCCGTGCGGCGGGATCGCCAGCCTACGGGGCCGCACGGCGGTGGTCACAGGTGAGAGTAGGCGGGTCGGAGGGAGGCTCAGCTAAACTGGTGGGGGTGGAGGTGAGGTTTAGCTAGGCTCCCGGCCGCCCTCCGCAGGCGCCAACAGCGGCATCGGGAAGATGACTGCGCTTGAACTGGCCCGCCGGGGAGCGCGCGTAGTGCTGGCCTGTCGGAGTCGGGAACGCGGTGAGGCGGCTGCTTTCGACCTACGCCAGGTGAGGGAAGGCGGGGGCGGGTGGGACCGTCAACAAAGGACAAACACACCGGGACACAGAGGGGTGAACAGACTGGCTCCAGGAGATCCAGACCTTGAGAGTGCGATTCGGTTCCTTAAGTGCGGAAGAGGGGGTGCACCGTGGTGTAGTCACACAAGGAAGGGGCACCAGACCCAAACTGGGTAATGGGCTTCCTGAAGGAAGTAGTTGCTGTTCTAAGACATTCAAGGATTGTTAGAAGTTATAGTAATGAAAGACAGTATGTAAGGGGGCAAGAGAGGGAACAGCATATGAAAAGGCCCTGAGGCAAGAAAGCTGGTCTGATTTAGAAAACTGAGGGGAAGAAAGGTTTAATGAGGCTGGAGTACAGAATATGGAGAAAAGGAGCAAAATGAAGGGAGCTGGAAGCCCTTAAAGACCTAATCGAGGAGCTCAGATTTTATAGGGTGGGCAGTGGAGTCCTCAGCAGGTTCTAGACTGTCAGAATAGCCTTTTGTAACCAAGAACCTTTGGATGGCTGTGTGGTGCCTGGACTGAAGGGGGCAAGGGTGAGTGAAAGGAGACCAATGAGAAATGTGCTGTAGATTTTAGGGTAAGGCAGAGGGGGTGATGATAATAATAATAGCAAGTACCTTCACAGTGCTGTGTGCCAGACGCTGTTCTAAGTATTTTACATATATTAATACATTTAATCCTCACAACAACTCTATGAAAAAGGTACTGTTATTATTCCAATCAGAAAGATTAAGTATCTTGCCCAAGGTCACACTACAGTAAGAGACAATGTCAAAATTTATATATAGAGATCACACACTTATCCACATTATTCTAATGCATAGTAGACTCAGAATGTGGTGCCTAGGAAGAAGGAAGAGGAGCAAGGTACTTGGTAACAAGCCCAGCCCTTACCACTCCACAGGAGAGTGGAAACAATGAGATCATCTTCATGGCTTTGGACTTGGCCAGTCTGGCCTCCGTACGGGCCTTTGCTACTGCCTTCCTGAGCTCTGAGCCCCGGCTGGACATCCTCATCCACAATGCCGGTGAGGGTGTAGCAGGCCCTATAGTGGGGGTGGCAGGTGGGCTGGGGCAGCAGTTCCCTCCAGGAAGGCCTTGTTAGGGGCCAATGGACATGTGGGAGGGATGCCCCCATCGCTATCTCACAGATGAGGACTCTGAGGCTTATGGGGATCCCTCCAGAGCAATTGTTCATGCCTAACCTCTGCCCCAGGAATCAGTTCATGTGGCCAGACCCGTGAGCCCTTTAACCTGCTGCTGCGAGTGAACCACATCGGCCCCTTCCTGCTGACACATCTGCTGCTGCCTCGGCTGAAGACATGTGCCCCTAGCCGAGTGGTGGTGGTATCCTCAGCTGCCCACCAGCGAGGGCGCCTTGACTTCACACGCCTGGACCGCCCAGTGGTAGGCTGGCGGCAGGAGCTGCGGGCATATGCTGACAGTAAGCTGGCCAATGTTTTGTTTACCCGGGAGCTCGCCACTCAGCTTGAGGGCACTGGTGTCACCTGCTTTGCAGCCCACCCAGGTGAGGCCTGTTTCTTTGGCTGCTTTGCTTTGCTTTGATTCCTCCTACCCTATCCTCGCCCCATCCTATGCTCCCCCAACCTCTCATTAAGCCATAGAATCTCAGAGCAGGGAGGAAGCATGGTCCAAGAAGAAACCTTTTTCTTACTGATCTTGGCACCAGGCTCTCCTTGTCTGGGTTCTTCTCACACCACAAGCATGGATGCTGACTATTGGGTAAGGTATGGCCATGAATAAGACCCAAGTTCTCACCCCCACGAGCCATTTAAATGACTGAACTGACTACAATATGATGATAATGATAGCTATGATTATTCATTCAAAAAATATTTACTGAGTACCTACTGTGTACCGAACATTAATCTCAGTGCTAGGGATATAGTAATGAACAAAACAAAACCCTATTCTGAAAGAGTTTACATTCTAGTTTAGGGGAGGAGGATACCCCTAATAAATAAATATATACAGTGGCAGGTGGTGATAAAGTGCTATGGAGAAAGCCGGGGTGCTATTTTATCTATGGCAGTCAAGGAAGACATCATAAAAGGTGACATTTGAATAAAAGTCTGAAGGAGATAAGAGAGTGACTTATGTGGCTCTCTGGGGAGAAGAGTGTAAAGAACATAGCAGATAGCAAGTGCTTGGTGTGTTTGAGAAAGACCAGGGAGGCTGATGTGTCTAGAACAGAGAGAAGGGGCAGTGGCATAAAATGAGGTATGAAGGTGGGCTGGGTCATCTAGGGTCTGGAGGTCTACTATAAGTATCTTAGCTTTTATTCTGAATGAGTTAACTAATGAATAAGACCCATCCCTCCCTTCAGGGAACAGATTACAGGATAACAAGATCTGCCCTTCCCCTATTACCATACTGCATTTTAGATAGCCATTGTCTGTGGTTCATGAGTAATTATAATGGTGATAATAATAAGCACAACTAATCTTTACGAGGCTTTTATTACATTTCACATCTTTAATATCCAAAACAGTGGATAGGCTACCATAGGTGTTAATAAATGTTTGCTGGTTAAACAAAGGAACAGGACTTGAGCTAGAAGAAAAGATGGAGAGAGAATTGTTCCACAGCATGAGCAAAATGGGAGACACAGCATGAGCAAAATCTGGGAGAGGGGATATACCAGGTGTTTGGATAGAGAAGAGGAGGCTTGCTGTTGGCAATGAGTAAGGACACTATGTGGTGCCCCTGAATGCCTGGTAAACACTACCTTGGTGTCCCTGGAACTGGATTCTGTTCCCCACTCCCTTCTAGCTCTGTTTTCTCAGTTGCTACCCTGGGTCTTCACCCACTGTCTTCCCCACTCCATCCTTTCTCCTGTCCACAGGGCCTGTGAACTCGGAGCTATTCCTGCGCCACATTCCTGGATGGCTGCACCCACTTTTGCGCCCACTGGCTTGGCTGGTGCTGCGGGCTCCAGGAGGGGGTGCCCAGACCCCACTGTACTGTGCTCTACAGGAGGGCATTGAGCCCCTCAGTGGGAGATACTTTGCCAATTGCCATGTGGAGGAGGTGCCTCCAGCCGCTAGAGATGACCGGGCAGCTCGCAGGCTGTGGGAGGCCAGCAAAAGCCTGGCAGGGCTTGAACCAGGGGAGGATGCTGGATCTGATGAAGACCCCCAGCCTAAGGACCCAGGGACCCCATCTTCTCTGAGCAGCTCCCACCCTGAGGAGTCCACATTTTCTGAACCCTACCCCAGCCTTCAGAGCTCACCAGACTTGTCTAAGGTCACACACCAAATTCTGGTTAAAGCTGAACCTGAGTCCTAAGCCTCTGAACTCCCAGGCGGGATGCTTTCAATGGCACTTGGGAGCCCTTGAAAACTTGAGCTGTGTGCCAGGCCTTGGCCTGGCCATTGAGGAGTTCACAGTTTTTACCTCCATGGTTACTTTCTGGGGTTTCAAGGTATGTCCTGGACAGCTTTTTCTGATGGAAGGAAATAACAGGTGATGATTTCTTCCTGAGAATGACAGTAAGCCCATATTGAGAAGGGTGTGTGTGTGTGTAATGTGCCAGACACTGCTTCTCAGGAATTTGAATTTCATAGTTCCAGGCTCCACCCTTAGTGATTGCTGATCACCTCTGGATGAGGGCTTGGGAATGTGTATTTGTTGTACTGCCAGCATTTAGAATTACTAAACAAGGCCCTTTGCAACTATGTAGCTAGGTAGTTAAATTATCCCCGTTTTACAGAGACGGGATTGGGAAGCAGAGGTAAGGAACTCCAAGCTCTCAAAGTAAGAGTAGGGGCTGAGATTTGAACACAGGCAGTCTGTTTCCAGAGCTGACTGCTCTTAAGTTGGGTGCTGGGAGGTGAAGCAGGGAAGGGAAGTTGTTATCGGGGCGCCCCATGGGAGTCAAGGGATACCTTCCCGGGTGCTTTAGGACTGGGCCCCGCAAACCCGACCCGCGTGTAATAAAGTACGTTGACTACCGATGCTGCCGCTGGTTGCTGCTTCTCACGACGTGCCGGCCCCGCCCTCCGCAGCCACACTTCCGGCGGGGCTGGCGGCCGCAGAGGGGCGCGGGTGAGCCGCCGCTGGGGGTGGTGGGATAGGCTGGGCGCGGCGGGCGGCCGCGGTGCGGGAGGGTGCTGGGTGCGGGCTGCCAGCTGCTATTCAGGTCTCCACGGTCCCCCCGGGCTCTCCATCCCGCCGGCACCATGGGCAATTGCCACACCGTGGGGCCCAACGAGGCTCTGGTGGTTTCAGGTGAGGGGCAGCGAGGGAGGTGGGTCTGGGACGCCCAGTCCTGAGGGTTTTGGGGGCGGGCAATGTGCCTGGGAAGGTGAATGAGGAAGGGGCTTCTATTGGGTACAGGGTTGGGGAGAGAACGGGAAAGGGTAAGCTAAAGAAGGGCTTCGAGGATGCGGGGCACTGCTGGGCTTAGGGCACGAGATGAGGGTGCCGGGTGTCCGGCCTGAGCCTGCAGCGCTCCGGGCCGCACCAGAGGCCCAGGAGAGACCCCCATACTTTCACTTTCGGTGCTCCGTGCCCTCCGGCACCCACCAGCGGCTCCTACCCCACCGCGTGTTTTCCTGTTTATCTCCTTTCTCCGCCTGCGCCCTAGGCATTGTCCCCCTCTCCGTGGCCTTGGGAATCTCAAACTAAATCCTTGGGGTTCTGGGAGGGAGGGGACTGAAACACAGCAATTGGGCTGAATTCCAGCGCCCAGGATTCGAGGTAGGTCGCGCGCCTCTGGAGGGCAGGTGCCTGTCTGGGGAGGGGCACTGGGACATAGATCTTTTCTCCAGATACAGTCAGACCCGTTAATTCCCAGCAGGCTGGGGCTTGCCGTTTCCTGGCATTGCTTTCTTGGGAGACGCGGATGCGGCCTCTACAGGTTGAGAAACCGGATTCCGGGTTGTGTCGCTCCCGTTGCAAAATGCTGCAAGCGCTAGTTTGTGCAGAAGCCCTGCCCCGCCGGTGCTGGGGAGTCTCTGTTTCCTGTCAGCTTGGAGGCCTGTAACTGCAGAAGGAGTACCTCATGTCTTTCTTCCCACTCTCAATGCCAATTTTCAGCCTGTGTGCAGAATTGTTAGGGCTGGCTACAAAAGTGGGTAACTAGCAGTGAGCTGAGCCAGGGATTGTACTTGCCCACCCTTGGAAAGGTCTGATAAATCCATTGGGAACTTTTACCCCAGAACATGACCTCTGGCTTTGTGTGGATCCCAAAATCAATCTCTCCACTGGGACAGGAAATTTCCACTCTCCCTGATCAGGATCTGTGCGGGAGATAAAACATTTCAATTTCCTAAGGACCCAAGATAGCCTTGGGATCAGGATGGAGATCACCAGAGAACACTAAGGCCAGACTTTCACTTCTGTAAGACCTAGACCCAGCTCCCAGCCCCAACTCATAAGGAAGGCTTTTAGAACCCGAATCTGCACTTTGTTTTTCTTGTAGGGTTTCTTTCTGGAAACCTAGACTTTGAGCTGAGAGAAAACCTCCAATCCTGCCCCTTTGCAGAGTCTTGATACTGAAGGGTGAGAGGATCCCCTGAGATGGGCTGCTATGTACCTTCCAGTTGTCAGCAACCTGGTCCCCTGGCCAAAGAACAATGCAGTGCTAGCTTGGAAGCTGTTTTAGGGATGGCCAGAGGAGGCTGTGCTGAGAATTGAGGGCACTAGAGTCAAGAGTGGGAGGAAGAGGGAGGGATGATGATGTCTAGCATAATAGTACCTTGGGGTTTGAGATGATCAAACTTAGATGCAGCTTCCTCTTGCTCTCCCAGGAGAACAGAGCAATTATTCCCAGCCCTGCCCCCACCTGGTTACCTGGGTTTGCATCTAAGTCCAGGGTCATCTCACTAAGCCCAATTTCAGAAGGATGCTGATACATCTCATGGTCATGTTTTTCACATGAAGAATCTGGAGTTTCTTCTAGTTGTCTAACCTCTTTCCTTCATTCTACAACATAAAAACTTTTTCTCTATTTCTATTTCAGGAATTTTAAGGGGGAATCCAAATACTGTACATCTTTCTCTCATCTCTATAATAGGTCAGAGGTTCTTAACCTAGGGTTTGTGGATAGGCATTTGGACGGGGGTGGGGGGAGGAGTACATTTTTTATTTTCTTAACTAAAATTTAGCATTTCCTGTTACTAAGAATATCAGTCACAGTCCATGATGGTATTAGCAGATATATTCCTACCATACTGCAGTTGTTGTAGTATCTTAAAAATCATTTATGCTCATCACTACTTTGAAATTAAGCCAGTTATTAAATCTACCATAGACCTTATTATTTCATGTGTTACACTGTCACACATATTACTATGTATTACATATCACACCACATATTTGTTTTGCTATTTTAATAACTTTCAATATAATTTCTTCTGTATTTTATGCATGTATGAACATCCTAAGCATTGCTGGACTACCAAGGGGATTTGTGGCTCAAAAAAAGGCTAATGCCTTTTGTAGAGTATGGTCTACTGGACTAATGGGAAGAAAGAGGTGGAAGGGGGAGGACAAGAAGAGAAGGGAGTTTTCCTCAGAGGGCAGAGTGACAGCTATGTCTAGGGTGGGCCTAAGAGTGAGGCTGAGGTTATCTAGGGGTGTTTTATGATTCTTCAGCTTAGGACAAAAGAAAGCAAGTTGTGTTAGAAAAAGTAAGATAAAATTAGGAGAGGTTTCCAGATCTCAAGACAGAGCTAGGATAGTCAAAGAAGGGGCACCTATGTGTCCTCCTTTGGGATTGGTGGTTGGGCTCAGTGTGACCAGGAAGCTATGAGGAAGATGCTTTCCAGGGGAGGAGGCTGCTGGGGGCGGGGCAGTCTGGCAGTCTCAGCTTCCTGTTGTTGCTACCCCTGGGAATCTGGCCATGTTGCCCTTGGCCAAAGCTCTGCTTGAGCTCTGGCAGGCTGCTCCCAAGGTCAAAGAATAAGTTAAAGGTAGAGGGTAGCTACCCCGCCCCACTCTATCCTCCCCAGGCCTCCCCCTATCCCACCCCACCACTACCACCTCCTCCCCTAGCACATTGAAAAGTGCCCTGGAGCTGGCTAGAAGCAGCCATGCCCCAGCCCACACCAGGCCAGAAGAAGTGGAACAAGCTGTGATTTTTTTTACCCCCACCCCTTGAACAAGCTGTGATTTTTGACCATCTTCCAGTTTCACTGGATCCTGAAATGGTTTAGGTTTCAGATTGACTGCTTGTCCTTAGAGGCCTCCTGCACCCCACTCCTCAGCAGAGAAACCTGCAACAGCTTCCATTGAACAGCAGCCCTATGGACAGGTATTTCTACCACAGAGAAAAAAAAATTTAAGACCTCCTCTTCTCACTTCTACTTACATGTAGGCCGCTCTTTGCTCCCTGGACCTCTCTGTCTGGCCCAGCTACTTGCACACTGTACACAGCGGCAGCCCCAGGAAGCTGAGTCAGCCAGCCACCTAGTGAGCAATCTCAGTCGCCAGTTCTCGAACCTGACAGGCCCTCTGCACTTGTAGGGTCTTTGTTCTTTTGCCTCCACCCATCGAAAACTTGTCTCCAATTTGTGATTCTCTCCATTATCTCTGTTTCGGTTGCTGACTTCACCACCCACCCAAACCCAGACTCTAGCGCTGCATGAATATGGTAGCCACTAGCCACAGGTGGCCACTTGACTTGAAATTAATTAAATTAAAATTTCATGTCTTCAGTCATACCAGCCACATTTCAAGTGCTCAGTGGCCACCTGTGGCTACTTGGCTGCTATACTGCACAACACAGCTGTAGAACATTTCCACTTGCACAGAAAGTTCTCTGGAAGTTATTCCCTAACGTTAGCCACCGTGTCTTGCCTATATCACTGCAAGAGGCTTCTACCTAATCTCTGACCCTAATATTTTCTTCCTTGTACAAAGTGGTCTTTCTGAAAAGGAAATGTAATTTTTTTCCTCCCCAGTTTAAATCCCTGTGTGGCTCCACCATCACTCACACACACACACAAGTTTTTGGCTTGATACTTGAGACACTCTGTGATCTCTCCCCAGTACCCCTCCACCCACACCTTGTTCCCTGCCATGGACCCTCATGGACACTGTAACTCAGCTACTACTCTGTGACCTCTCCCCACTACCCCTTACCCCTTGGGAGGCAATAATCTAAGGCTTTTCTGAAAATCCAAGTTTGTGAATGCAGAAACGATGACACCCACTGTCTTTTTCCCAAATCACATTTCCTTTTTTTTTTTTTTTACTATACAAATCACACTTCCTTTGAATCATGTTTCCTGTACATATCTGCACTACAAGTGAACTGCTGCTCCACCTTTTATGAACGTTTTCCTGAACTTGATGAGTAATTTTGGCATTGACAAGAGAGTTTGCAACAAGAATTTCTGGAATTGATTTTTCTCCTTTCTGTACAGAGAGCATGCTGAACATGTCCACAGCCTGAATTTGGGTCCAGGCCAGATTCAACATTCTGTTTAGTGGATAGTTTCCAGGAATCACTTTTTTTTTTAGACCTTTTCCCTTTTCACTTTTCCCATCGGTACCATGAGTTGGCCTTTGTTTTGTTTTGAGGCCTTGCCTTCTGAATCTGCTCCCACAAGAGGAAAAAAGTCACTCTGAACCCCTGATAATAGAGAACCAGCTTCACTAAGATGTATCTACCAGGCATGAGCAAGGCTCCCACCTTGACTCTCCTCTTTCAAGACAGAACTTGTATCTTCATTTCTGTGTCCCTAGCACAGAAAATATTTTACTTGTTTATTGAATGAATGGCTGAATATTTGAATGAAAGATGGAAGCTTTCCTACTCACTCCTGCCCACTGACTTCTGCTCCCTGAAAGCACTTACATTCGGAGCTACTCACTGGATTTCTTCCTTTTTATGCAAATTGTTTGTCTACCAAACTAGATTCCAAGGCCCTGAAGGGCATGTCTCACATTTCTGAGCATGTAACCTCAGCACCTGGCAACCCATAGAGGGAGTTGTCAAGTATCTGAGCAGATTAAGGCCCAGGGTTGTTGGACAAATGGGGGTAGACAAACACAAGAGCTGACTAACCAGCAGTACTTTACTTTGCTTTCCAGGGGGCTGTTGTGGTTCAGACTATAAACAATATGTGTTTGGCGGCTGGGCCTGGGCCTGGTGGTGTATCTCCGACACTCAGAGGTAAGTGCCTGGGGGCTCTGGAAACTAGTATTTCAGAGGGCAAGGGAGGAAAAGGTTTCTAGCCTTTTCCCTTCACTCCACAGGTCAGCTAGAGCATCTGCCACTTGCCTCATTTCATTCTTAGGGTAGGGGCCTCCTAAGAAGCAGACAGAATGGGTCACTCAGAGAAGCTAGAGGTCTGTCTATGGGCACCTCCTTAGTCGGTGTGCTTTTTTCCACTGGAGGCATCACTTCTGTCCCAGAGAATTTAGGGTCCTACCCTGGCAGAATCCTAATGCCCTAATTCTAGTTCAAAGTTATTCATAAACCCTTAATTATACACCGTTTGGAGTGGGTTTAGGAGGGAGGAAAAGCTGAAGAGACCTTTTCCGTGCATCCTCACTTGTGCAGACTCTGGGACAATGCAGGTAGAGGTAAATAGCAGGGAATAGATTTATAATCTGAAGTGGCTCTGTGACAGCAGCTGTTTAGAGACCAGAGGTGGGGATCTAAGGAATTGGTAGCAGGGCCATGCAAGAATGATCTGGACCTCTTAAATCAGTCTGGAAAGACTAGAGGAAGGGAGATTGTAGCTCCCCAGAGAGCCCACCACTAGGCTGTATCTGCAGGCTACCCCAGAGCTCCTGATAGAGCCAAATTTGACCTTTCCTGTCACCCTCACTACCTACACAAAAGATGAGATATGCCAGCCACCTTTCCACCATCACCCGCTTCCTAATTATGGAAGATGGGAGAAGGGGCCCAGACCCTTCTAGTCCAGGACCCAGGCAACAAGGGTGGCAGACCTGTGAAGGTGTGCACATGTGGGGGGCAGGGGCTATCATCCTGAAGAAGAAGCAATGGAGATTCCAGTGGAATCTCCACTGGAAATTCCCCCCCCCCCCCCGCCTCAGCCCTACCAGTCAGCAGAGAGAAGCCCCATGACTTCACTGAGCTGTTAGTGCTTGGGGCTCCAGGGAGTCTGAGGGTTGGCTAGGGTCAGGGGCATGGGCAACATGTTACACTTTTTAACTTCACAGATTTCCCAGTAACCCTCTCCACTCTCCCATCTCTCCCTTGCTTTGTCTGAGTAGAGGGATCTTGGGTAACTCTTCTGGCCCAAGGCCAGAGTGTCAGAAAGTAATATTGGTCACAGCTTTCTCTCAGAAAGCTCCTAGGCACTCCTGAGTAATCCAATTGGTCTGTCAGAAAACATGGGGTGCCCTCTCTAGAGACACTGCCACCCCACCCCACATGCCATGCAGTCCTGGGATGACAGAATATCTTGTCCAAAACACCTTGACATACAACCAAGCTTGGAGAGTTTGCCGCTTGCCCAGAGACCTATCCTGCATGAGCTTTCACTGCTAAAACAACAACCCTGCAGCTCCACATTCTTGGGCCCTGCTCCTGCTTCTTGCTCCAAGAAACAGAGCCCCAAGACAGGGCCAAGCTCCTATGACGACAGATTTGGAAGTGAGGAGTGCAGGGCCTTGTACCTTGCTCTAGGAAACTGATCTCACATACCCAGTCTCAGCATCTTCCCTCTGGTCCCACTTGCTGGGCAGTCGGAGGCTATAGCCCTTTCCTTTCTTGGACCCTGTTCTGGGGGCAGCTCCTTCCCTAGTCTGCTTGGGGGACATCCCCAGAAGCTGAGGCCTTTATTTCCCTAGGATAGCAGGAGCCTCTTAGGTCAGAGTAGTGGCTTCTAATTCAGCCTGGATCCTCAACCTCCCTTTTGAGGTACTTTCCACAGCCATCATACATGTCACCCACCCTTAGTGTCAGCCATTCTTCTCCAGGCTTAGTGAAGTCCCTCCTGCTGCACTTTGCTGTTGCATCCTATACTTTCATGATGCCTGATGTAGGCACCTCTCTCCTTACCTGAGCAATTCCTTTACCTCTGGCATCTGAGCTGCAGCCTCCCATCTTCCCTCTTTCCTTCCCTCCCTCTCTCCTATTTCCCTCTTTCCTCCTTTCCCAGAAGAGAGGTTGGTAGGTTCCTGTCTGAGCCAGGTCTAGAGTCCTCTCAGGCCCATGGGTGCTTAGTGGTAGGAGCTTGAATGAAGGCAGCCTTTGCACATCTGCATGGCCAGAGTCCCCAGGGCTGGCATGTGCAAGCTGAAGTGGGGGCCCCCTTTTCCTTCAACCTACCTGTTTCTCTAGCCTCAATCTCTGTCCTTTCTTTCTCTGGTTCAGGGAAGCCTTCCACACTGTTCACAGCCTGACCTCTGCTTGGACCACTGCCCTACACACAGTCATGCACACACGCTGCTCTAGGGAGGCTCAGCTGGGGTCAACCAAGTAGCTTTGAGGTGCCTTATTTTCTTTGCCATGACTCTCTCCTCTTCCTGTGCCCAACATTGGAAATTGCAAAGTGAATTACTCTGTCATCTCCCAGGGTATGTCATGTCCCCGTGAATATTCTGGCAGGGGCACACTTTCTCCCCCAGCCTTCCTTGACACACACCACCACCCCAAAATTAGAAAATCCAATTTTTTCTTTGGACTTTTCTGGCCCTAAATTGTCTTCTTAGTGACATGTAGCACAGACCTTGAGAGTGTGTGCCCCAAGCAGATTCGGTATTTGCTGTGGCTCATCAATCCCCAGAGTGGCCTCCACCTCCCAGTTTCTAAAAACACAGGCTTGCCTGTGTGTGAAGGGTGGACTTGAGGCTAAGACTCCCAGATTATGCCAGAAATGTCCAGGGAAAGAGAAGTGGTGAGCAATCCGGGTGCCCTGCGCACAGGCCTCCTGATCTCAGATCACAGACTCAGGGCATCAACAGGCTTTTCCTCCAGCCCAGCAGCTCCTCCTTGGAAGGGTATGGGGCTAAAGAAGAGACCCAGAGGCCTCAGGCCAGCAAGAAGATGTCTTTGTCCCCCTACAGCCTTAGGCTTTGCTGGCAGTGGGGGGCTGAAATATGGAGAGCAACCCTGCCCCCAGGCATCAGGCATTAGTGCTTATCTGGTAACCACTGTATTTGCTGTGTCCCTTCCTACCCTTCCTGTCCTTGCCTCTCCCTACCCCATGGCTGCTCCTCAGACTGTCTCTGGAGGTTATGACCATCCTGTGTCGCTGTGAGAATATTGAGACGTCGGAGGGGGTCCCGCTATTCGTAACAGGGGTTGCACAGGTAATAACCCACCTGCTTCCTCTTCTGTGTCTAACCTTCTCTCTTCCTGCCCTGTGGGGCCTAGCAAGAAGGAGCCAATGGACTCCCCTCCTAAGAGTGTGCCTCCCTCCCCTCTGCTTCCACTTCTGCTACTCTGGAAGCTCTGCCAAAATCTACCAGTGGGTATCCTTAGATCCCAAGCCTAAATTGGGAGTAAGTCAAGGCAGGAGACACAGGCATGTGACAGAGCTGAGCTGTCTGGGTGGGGAGGGTTCAGTCCTATCTACTGCTGAATTCCTAGTCCTCCAGGTATCATGGAGCCCCTTGCTAGCCCCTTCTTCAGGCTGATATCCCAGTGTCAAGCCCTAGCCCTCCTCCTTACAAGGCCAAAGGATGAGCCTCATGGGGAGTTCTGGTTACCAAGCCCCTCGGCCCCCTTCAACCTCCTTGACAAGCCTGAGCAAGAAGAGCCTAATCTTTGTCGAGAGGCCTTTGAACAGATTTCTTGTCACTAGGCTTCAGTTTCCCTGTTGTGAAATGAGAATGATGCCTTCTCTGTGCCTTGTAGGGATATTGGAAAGGCAAGTAAAACCATGTGAGGGCACTTGAGATATTTGGGACAGAAGTGCTAAAGAAACCCAGGCTTTATTCTGAATACAATCTTACTTTGAAAAGCAAGTGACCTGGTGTCTCATTCTTCATTACCATGTAGCAGTAGCTGATGAAATCAATTCTTAAGCCAGAGCATTTAGTAACTCTGAGTGCTCTCTTTGTAATGCGTAGGTTCCCATCTTCCTTGCTTCATTCACCAACTCTCTATTGAGTGCCTTCTCGGTTCCAAGCACTACTCGAATGTTGCAGTGAACATCAGAAAGCCCCTGCCCTCTCAGAGCCTGCATGCTGGTGGGTCCCCAGGCTGGAAGAGACCTAAGTGTCGCCTTACCATTGCCTTACCATGCATGAAATTGCCCTTCAGCCTTCTTAGGCAAAAACTCTACACCACCACTCCCTTCATCACCCATCCTGCCATCTAATCAGGAAGGGGACTCCCCATCTCATCTGCCCCTTGTAGCCATGGGAGGGCAGGCTTCAGCACAGAAGTCTGAGAAGCTCAGAGCACCTTGTTTGGAATGGGCAGGGCCCTGGTGTTCTTTGACACCCTATCTAAAGCTGCCCTATTCCCCCTCCAAACACACTACTCTACTTGAAATAACTGCAAATGCCCAAGTCCCTTTTAAGCTGGGTGATATGGACCCTTGAAGCCTCAGATTGTCTGGACAGAACAAGTCTTTCTATGGTTAGTGCTTCCTTGCAGGAAGCTCTAGTGTGGCCCCAGCCCTCATTCCCCACTTGACCACCTCTGGGGCCCAACCCCTGAGGGTAGGCTTCACATCTTAGCCTGTTGCCAAGTAGAGGGACTATGAAGCACTTATATGACAAGGGGCAAATGCAGGATCACCTCCTCTTGACCCAGCAGTGTACTCCCAACTGGCCAGGCCACCAGGCAGAGCTTTCTAGGCAGCTTCCTGGGGCATCCCAGGGTGCTGAGCAGACCCAGGCATCAGATGAGGGCCCCCGAGGGAAGTTCAGCTGACACCCTTGGACAACTTACACAGCACAGTCTGGAGTACCAGCACTTACTTGCTATCTCAAGATACACACACAGCTACACCTGGACTCTTCCCCAACCCCTCAACCAGACCACTATAACAACTTCTCTACTTCCTTTTCCCAGTCTTCAAGCCAAGCTGATTTGAACAGAGGACATGGGTAGCATACCCATTCTCCTTCCTCTGGAGCCACCAGTACCCACCCTGCCCTGCCTTCCCACCTATCTCCTCACATTCTCCCAACAACCCCTAGGGGAATCTTCCCCACCCTCCTCCACAACAGGACCCCTGGCCCATCCCAGCCGGAGCAGTGAGGTATTGGAGTCTTCCCACACCACAGGCCCTGGGCCCCCAGACCCATGTCCCTGTTTTGCATTTCTTGGCAGGATTTCCCTAGAGATTATGACGTTGCAGCCCCGCTGCGAGGACGTAGAGACGGCCGAGGGGGTAGCTTTAACTGTGACGGGTGTCGCCCAGGTATAGTAACTCAGCAGCCCCACGCATGACCGTTGAGCTCCCTCATCCCATGCTGGGGTTGGGGGGAAGGGAGGAGAGGACAGCAGCCAAAGGCAGTTTCTCTCCAGCACCCCTGCCCCCATCTCCCTTCCAAGAGAGGGTCATTGCCACTGGAAGATGCTCACTTGGCCCTTGGCCACTCAGCAGGACTAACAGATACCCCTTCTCTCCTCAGCGGGCTCACGAGGGACAGAACCAGTGCTGAGGGCTCCTGTTTAACTAATCCCACCCCATTCTTTGCAGGTGTTGGAAATGCCAGGCCCCAGAATCCAGGCCTTTCCTGTTGTCTGGGTAGGGAGCCAAAGGGGTGGGGACCAAAGGGTGATGCCAGGTGAGGCAGAGCAGCTCTGGGCTCTGGAGTCAGAGGTTGCATTATATTCCTAGCTCAGTGCCTGGGTGAGGGGCTTTCTGCCCTAGTCCACCTCTCTACTTCATGGGGTAGACAGATTAAACCATGTTTTATGCCTCTGGTGAGGGGGTTGTTGGCCTACTACCTTGGGAAGGAAAGGCATGAAGATGCCCACTCTTGCTGGCAAGCCCTGGACCTGTTCCCTGCTCTGTTCAAGTCCTCTTTCCTAGTCTGTCTCTCTGTCCCTATTGCTCATTGTCCTTTTTACGTTCTCTGCCGCTCAGTCTACAAGTCTCCCACCTGTGGGAAGCCTGGAAGGGAGGATTTGGCTAATGAGGGAAAAGTGAGTGGGCTGGAGGGTTTGGAGGGATGAGCCCCACATGCCCAGGAAAGAGTCCTGGGGCTGCCGGTGAGGATGAGATTTCTCTGTGAGAATCCCTTGTGTGCTGTCCCCACTAGAGGCCTCCAGGTCTGAAAAAGGAAGGGAGGGGCATAGCCACCACCCTCCGTACCTGGGTCTGGGGCTTTCATCTGCCACCCTCCAGCCTGGCTCAGAAGCCTCTGTGACCACTGGCAGGTGAAGATCATGACAGAGAAAGAGCTCCTGGCCGTGGCCTGTGAGCAGTTCCTGGGCAAGAATGTGCAAGACATCAAGAATGTCGTTCTGCAGACCCTAGAGGGGCACCTGCGCTCCATCCTTGGTGAGACTCTCCCCAGCTCAGGGACCTCCCTGTTGTCTTCGAGGAGCCTCACAGGGTTCCCAAGTTAGGGCCAGGGAGGGGTGCAGGGTGGGGCAAGGGGATCGGTCAGACCCACCAAGGTTTCTAGATGAAAAGTTGAAACATTTTCCCTGAAGTATTTCCTTTCAAAATTTCAGATGACTTGAGTGAAGGGGAGGGCATAGGAGTGGGGGTGAGGGGCTGCCAGTCTGGTTAGGCAGCTAATACTGCTTGGAACACTTTTCTTCATCCAGCCTGGACTCTGCAGATGGATGATAAACATGGTTAAGAAAGCAGGAAGATCCAGATCATACTGCACAACCTCTGCCTACACTCAGACCTCTACTTGCATGCCTCCTTCTTTTCCTAGCTGGCTTGGCCCCTGGGGAGTCAGCCCATGATTCCTCTGCCCCCAGGGACCCTGACCGTGGAGCAGATTTATCAGGACCGGGACCAGTTTGCCAAGCTGGTACGGGAGGTGGCAGCCCCAGACGTCGGGCGCATGGGCATTGAAATCCTCAGCTTCACCATCAAGGTGTGGTGTGGTAGGAAGGCTATAGCCCCCTGCATCCATCTAGGAGTGGGAGGGAGGCTTGGCAGGAGGGGCACCTTTGTTCCCAAGGATGACTCCTCTTTCCCTCCCCAGGATGTATATGACAAAGTAGACTATCTGAGCTCCCTGGGCAAGACACAGACTGCTGTAGTTCAGAGAGATGCTGACATCGGGGTGGCCGAGGCAGAGCGGGATGCAGGCATTCGGGTATGTGAGCTTTCTTTCCCATTACCAGAAACAGGGTGCTCAGGGGTGTTGGTACCATGGTTGCTAAGAGAATCCTCAGCACCTGCCCCTCTTGCTCCCAGGAAGCCGAGTGCAAGAAGGAGATGCTAGATGTGAAATTCATGGCAGACACCAAGATCGCCGACTCCAAGCGAGCCTTTGAGCTGCAAAAGTCAGCCTTCAGTGAGGAAGTTAACATCAAGGTGAGAAGCTATAGGGTCCCTGAGCTGGGGCTCATGGCTTAAAGCTTGGTGGCCAGGCCTTGACATACTGACCACACTTCTTCCACAGACAGCAGAGGCCCAGCTGGCCTATGAGCTACAAGGGGCCCGTGAGCAGCAGAAGATCCGTCAGGAAGAGATTGAAATTGAGATTGTGCAGCGTAAAAAGCAGATTGCAGTGGAGGCACAGGAGATCCTGCGTACAGACAAAGAGCTTATTGCCACAGTGCGCCGCCCGGCTGAGGCTGAGGCCCACCGGATACAGCAGATAGCTGAGGGTGAAAAGTGAGTGCGCTGGGTATTGGGCTGGGGCATTAGTCAGGCTCCTCTGCCATGCATGCCCCCCACCCTCACTCTCCTGACCAGTTTGGAAACCAGTTCCTCTGTCCCTGTGCACTCATTTTGAAGAACACGAGATTGTTGTTAGGAAGACTGACTTAGATAAAGGAGATTTGAAGACCTGGTATGGTGTTTGGCCCAGAGAGCATCCTGGTTAATTCCCTTCTTCCATTTGCATCTAGGAGCCCATAGCCTCTCCCTGGCCAGAGCCAGAATGCCAGGGCAGCCCCCTTCACAGATTCCCCAACCCCTAATACCTGCCAGAGCAGAGGCCTTAAGGGTTTGTGAGTCCCCAGTCAAGGCTTGAGGGACCCATGGCTCTTCCCACTGATTCTACCTGGCCTGGACTTCCCCAGGGTGAAGCAGGTCCTCTTGGCTCAGGCAGAGGCTGAAAAGATTCGCAAAATCGGTGAGGCAGAGGCATCAGTCATCGAGGCGATGGGCAAGGCAGAGGCTGAGCGGATGAAGCTCAAGGCTGAAGCCTACCAGAAATATGGGGACTCCGCCAAGATGGCCTTGGTGCTGGAGGCCCTGCCCCAGGTAAGGCTCCCACATGAGGCTGGGACTATCTAGGCATGTGCCAGAACTTTCTGGGGCCTTTTCGGGAACACAGCAACAGGTGGATTAAATGTGGGGAGTACTCAGCACAGGCAGGAACCCTAAATAGGCATAGGTTTGTCCCTGGCCCACTGGGCCCCCCGGACCTTGGCTTGCAAATAGGGGCCACCCAGACTGCTCTGGGGTTTGGGTGAGATGGAGAAAGGAGGGAGAGATGCTGGACAGAGTAGGTGGACCGAACCAACCAAGCTCTTCTCCCACCTTACATCCTAGATTGCTGCTAAAATTGCCGCCCCACTGACCAAAGTTGATGAAATTGTGATCCTCAGTGGTGACAACAACAAGGTGACATCAGAAGTGAACAGACTGCTGGCTGAGCTGCCTGCCTCTGTGCACGCCCTTACAGGCGTGGACCTATCTAAGGTGTGTAACTTGCTAGCCATGGTGGGATTGCCTGGGCAGTCCGCTGGACTGACCCAAGCAAAGCAGTTGTGGGCCCCAGAGCCACTGCCTCATGGCATCTCCCATTCTTGCAGATACCCCTGATCAAGAAGGCCACCGGTGCACAGGTGTGAGGCTCCTGAAGGCCCACACCTTTCAGCAGCTGCCCGCCCCTCCCTTCAGCACTCGTTTTAATACCACAAGGACTACGGGAACGTTACTGACTCTGGTGCCTTATTTTATAGGAACCAGAAGTGCTGTGTTCAGGCCTCCTTTTCTCTGGCTGTTTTCCCTTCTGTCTCTGTCTCCTTTCTTTTCTCCTCTACCCCACGCCCTCACTTTCACTGCCACATTCATCTGGTGTGTCTCTTCCACCCTCATATTCATGTACATATGTCTCTTCTTTTGTCTCTTTTTCTCTCTTTCCTCCTACCTACCCTCTACACTCATTATGTAGTTTAAGCTGAAGATGTTTATTATAATCACTATCTGTCTATTGGGGGTGGCCCTACTGCCCCTCAGAATCTTGGTGCCTTGAAGTTCTCTGTGTATCTGTCCTCCTCCCTGTGGCCCTGGCAAGAGCTCAGCATGGGTGCAAGGGGTCTGGGTAGGACAATCCTCTCTCCTCTCCTGGCCTAAACTTCTCAACCCCAAACAGTACCCTGGGAAGCCTCAGCCACACCTACTCTAGTCCCTCTAGGTCTAGGTAGCTGTGGCCTACAGGCCCAGGACCATTGCCTTCACTTCACCCCTCTCCAACCCCAGGCCTACTGTCATACCTTACCTCTCCCCCCGCCTACCCCAGGGGCACAGAAGCAAAGCCTCCCGTCTATAGCAGCTCCTTCCGTTTACTACTGCCTTCGGAGGCCCCTGCTTGTGCTCAGGGAAGTCCCCTTCATGAACACGTCCCTGCTAGGTGGAGTGAGGCTTGGTCCTAGTTCTGCTAAGCCTTTCTGGGATCAAAGTCCAGCCCTGTTGGGGACTAGAAAGTCCGTAGACCTTCTTCCTGCTAGGGCCACACTGTCCTGGGTATTGGGCTGGGCCCTTCCAGTGGGCAAGGCTGCGCCAGAATTGAGTGCTGCGACTGGCCAGACTTCTTACCCTTTGTGCCATCTTTCTTCCTGGTGGGAGTGATAGAATTCCAGCTATGGGGAAGCAGCCCAGTCCTCGTCTCCTTGCTCTACTGGAGGTAGAAAAGCACAGGCAACCTGGCAGGGGTGTTGTGGGTATCCTGTGGTTCCAGTCCCACACCCCTGGCCCTGCCCCTGCCCCAGCCTGTGTTGCTGTTCCTGCATGTGGATGCTGCATGTTTGGTTTGGGGCTTGGATGCTGCACTGCCCCACTGTCTGTCCCTTCTGGTAAAATAAATATCTGTTATGCCTATGCCCTGTATTGTATCTTCTGTGAGGGGAGAGACTGGGAACCAAGAACCAACCAGGTGACCCTTCCACATACCCCTTCATCCTGAAGGTTACACTTTTCCTGTCCTTCCCCACCCTAGCCACTGAGGGGCATCAGTGCACTGGCCTTGCCCCCAATAGCATCCTGGGGCAGGGTGGCCCAAGCTGCTGAGGCCAGACCTGAGCCTTAGGAGACCTGGCTCCATTGCAGGCAGAAGATGGAGGGAACTGCCAGGTTCACTACACTTCTGTGCTCGTCCTGAGCCCCACTTGGTAATGGAGCCCACAACTCAGGCTTAAGAGCATGAACTCTGGAGTCAGACAACTTGGGTTTAAATTTCAGCTCTGTCATTACCTGTTTATTACTTGAACAAGTAACTTCATCTTTTGGGGCTTCTGTATTCTTATTCATTTTACAAATGCTGTGTGCCAGGCATTGTCCTAGATGCTAGAGAGACTGCAGTAAACAGAACAAACCCATAGCTTTTAGAGCTTATACTCAGGTAAGGGAAACAAAATAAGAGATTAAATATGTCTACAGTATGTTAGATAATGGTATGTACTAAGAAAGAAAACTAAAAGGAATAGGAAGTTCAGGAGGGTGTTTAAATTTTAGGGTGTTGAAGGAAGACCTAAGTGAGAAGGTAGTGCTAAAGCAAATAAAGGAATGAGCAATGCAGAGGAAAGAGCTTCCCAACCAAGGGCCCCAAGGTGGGAGTGTGTTGGGCATGATCAAAGAACAGCAAGGAAGTCAGTATGTTGAGAAATGAGTGAGTGAATAAGCAGCGGTGAAAGTGGCAGTAGATAAGGTCAGGATGGAAATGTACAACCTTAATGGGGCTTGTTTTTAAGGTCATGTGGAACCTTAATGGGGCCTATTTTGGCCTTTGACATGGGAAACCACTGAAGAGTTTGAAAGAAGAGTGACACACCTGAAAAGATCATTCTAGGCACTGTGATAATACAAGGGAGAAAGGAAAATCGTTTCCAAAAATGGTGCTGGAACAACTGGGTTTGTATGGGGGACAAAATCAAAACCTCCACCTCTATATACAAAAACTAGTTTGAGATGGATCATAGACCTGATATAAAAACACAAACCATAAAGCATGTAGAATAAAGAGAATGTTTTTATGACCTTGGCATAGGCAAGTTTCCTAGGACAAAAACAAACAAAAAAAACATAAATGGAAAAATTGATAAATTGAACCATCAAAATAAGTCTATCAAAAGAAACTTAAGAAAATGGAGAAACAAGCAGAGTCAGAAAAATATATATCTAACAAAGAACTTCCATGTATAAAAAGAGCTCCTAAAATCAATAATAGCAAAACAACTAAATAGGAACATTGTTTCAAACACCCTAAGAATAGAACGAAGAGGGACAAGGGAGGCAGGGGAAGACCAGTTGCTTCTCATCAGTATTGCAATAATACAGGTGAAATATGATGGCCACTTTGACCAATAGGGGTGATGAGAAGCACTCAGATGTTGAATGTATTTTGAACTGACCAGAGCTGCTGACAGAAAAAAATGAAATAAAAATACCTCCAAGATCTATGAATTAGAAGATTCCAGTATTGCAAAGATACCAATTTTCCCAAATTGGTCTATATATTCAGTACAACCCCAAGAGATTTTGAATTGACAAATTAATTCTCAATGTTATAGGAAAATGCCGAAAGCACAAGAATAAGCAAGAGAAACTTGAAAATTAGCAAAGTTGGAGGATTTAAAGTATCGTATATCAAGACAATTCAAAGTTCAGTCGTTAAGACAGTGTGATTGACATGGGCATAGAGTAGACCAATGGAATAGAATAGAGAGTCCAAAAATAGACCTACACTTGTTTTATGACAAAAGTGGCAATGCAGAGCTATGTGGAAAAGACAGTCTTCAATAAAAGAAACTGCGTAGGGGAAAAAATGATTCTTGATCCTGAACCTCACATTGTACACAAAATCAATCCCAAATGGATTGCAGATCTAATGTGAAAAGTAAAATAATAAAATGTAGAAAATATAACATCTTCATGACCTTAGGATAAGCAAAGATTTTTATACTAACATGAAAATAACTATAAAAGATTAATAAAACATTAAAATTAAGACTTTATCAAAGAACACATTAATCTCCAGGGAATTACAATGAGCAAAAAATGTCTATCCAAAATGTGACATACTATATAATTCCATTTGTATAACTTTTTAATTTTTTATTATGGTAAAGTACATAGAATGATAGACAAATATTGGGCTCAAGCCCTACACAGAAAGGCCAATAGATGTATGAAAACTTGTAGAAGATTGTATTTTGAAAGGATGATGGCAACAATATCTTCTATTTCACATGTTCTTACAGTGTGATTTTGACAGTCCTTCCAGTTAGAGGTAGAGCCTATGCTCCCTTCCCTTGAAACTGAGTGGACTTTTGTGACAATTTAGGTCAACAGAATATGGTAGAATTGATGCTATATGACTAACGAGGCTAGATCATAACAGTGTAGCGTCCGCTTTATTAGTTTGAATACCGTCGTTAAGCTTTTAGCCACTGTGTAGACAGTCTGACTGTTCTAAGGCCACTGTACTGTGAGGAAGTCCTAGCAAATAGACACACAGATAACCGTTGAGCTACATGAAGAGAGAGAGATGCTTGGCCAGCCTCTAGCTCCTCCAGCCCCCATCTGACTGTATCTCATCTACATGACAGACCCCAACCAGTTCTGCCCACCCAACCTCCTGAAATCCTGACCTCTGAAACTGAGAGATAGTAAAAGGGCTGTCAGTTGTTTAAGCTTCAAAGTTTGGGGATGATTTGTCACAAAACAATGGATAATGAAAATAGCATGTATAACTTAATTAATCATCAGGGAAATGCAAGTTAAAACCAGGATGAGATATCACTACATACCCACCAGAATGACTGAAATGGAAGAGTAATAATATTAAGTATAGGTGAGAATGTGGAGCACTTAGAACTTTCATATATTGCTGGTAGAAATTTAAGTTGATACAACCACTTTGGAAATCTGTTTAACAGAATCTAGTATAGCTAAATATAAGCTTAGGCTTTGATCCAACCATTCCACCTCCAACAGAAATATACATACAGGTATGTACAAGAATGTTCATTGCAGCATTATAGATAATGGCCCCCAAATTCAAACAATCCAAATGTTTACTAATGGTGGAACGAAGAAAGTGTCATACATTCAGGAAAATAAAAACTACACAGAAATGAAAATAAATAACTGATACATGCAACAACTTGAATGCATCTCACAAACAATGTTGAGAGAAAGAAGCCAGAAATAAAAAATATATCAGGAATCAGTCTTTTATATAAAAAGCAGTCAAGCTAATCTATGGCATTAGAAATCATAATAGAAGTCAGCTTTGGAGAGGAAGAGGGAGGTAATTGTGAGAGAGGACACAGGAGGCTCTTGGGAATGTCTAGAAATGTGCTGAGAAGGTTCTATTTCTTGATGTGCTGAGAAGGTTCTATTTCTTGATGTGGTTGTTAAATGGGTATGTTCACTTTTTGGTAATGCACTTGAATGTACCTTATACTTCAATAAAAATTCATCAAAGATAAATTGCTTCCAATTTTTTGGCCTGTCTGGAAGAATGGAGTTGCTATCTAACACACACGGAGCAGTTGAAGAAGCAGATTTGAGCTGGGATCAGGACCTCAGTTTTGGGTATGTTAATTGTAAGGTGCCTATTAGAGAAACCAACAAGTAGGACATTCACTCTAGAAATGAGTTTAGGGGAGAGGCTTGGCCTGGATCTGTGAATTAGGGAGTCACCAGTGTGTAGATACTATTTAAAGCTGTGCAACAAGAGAAGATCAACAAAAGAATGAGTGTAGGTAATAAAGAGGTTCAAGGATTGAGCCTGGGGCTGTGTATTGCTGGAGCTGTTATAAGGCATTAACCATGGCACTTCGTGAGCACAGCATGTATCAGCTGATAGTATTTGGCAGCTGGCTTATAAAGTCCTTTTGCAGGCATTCTAAAAAATTTTCCAACTGATTACTAAAATGATAAAATGAGTTGTACTTATTTAATCCCTGAGTCAACCTTGTGAAAAGTTATTGCCTTGTATTTTATAAAATGAGGAAAACTGTGAAGCATGGAAGTGAAAGAACTTGCCCAAGATCACTTAGTTTCAGAGCCAGAATCAGGACTGGAAGCCAGACTCCTAGATGCTTAGGCTCCTGCTCTTTTTACTACTTCCTGTTAACCTTCAGAAAAGAGGTCTGGGTGGCTGTGTGGGGCCCAACTAGGAGATGATCCTGGTTAGTCTTAGTGTCAGGGACAGTGGCTGACCAGAGGAGATGGCCAGAGAGGCCTCAGAAAAGCAAGAAAACAAGGGCCTTGCTTAAAAAGGCTTGAAGGATGCTGGAGAGGAGAAAGATGTTTGGGGCAATAATTTGGGGGTAGAGGGAGAGAGGTGATACATTGACACCTGTGATAAAACCAATGGATTCTGAGATTAGGGAGAACCAGGCCTCTGTCCTGAGAGCCTGGAACTAGCCTCAGGGAGGGAGAGTGGGTAGTATAGGGCCTTTTGTCCAAGCCCCTTAAGTCCTGCCTAGACTGTCCATCCTCACCCGGGGCTGCCATGGACCCAAGATGGAGTGTGGTAGAGGGCCTTGTGTGCAGACTTGATTCCTGCAGGTCACAGTTGAAGCTGTTCCCAACTTCCTGTGCTCATGACTCCAGCCTTGGGAACTGGGTCTGGAGATAGAGGTCCTACTCCCCTTCTCTACTATTTATAGGCCCTGAGCTTGAGGACCCAGCACAGAGTGGGTTAAGGGCCCTGGAACCTTTGCCTGAGGCGGGGAGAGGGCAGGGAACTGTCACAAGGAACCTTGTCTGGTCTGATAATCCAGGCTGCCTATCTCTTCCACAGCAGCTGTGAAGCATACAGGTTGTCCTGGCAGGGAGGGAGGGAGGTAAAGCCCTGGCTAATGGCGGGAAGGATTTGAGGAGGGAGGGACACACAGGTTTCCTGGGATCCTTTCCCACCCAATAGCTACCTTTAGGACTATGCCTGGAGACTGGAGAGGTCATGGCCCAGATCATGGGAGTTCCCACTGACCCAGAGAACAGAAACTAAGAATTGTTGAATTGCATTTGTTGACTTCCTATAGTATATGAGCCAGGCTCTAGGTTAGAAATTTTCATCTCTGCTGTCTTATTTCATCTGTACAACAATCACAGAAAAGTACATATTATAAACCCATTTTACTGATAAGGAAGTTAGGACTTTAAGAGCAGGGCAGAGCCCAGGTCCACTTCGCAGGGCAGGTAGTGGTGGATCTCAGGCTCTAACAAATCCAAACCTGTGCTTTTCCCTTCTGGCTCTGAGTCTATCCTGGGCAGGGTTTGGAAGAAAAGCAAGAAATTGGAGGCATAACTCCTGAACCGTGTAGGCTGAGGCTCTGGGTCAAGCCAAAGGTGGCCTGTGATTCTAGGGCATGTGAGTTCCATTTGAGGGCCTGACTGCAGGAGGTCAGAGAAAGGAGGGAGGATTGTTGCTGGGTTGAAATTGGCTGAAAGCAGTGTGTGGAAGGTTTTAAAAGGAATCAGATGGGTTGTAAGACCTAAAGTAGAAGGGGCTGCATTGTGCAGGAGCTTCCCACATCTTTCACTGACTCTTCCCAAGGATCTTGTAAGGTGGGCATTATTGTCATCACTATTTGAGAGACAAGGAAACTGAGGATCAGAGAGATGAAGTAAACGATAATGCTTGGAATCACATTATTGGTTAAGTGGCAAAACTTGGGTCTAATTCCATTGCTTCTGAAACTCAAAAAGGCCTCACAGAGAAATCAACTTCATTTCATACAGCAGGTTTGTGCACAGATACTGGGGTCAAGAGTCTGGAGAGTTAAGTTGTAGCCTTTTTTCCTAATTTACAATGTAACTCAGGGTTATGCATTTCTTCCGGGAGCCTCAGTATCTCTATTATAAAATTGTCATGCAGTCATCTTTTGGAGATGGATGGACATTGACAAAGCCCCCAAGGAAGTCACTGCTAGGACCCCACTGCATCTGGGTTTATTGTACAATACGTGCACTTGCTCATGGTACCAAAAGGCATAGAGGGTGCAAGAGTGGAGTACTTGAACACACACACGTTGGGCACTGTCTGGAGAGTCTGCACGTGTTCAGTGTAAAGCACCTCTGAGCACCTCCCAGAAAAAGGTCCGTGAAGGGTGCTGGGGTCACACAGAAGAATCAAAGTGCCTGCTAATTGAGTAGTTGGGGACAAATAAGGGACAGATGAATTCTCACAGACTGTTGAAGAAAACAGAGCAGGTCCAAAGCCTAAACATAGGAAATCAAGTGTCAGGGAGGGTTAGGAAAGCTTCATAGACTGGTCATGATGAAACCAAGGTAGGATAAAAGGCAATCACCAGCAGTCATCGCTGACAAAGCCCCTAGGTCTCAAACTCCAATCTATCACATGGAGAGAAAGGGTTTAGAACTATTTTCTAGCTTTTCTTTTTCACACCTCTTAAGCTCCTAGAACCACACCAGGCTCTCGCTTTGGGTCCTCTGTATCCAAAGCAAAACAGTAGAGTAAGTTCCAACCCAGAACTTCTCAAAGTCTTTGGTTCCAGGCTGAGTTTTGCTGCCGACTAAGCTGAGACATTGAATGACTGTATTATTTGGCCTTCTTTTATCTTTGTACAAAACTACTAACTTCATGAAACTTAGTGAAGCAACCAAAAAGAAACGAAGAGAAGTTTACTAGCTGAATCTATTTTTTTATGTGTATTTCCATGTGTTGTGAGCATCATATATGTGTGTTATGTATGTGTTCTGCATGTTATATATGTGTCTGTTTATCTGTAGGTATCTGCTGCTGCCTTCCTGTTTCTCTGAGGGTTCTGGGTTCCATGACGCGGAGAGGTAGAAAGAATCCTGAGGCTTTGGATGCTTCTCAGCCCTTCTCTGGGCCTGTTTCCTTGCATATCTAAATGAGGGACTCGAACTCCATGATTTTGAAGAACTCTTGCAGATCTGACCATCTTTAACTTCATCACTTGCCATATAGTTTAAGGACTTCATCCAAAGAAGGTCTAAATAAGAGTCAAGGGCTTAAAGCTGAAGTGGCAGGAAATGGAATCAGAAGAATAAGGTCCCAGACTAGCCTACCCTGGCCTCAGGAAAGCCCATGAAGTTCTTGGTCTGAAGCAAAAGCTGTCAAATGCAAAGCTGGACCCAGATTGTGTTCCCCACCCCAATGTTGGTCAGGCAAGGGGCAGAGTCGCCATGTGACTTGCAGAAAGAAAGGAAGACTCCCATCTTAACTTCTCTTAGGTTTCTAAAGAGGCAAAGGGATTAAAGAGCAGCCATTCAGGAGACAGCCCTAGATAGAAAATATCCTCAGGTCCTACACTGTGGTCCCTGCTGACTCCTGATACACAGAAGGGCCCCCACCCTGATAGTCACAAGCCTGCTTATCAGGGTTCCCAGCCTACCCCACCCAGGCTCAGACTCTCCTCCAGTCCACACCCTGATCACAAACCCCTCCACCCCAGCCACAGGCCACAGCCACAGAATCTCTGGTTGGTTGAGATATCTCTTCTCTGCCTCCAGGAATCCCAAGTCTCATCCATGCTCACCTTTGAACCTGGCCTCCAAGGATTAAGCAGAAACCTAGGCAGTGCGTGGCTTGACTTGACGTTTGGCCCTAATACATGAAGCCTTTATTCTGGTAAAAGAGCCTGATCTATGGGGTCTCTGAATAGAAGTGACCTGGCAGTAGGGGTAACAGGAAAGAGGGTCACAAGGAGGTGAGAACAGACAAAATGCTAATTCCTCACTTGGTTAGAGCATCTGGATTTTTAAAGCTTTCTCACCCACAATACTCACTTAATTCCTACAATTTGGTGAGGTATGTATTACCACCAGAGTTCAGAGAAGTGTTACTTTGCCCTTAGTCACACAGCTCATGACAGAGAAAAGGAAAGGAAACTGACACTGGTTCTATACATTCTAGGCTCTGGGAGTTTGAGATGAGTGCTGTTAAAAAACAAAATTCAACCCAGTAAATTTGAAGATCTAACTTGCATCAAGCAATTCACGAATCAGCAGCATGCTACCTAGCAACCAGAAAGGCACTCAGAGGGGCTGTACAAAATGGAAGCTTTTTTTAGGAAGAAGGGTGGGGTAAGGAGCTATTAACAAAAGATTATTTTAGGGTCTTGACACTTGGTGTGGGCCAGGAGAACAGAAGGTAAGGGTTTTTATCATGCCTATTGCCTCTTCTTCCTATGAGGGATGGAGAGGGCCCACACGACAGATCACTGTACTGGTGCTTGACTAGAAAATTCCAAACCAGTCAATTAATATTACATTTCTAGAAGAAGCTGAAAATGCAATTAGGTCAGGTATTAAATCTAGGTTTGGTATTATGGGCTTTTAGCACTTGTATCATTTAGGGCCTGTGGTTTTTTCTTTTTAACAATGTTCATATCATCCTTTTAATCACCATGAGGTGCATATGGATAGCTCTTTATATTTGAGGAAACTAAAGCTGAGGACACCTGGGCCAAAATCACAGAGATGGATGTCGCAGATTTGGGACTGTCACCCAAGGCCTGTTACCGCTAAACCTTGCCTCTTTCAGTAGCCTCAAGCTTCTTTCAAGAACATCCCATGAGCTTTCAGAGGTTCAACAGGCCTCACCTGTGGCCTTCGGTAGCCCCTGGAAAGTGGGTGAGGTAGGAATTAACTTGTTTGAACCCCTTCTGTGGACCAGCACTAACACTGTGCTAAGTGCTTTACCAGCAGCTAATCACCTAGCTCTCACAACTCTGTTAACTGGGGACCTTTACTATCGCTATTTACAAAGAACAGGGACAATCCAAGAGAGAAAATGATTTGCCTGAGTACACCTTTGTCCGTCTGCCTTCCCGGGCCAAAGTCTCTCCTCCCCCACATTATAGTGGGCTAAGCTCCATGTCAGTCATTTGACAAGGTTTATTTAGTCTCTAGTCTGTGGTAGAAATATATCAGTGTATAAACCAAGCACTCATGATTATTTGCTTAATTGTGAATAATCACACAAATACATGAACCCACAACACAGAGATTTAACTAACCAGGAAAGACTTCCCTACAGAGGTGACAGAGATTTGGAGAATAGGAACTAACTAGACAAGGGAAGATCATGTCAGAGGGAAGAGCATGTGCCAATGTTCTGTGGCAGCAGGAAATAGAACACCTCTAAGGAACCAAAAGAAAGGTGAGTCTCTCCTACCATTCCCCATCCTGGCCTCACCTGCCCCTGCACAGGAGAGGTATAATTGCCTTCTAGCATACAGACCTGATTAAGACAAGGAAAGGAAAAGGAACAGAGAAACAGATGTGCTCCCCAGAATAAGGGTCTAAATAACAGAGTCCCTGCTTTGAGGAGTTTCTACCCCAGGAGTCTCACCTTCCCCAGAGGCAGAGAACTGAATAATGCCAGGCTCTTAACTTAAGTGACTGATCTCTGAAGAACAGGTCCTCACCCATTCTTATGCTAGCTCCCATAAGTGTGGGATTCAGCTGCCCTCAAATCTCCCCACAGAGGACACCCCTACCCAAGGGAACTTGCCATGACAGAGGTGGGCAAGAGATCTGCCTATTTAGGTCTGGACTTCTTGTGCTCAGCATAAATGCAGACGGGTCTGGGGACTGAAATTTAGGCCAGAGCCTGCCCCAGGAATCCACAGAGATCCAGTTGTCAGGACCATCCCTTTTATAGAGATTCAACTAACAGTCCCACCACTATCACCAACCTCCACTTCCCAAATTCCACTAGGGCTCTGACCAGCAATTAAAGGATGGGGTGAGGCTATTCTTTCTTCTCCTCAGACCAGCAAATAGATGACCAACTTCATGGGGATACGAATGAAGGGTGGATCCTAGGCTTAGCAATGTTCACAAGAGTGAGTGAGAAAGGGACTAATACGGAGACTCGCCAGTGACCCTCCTTCCAAGGAGTCCAGCAGGGAAAGGGTTAATAGGCAGGGCCTTCTAGAACCAGGGAAAGTACCCCACCCAGGGGAGGGGCCAGTAGATTAAAAGGCAAGCACTAGGAGTGGAGAGGCAAGGACAGGGTCTCTTTGCCACTCCCGCCTGCAGTTCCATCTCCAGGTAAGTGCCCCTCTGGGTTTGTCTGTTGGTCTGACCAAAATTACCTTCTGCCTCGTTAGGTGATCTCTGGCTTAACTGTGGCACAGGGTTCCTAAGGAGATCTCAACAGATCCTCACTTTGCAGGTTTCTTCCAGCCAGTCCTGTTCCTCTAACCCACTTCGGCGGCCCTTGACCACAGAATCAAGACACTGGCCTGGGAGCTGTGGAGGATGGATGGGGGAGCTTTGCTCCTAGCCCCTGGCTTTCCCTGCCACAGTGCTCTTCAAGCCATGCCTCCCATGCCCCCTGCAGGGCCCTGACTTGGATATCATCATATACTGTAAGTTTGCGATAAGACACTACAGTATAGATGATGTACTAGTCCGGGTACCCCCAGCTCTGGAGCCTGATGAGGACAGAGGATGCAACAAGCCCATTATGCTCATCACAGCCTGCTGACTGCCAGGGCACTTGGGAATGGCGAGGAAACCGTTACCATTACTGAGTTTAGTAATGGTAACGGTTCTCTTGCTGCACCCAGAAAACGTGCCAAGAGAACTCAGGACCCTGGAGCAGACTACTGAAAGGGAAGACTCAAGCTTAGACAATGGGGTGGGGGTGAGGGAATGGGTAAGTTTTCTTTCCTTTTCTAAAGAAATAAAGGTGAGAACCAGAATGCTTGTCTTTTAACTTTATTAGCATTGGAGGCTGGGGAGAGGGATGGAGTGGAAGGATTCAATGACTTGGGGAGCAGGTGGGAGACACTATCTCATATGAGTCCTTATGGGACTTCCAGGTGGAGGATCTGAAGAGGGATAAAGATCTCCCTGCTAACAACTGACAACTGAGGGAGAAACTCTGGGCCAGTGGCAGGTAGAAGCAGGGACAACTTCTAGACCTAAATAGCTGTGGCCTCAGTCAGAGAAACTACTGAGGACGGAGCTAAGGTAGGTTCCTTCCTCCAACACGAGTATGGCTGGGGAGGGGCTGTGCTGACTAGGCAAACAGGCCAGCTAGTGGTTTGTCATCAGTATTCATGCCCTTCACCAGTCCCTGTAGGCCCCAGGCAGAAGCAATTCTGGTCAGTGGCTCCTGCCAAAAGCTTAGACTGGGATGTCTTGGGAGGGGCAGTAGAGGGTGGTCAACTGAAGAGCTTCACAGAGAGGCGGAGCTGAACCTCACATAGGAAGATGTTCATAAGGTCCCGGCCAGCTTCCTCTGCAATCTGGGAGATCAGGTGCCCCTTCGGACCAATCAAGATCTTCTGAGAGTGGTATAAAAGAGAGGGTCCTGAGCCTGCTCGCAGGGCTCCCAAGCAGTGGAGGGGAGAACCCCTGCCTAACAGAGCCTTAGTCCCTCTTTCAAGCCTAGACCTGCTTACCACATGAGATTCTTTGGGCACCAGAAGCTTCTGCACGATCACCAGCTCCCCACTTGGTCCTTCCTCCCACATAATTGTTTTCTGCACAGGGAAACATCATAATTAGTCAGGCAGACCCATACCCCAACCTCTCTGGGACACAGCTGTCCTGCTCTGAGTGTGCGCCTGGTGGAGAGCCCCCAGATCCCTTCACTGGGCCTGCACCTGCTGTACATTGTAGGGCACCTCCTGGGGGAGATGCTCTAGGAGCTTCTCTCGGATGATGTTGGTGCAGATCTCTTCAGGTGTCTGGCTAGTGAGAACTTCACTATGGAATTCCCAAGGCCCTGGCTGGGCCCGTGCCAGGAGGTATTGCTGTGGGTACAGAGGGAAGTAGGTGATCATTTCAGTACCAACCAGGACTTTCCCACTCACTTTCTCTTCCAGGAGGAACTCTGAGGCTTGTCTTCACATGGTGGAAGACAAAGTCCAGGCTATGGCCAAGACTGACTGACCTTTAGTGTTTTCACATCCTCCTGGTTTAGTGCTGATAACATGAAGATCTCCTGGAAGTAAGGCCAGCCCATCCTCTCAGGGCCTCCCAGAGACTGTGTGTTTGGGCCCTTGGCTGCTGGACTGGGGCAGTGGGTGCCTGGCTGTGAGCGGAAGGCCTGTCTTAACTTGAGCTTCTTGCCATTGACCACACCTTCAGTGAGGGCTGCTGTGAGCTCTAGGAGAACTGACTTCTGCTTCAGGCAATCTACCTGGGCAAGGGGATGGGCAGACAGTGTGTATAGTTAGTGAGAACAGGGTCTTAGAGGAAAGCAGACTCCTTTGGGTAGGTGGTACTCACCTTGTTCATGACAAGGATGCTGGGGACTTGGGAGAACTGGGTCAAGCACTGAAGCACTTGGGGGCTGAGCTGGTTCCGAGTCCACTTGTCTGAGACATCCACAAGAACCACAACTAGAAGTTGGCAGAAGATGAAAACAAAGATATGACCACTCTTTTCCCCATCCCCCGATAACTTCCAATGGTATGGGCTCTGGCCAATCTCCACCTCCCAAACTACCAAGAAATGAGAGGCCATGACTGTGTAAACTGGGCTTCAGATTCCCATTCTGTGCCTAACCCAGATCAGCAGATTCCATGCTCTTCCATGGATCTTGCAACAAAGAGAGCTCCAGATGGTGCCTGAGGGACAGACATACATAGGTTAGGAAGGGTCTTATGACTGATGTACTCCTGATGAGGGATAGAGTGTGGAAGGGGGTTTTCCAGTCCCTTTGATGGTATCTCTCCACCCCCTCTTCAACATCTTTCCCCCTACAACCCTTGTTTCCATGGCTATTACCTTTTCTGTTTAACAGGGCTGATGAGGCCAGGTGTGTCAAGTAGAATCTAAAATCAGGAAAGAGAGATGTCTAAACCCCCAGACCCCAGGAGGAAAAATTATGACTGAGAGTGAAAGAAAGGCCACCCTTGATGTCAGAAGCCTGACATCTTCTTGCTGAGCTGACTAGAGTTTTATCCTCCAGCTTTGTTTTAATTCCAGATAAGATCCAGAAAGAAGAATATGACTGTAAATATATGGAAGATTAGGAAACAGTAAAGAGGAAATGAGACCTTTCTGATTAAATGGCAGAGAGGGAAAGTACAGAGAGAATTACTCCAGGCCTAAAGAAAGAGGAAACTCTCTTCCCTCAGGGAAGTGAATCAAAACATCATTTTCTTCAGGTCTAACAACAAGAGAGGCCCTCCTAGCTTCACCCTCTGTCCTGTTGCAGGTACCCACCACCTGGGCCTCTTTCTCTGTGATGACCCCCAGAGCTTGGCAGCGAGTAGTGTGCACCTTCTTGGAGACAGGAAACACCTGCCAGAAACAAAGAAGTCCCAGTGAGGTCCCAGATCCTATGACAATCCATGGAGAGATGAAAAGGGGTGGGGGGCGGAGAGGGAGTCAAGCATGCAGCATACTTTTCGGCCCAGCAGCTGGTTGGAGAGTGTTGACTTCCCTGCATTTGGGGCACCCAGGAGGACCACTCGTAGGACCCGGGAGTTCTCAGGCATGTCAGGGTGATGGACCAAGAGGAGATCCTGCTCATCTATGTGCGGGGCAGGAAGGAAGTGAAAGAGAGTACAATTTGGATCTTGTCAGGCACACAGTCCTACCACCCACAAAGGGAGTAGGGATACAAAATTAGTGCACCAGACTGAAGCTGAGACCAGGCTTTGAGACTTAAGTTTGTCCATTAATTAGTTTATATGACTATATCAAATCCTTTAACATCTCTAAATTCCTTAGTTTTATCATATGTAAAATGGGGATGATATTAATAGTATCTATTTATAACATTCTTTAGACAATTAGCAATTGTGTAAAATCACTAGCACAATGCCTGGCACTTAATATTAAATTACTGTGTAGAACTGTACTGTATAGTTTGCCTGGTAAACATATGCACACGTGTGAGTACAGGTAGGCCAGATAAAGTCAGAAATCCCTCGAGGCCTGACTATCTCCAGGCCCCTACTAAGGGCGTTATGAAGGCTCTAAAAGCTTTCTCAGTTTTTTGTATTGGCTCCTTATGCCAGTGGATTGCAATGACTCATTTGTATCCAGCCTCCCTACCAGACTCTATACTACTCCTTACCAGAATACAGGGAACTCTGCTGGCCTCGTAGAATCTGGTATCTTGCTCCTGTGAGATCCTTCACTGCTCGTCCCTGTCTCCCTAAGTGTCTCTCTCTGGCTTTGTTTTCTGTAACCATGTTCCCCAAAATATCCCCAGACTGAGGGACTTCCTCGAAACGGAGCTGTCATTGATAAAAACGGTAACAGTTCCGGACAAATCGATCTGGGCGGTTTACCTCTGTGCATGGACACGGCGGGAATGCGAGAAGTCAACGAACTGTCGGGCTGAGAGAGTCCGAGGAAGCGGTCCAAGGCTGAGTTCTGGCCATAACGCCTAGAAGCCGAGGCTAGGAGCGGACCAGAGAAAGCGGCGCCCGCGACACAGGTCACACACCTCCGCTGACAGCCCAAGAGCAACGGGAACCGGGTCGCCCACTGCACTGCGGCGACAGAGCCCAACTGCCAAAACCCTAGGACCGCTCGAGAGAGCGAAGCCCCCGACCAGCCGGTGGCAGCCATTACAGCCGCAAGGCACTCCGGGAACTGACCGGGAAGGCATCTACCATTGGACTGAGTGGCGGAAGGGCGAGAGAGCAAACAGAGGGAGACTCGCGCGACGTTAGAGGTGGGATGCGACAGTAACTATTCTAAAGACTGGCCAAGGCCAAGGAAATGGGAAAATTAGTATTTAGAGTGTGTGAACATGACTATTGCTTTGGAATCCTGTACAGATCCTGTTTTCTTCTGCTAAATTTTTGTAAAAGGCCTCTCTAGCCCTGCCTCCTGAAAGACTACATCTCCCATGAGGCCAAGCGGCATAAAGCGTTTCTTAGTGCCTGATTTCACCCAGCTGGAGAAACCGGCGTATCGTAGGAGTAATGGTCTTGGGGGTGGGATCGTGCACTATTCTGCTGGTCCTCATAAGGGTCCTTTTAGTTCTAAGCAGTCTCGGACCTGCAGGATCCTCTCCCAAGCCCTACTTTGGCTTGGCTAGCAGTTGGCAGCAGCCTTTGGCAGTCTGCCTTTTTACTTTATGCAAGCCTCCTGTGAGGAGTGGTCCGTGGGTCGTGGGTAGGTGACCCAGATTTCCCTCCTGTAAACTTGTCTCATCCCCGAGGTCATTCCTTTCTAGAGAAAAAGCAGAGGGTCTGCAAAGGGAAAAAAGCTGTTTAGTCACTTAGGATCTCCCAGTCTACCTTAGCGTCCTGAGGAACTTGATTTACCTCAGCCGATTTGTGGCCTAAAGTCCTCTTCATTCTTTGAAGCCTCTCAGACTCTTGAAATTGAGAGAGAAATGTGGGGATTGGAGCGGGTGGGAATTCATTAAGCACATACTATGTACAGCCCTGTCGGGGTGCTGCAGATAGATCAGTGAACAAAACGGACAAAATTCTCCATCACTTGTGTCCTGGTGGCTGTGTGTGTGTGAACAGTTTCAGTAAAGTTATCTGGGTGAAAGCCTAAATGGAGTGGGTTTAAGAGAGAGGAAAGGAATAAAGGATAAGAAGAATACGTATACAACTCTTCCTAGGGGAGCAGTACAAAAGGGAGTGGTGACAGAAGAAGAGGAGAGAGGAGTGGGGTGAAGAGAGCGTTTTTTAAAATAGATTCTGTTGTTAATAGCAGTGACCCAGTAGAGAGGGAAGAGGTGATGATATAGGAGAGAGGGAGAATTGTTGGGGGGTGGTGAGAACCAACTGGCCAGGCTGCCATTGGATAGAGGTGGAGTATCCAGAGCTCTGAGTGACACAGGATTGACAGAGCCCAAGCAACCAAATGCACTGATGGTTTGCAAATGGCGCCAGGCTCCAGCTTTCACGCTGCCTGCTCTGTTAGTGAAAGGAACAGACTTTTTGGAACATGATATTCTGAATGTTTTTTGGGCACCCCATATGCCCAAAGAACAAGATGCCACTAAATACAGGACAGACAGCAATCAGAAAAATATGAATCTTTCATGGACAGTTCAGCAAAATGCCAATTCAACTACAGTAAGATGAAGGGAAGTTTTAGGTTAAACAGTGATGAAGAGCTTAATTACATAAATGCAAAATCACCCAAGGAACACATACTAAATACTACAGTTCTGGCAACAGATAACACTGGAAGAATCCCAGGAATGACACAAAAAAATTAGGGAAAATGAGTCAAAATGCCTTGTTAATTCTCTTCTTTCCTAGAAATTTTCCCTCATAGGATATTGTGGGAGAATTTTGTATTGTGTGAGATTAGGAATGGCTAGTCAAATGAAATAGACTGCCTGGGTTCATATCTCAGCTAGCCACTTAGTTATGTGTTTAAATGAGTTATTTAAACTCTCCAAGTGTCAGTTTCTTCATCTGTAAAATGCAGATGATGAATCTAGGACATCGAACAATACAGGCTCTCAATAAACGTTCCTATCTTAAGGCTACTTGTTTTGCCCTTTAGGAAACCTTGTTCCATGAATTAACCTTTCTTCTCTGTATAGACAATTTCTCTCTGTACAGTTTTCCTCTCATCAGTGTTTATTTTAAAATATGCTTAGTCTCTTCCATTTGAAAAGCAAAAACATCTTCCCTGACTCCAAATCCTTTTCCAACAAGGTGCATTCTATTAGTAAAATAGTGGAATGACAAATGTGGAGAGAAGCAGATGGATTCCAGAGATTTCAGGGGATAGAATTGGAGGGAGAAGCCCTTCAATGGCCTCCTGTTTCAACTAGATTAATCCAAAGTCCTTGCATCCATTGAACCCTGCTTACTTCTCCCAAGGCTTCAGTCACATTGACTTTCTTTCCATCTCTTGAATATACTAAGCTTGTTTGTACGTCAGAGTCTTTATACCTGTTACTATTGCCTCCTGGGTTCTAAATTTGGCTTCTGCTTCCCCAGTCAGGTCTCAGATTAAATGTTACTTCCTCAGAGAGGCTTTTCCTCATAGTATTTATCACTACATGCAGTGATCCTGTTGCAGTGCCTGAAATTCTGTAAGAGTTTCCTCAGGGATCTTCAGGGTCTTTGATCTTACCAACCTTCTGATGGCCCCAAACTGACCAAGTCACTCCCTTGCTTCACTGCCCTCAGAATAAAATACAAACTAATTAACATGTCTCCAGCTTCCTTTTGACAGTCCCATCTTTTTCTAGGCCCGCTCAACTGAATTTTTTTCAGCTCAGTTGAATTTTTTTAGTCCCAAATTGCCTGGTATTCTCTTTCACATCTAAGCCTTCACACAGACTATTTCTTCCAAGTCTGGTTAAATTCACTCATAGGACCCTTTTTTTTCTCTCCTATAACAGGCAGTTTATAATATGTGACTGAGTACACAGATTTTTGAGCCGGTCATCCTGGGTTTGATTCTAAGCTTCATTATTTACTGTGTGACCTAGGGCAAGTAACTTTTCTCTACTTCAGTTTCATTATATTTAAAAACAGGGATGATGAGATTGATAGATAGGGATCCACCCAATAAAAATAATAAAATTTCCAAGATAATTTCTGTGCTGTGTGATTCAAGCAGGAGGACAGAAGGATGGACATAATCTACAAGAGTCATCATTGGTTGGGGAGAAGAAGGCCACTTAAAAGAGTAAAATATATAATAAAGAATTTAAAAATAAAAAGATAGGACTAATGATAGTATCCTAATAGGGTTGTTGTGATTAAAAGAACTGATATGTTGTCATCATAATAATTTTTAATAATAATAAAAAAGAACAAATGTGTAAAGTGCTTAAAATAGGGCTTGGCACATAATAAATGCTATGTGTTTGCTGGTATTTTATGTCCTCTACTATACTGTAAATTCTATGAAGACAAGGAATATATATATATTGTTCACTACTGTATCTCCTGCACCTAGAACAGTGTCTTGTACATAGTGGGTACTCAGTAAATTCCAAAGGGTAATACTTTTGTAAGTAATGTCAATTCTTCTAAACCAGAAGCTAGCCTCTAGGACTGATTCTTGGCCCTTAACCTGAGAATTCCATTATGTGCATTTGTATATTCTTACTGCCTCCTTTTACAGAAGATTTAGTAATATTAGTGACAAGCAGGCTGTATTGCCTCCAGCACCATTGTGATACTTCATTTGCAGCCTTCTCAAACTTTACTCTAGGACTCATTCTTGCTTCTTTCCAAAGTGAGAGAAACATTCCTTAATCTTGGACTAGGATTTCAAACATTCACATTAGATCCTGGGATCAGATGTAGAGTGAATTTAACATCCTTCTCAGAACAAACAGAACTTTTTCTTCTTTCTTTCTTTCTTTTTTTTTTTTTTTTTTATGTTACATTATATATTGGTCCCTAGCTCCCAAGCTCTGAATTGTAGTTGGGAGACTGGGCTGGAGGTTGGACGGAAGAATCATGGTGATAAGAACTTAATCCTGTACCTCCTCTCACCTTTGCAGTGCATTGTCTGCAGCTTTCAAGTTTGTGTTATTGAATTTCCAGGATCCAACTGAGCCTGGACTCTTGTTAGATTTATGCCAAGGCAGCACAGTGGTCTGAGGCTGATAGTTGCACTTCGGAGGGCTAAAGGTATGGTTTTTCTTTACCAGTTCGCAAAAATAGGTCAGGCTCCACAATGAGAACTGTAACGTAGGGGACTGTTAGCCTGAAAAGTGTTTCAGTGCACATATGAGATGCCTAGGACCTTTTCATCCAATAAACAGTGTGCTTCTGAGAAACACACTGAACTTAGCAGTGTCCCAGTGAGTTCTACGTGGAGTCACCTTCTAGGCAAGATCCCCGATAGTGTATTCCTGGCCAGTAATGTATTCCGGGATGTCAAAATTGCCTCTTACACAGTTATCCCCAACGCATTCTAGATGTGCTTGTCTTCTTGAAAGAAACCTCAATTTGTTATCAGTGGTAACCTCAGAGCACCTGAATTCAGGCCTTTAGGTGCAGGAGGGATTCAGAATCCTGGAAGTGCCATTAAGTCTATTGCCCCTTATAGATCCAAGCGTTTAGTAATGTAAGCAAGGTATTCTAGAGGCCTTAGACCTTGAGGTAGCCACCAAAGCCTATAAGTTTAACAAGTCCTCAAAGCCAGCGGTCATATCCATTTGAGACTCAGGGGTCCAGGGCATCAGGCACTCAGGAGGACGCCCCCGAAGTGGGCTGCGCAGGCGCAGACAACCCGAGAGGGCCCCGGCACTCCAGGCTGCGCAGGCGCAGGAACGGCTGCCGGCGAGTCCCGACGGTGGCGGCGGTGATTGAGGGGTCGGGTAGTGCAGCAACGGTGGTGGCGGCAACAGAGCAGCCATGAGGGCCGGGCCCAGTCACCGACAGTGAGTGGTGGTGGAAGGCGGGTGGCATGGTAGAAGGATACTCAGACTTGGGAGTGAGGAGGTGGGCTCTGCCTGTCGGAAGCGAAGGGGCGTGGGGGATGAACAGTTCAAAGTGATGACGGGAGAATTTGGGGGCACGGTTGGGCAGATCGCTGGCCTCAGAGCTGGAGAGCCTGGTGGAGGAAAGAGGGTGCGCACTGCAGAGTGAAGGAGCCCATCGCAGGAGCAATGTCCTGCGCTCCCGTTTGTCATCGTCCCTTCCCCCAGGAGCTTTCGGTCGCCTCTCCTTTTCCGCTTCTTTCAGAGAATGGTCACGGGGGGTGGGGGAGAGTGGTGGAGCTGAAGAAGGCAACTCTGATCCAGCAGGGAAGGGCCTGTCGCCCAGAGTAATAGGCTGCTCCGGGTAGAGGGTGGAAGTCGGGAGCCCTCTCTAAAAAGCTGGGAGGAGTCTAGAGAAAAGAGCTAGGGGCTTGGAGTCCGACAGCTTCGAATCCACCACTGATAAAGCTGATAGATAATCTTAGGCAGGTCCCAATTAACCTTTACGAACCTCTGGAAGATGATGTGCTTCAGCGGGCTATTGGAAGCATCATGTATGTGATTGAGATTGTTTATGAAAATTGTAAATTGTAAGTACTAAACTGATGTTACTATTATCACTAACAAATTACTGGATTTTAAGCCTTATCATTATTAATAGAATAATCGATTTCTTTGTTAAGGAGAAGTATATTGTTTGTAAAACCTCAGTAGGCACATGTGCTTTCTACCTAGGCACAGCAGATCATGTGCAGTTGGTTCTGTGACAAAATAACCATCGGACTGGTGTAGGAAAAATACCATACTACCAGGCATTTTTACAAATAGCGTGTAGAGGAAGATAATAGAGAATGAAGGGCCAGTCTGTTAAATGCTTTCTGAACATAGCTTACTCAGGTTCATTCCTTTGTAACACAGTTAGTACTAATGTGCTTTATTATGAGTTGAGAAAACTAGTTTGAGACAAGTTGGGAGGGCTACACAGTGAAGGATGTGCAAATACAATTTGTTATTTTTAAATTGTAAAAAAAGGTTTTCTTTGCAAAGGGGTCTCTGGCACCAGCGGGCCATGTCTTTATTTTGGAAATCAGATAAGCATATAGCAGATTTTCAGCTCCACTTTTTGTTACTCTGCCAGTGGAACCTCCAGGATGGAGTATCTATCAAAATGACAGAAACAGCTGTACAAGAAAGAGCACGAAAGTTGGCTGGTTCTTCCTGATGGGCTGAAGGAGCACTCCTGAGGCTGTTGTTGTTGTTCTTGTTAGGGTAGACAAAGCAGCGAGGACAGTTAAACTGTGCTTCCTGAGAAAGAAGATGGCTTTCTAGCCACAGCTTTTGAAAGAGGTGAAACACCTTTCAAAAGGACAGAAAGAGACATGTTTCAACTTTGCTGGCTTTGAAGATTGAGAGCCTGAAATGGCCTTTTGGAAATTAGGGATTTGTCTTTCATCTGAGCAAAGGTAGGGAGTGGCTCTACTAGATTCTTGAAGATTCACAGATAAGGAAAATGAGTTATAGGAATGAGGGAAATGAACCCTAGTTGTCTTTAACTTCTCTATCTGGTAAAACGTGTTTTACCTCTCTTTCCTGGAAATGGACAATAATATAATTATTTTTAACTTTGCTCTCCCAAGAAATTTTCTGCTCATAACACTGATCATTCTTTTTTAGAGGGTAGTTTAAAAAAGGAAGCATTTGTTTCTATTGTTATAGCTCATTTACAGAATATAAATTATGTCTTTGACTATCACATGGAAATGAAGTAGAGGTTTAAAATGTTAGAACTGGCCTAGCCATCTTATTTTATTTTTAATAATTGGATATCTATTTTTAATTTTGGTAATTCATTTTTCCCTCTGTTGGAAATTTCTATCAGTTCAAACAAGTCCATAAATGCCATCTGTGTTATGTTAAAATGATAGAGGTTTGTTCAGCTGTGATGAGAATTTCCTGTCCTTCCCTTCTTCTGTTCTTTTTCCTATTTGTGGTTACTTTTATATAGCAAATGACTGTTAGCAAATGAGGAGTCTTCCTCTGTGGGAGAAAAAGGGGATGGTCAATGCCCTGATTGCCTGTTTTGTGAGCAGTCTGTCTAAAATGGGGATCTAAGGATTCCCCGTGAACCCCTAACATAATGTGTATTCTCCGTGGTGGGGGAGGAGAGCGTTGGAGAAGGCTTTATAGAGGAAGAGTCAGTAGAGTCTTGAAGGATGAATGCACTTTGACTGCTTCAACAAAAAAAGATTGGAGAGGGTAATGCTTCAAATGTAGAGAACAGCTTACACAAGGGTACAGAATTATGAGTATGAACCTCTGCATGGGCCAATGGTTTAATGTGACTAGATCATGGGGTATGAGGAAAGAATGGAAGGAAGTTAGGTGAAATATGGGTTTGAGCCCAATTGAGGATGGCCTTGGTGAGAGTTCTGAATTTTGTAGGTACTAAAGAGTGATGAGAGAGTGTTAAGCTAGGTAAGGAACATATTCAAATCAATATTTAAGAAAAGTAACACCATTTACGGTGTGGAAGTTAGATTAAAAAAGGTGAAGTTGGCTCCACGGAGACTAGCTGGTTGTGAGACTGGTGTAATGATAACTTGAGAGATATTGAAGATCTCAATTATGTTGGTAATGGTGGAATTATAGACATCTTAAAGAGCCTTTGAAGAGACTGACAAAAAGGATCTTATTGACTTTATGTTAGGTAGTGTGTAAGGGAGGAGTTGTCAAAGATGGATTTGAAATTGCTTGAGCAAATAAGTGGATGGCCATGTCATTCCTAAGGTAGGGAATTCAGGAACAAGAAGTTGTAACATTTGTGGGAAAATGGGTTTGATTTTGGTATATTGACTTGCAGTATTTGGGAAATCTAGGAGTAAATGTCTAATAGGCTTTAGGATATTTGGGTCTTGAGTTTAGAATGGAGATGCAGACCTAGACCTCATTAGGTTAGGGTATAAGTAACAGTTAAAGCTATCATGAAGACCCTAAGCTCCAAATGCTTTAAATGTTGTTCATTCACATCATCTGGAGAGATTGACTATTGGAATGTGACACTAAGTACCTTTTCTATAGGAGTTTATATAATTCTGATCCTTTTTTTTACTTTTCCATTTTTTTAATTTTGTGTATATGTGGCTTAAATTAGCATTTATAGATTGCAAACAAGAATAAAACACAAGACTTCTTACCTTAATGGGAGGAATGGTATTACTTTTAAGTAAGGACACCGTTCATGTTTAAAATAAAAGCATATATGGGTTTGTAACATTTTTAAGAAAAGGAAATTAGTGTGCATATCAGCTGTACGTCTTTTCCTATTCTCAGTGGATTGCCAGACTTAGAACTGCCTTTTCTAACATTAGTTTCATTATAAATATGGAGGTGGGGAGGTGGGGAGGTGGATGGAATCTGTTCCACTGAATACCTTGGAAGCTAAGTGGTTTTTATAAACCAGAATCTCAGAAGATTTGCAGACCACAGGACAATTTCGAACCAGTGATGCCAGCTTAGTTCAGAGTTGGGATTGGAAGCTCAAGCCAATTAATTCTGTCCAGACTTCTGCTACTTCATAGCTTTTTCACCAGTTATATAAGGACTGAAAACACTGAAGTAAATATATCTGATGGTAAGCAAAAGATATACATGTTTTTGCCTTTTTGAAGGACAATTTGATATAATTTAGGTACTTTTTTATTGTTCATGATTTTGATATGTTAGCATAGACATGTTTTATGAAAGGAAGAAATATGCAAAGTATCTGAAGTTGTTCGTAGATATTAATATTGCAATTGAACAGGATGCCTGGCTTTGGAGAATTAGATGTGGAGAATCACAGACATCACAAAGTCTTAACTTGGTTCAAGGCTTAACTCCTCATACTTCCTTCCCTTTTTCTTCCTTTCCTTGGGGATTTAATCTTAAAAAGAAATGAATTCTGTAGATACATTATCTTTTTACCTCTTTATTATGGAAAATTTCAAATATATGCATGAGTAGTCAGAACAGTATAGTGAATAAGGAACTCCATTCTGCTACATTGTCAACTCATGCCCATCTTGTATCTCCTACCCACTATGTACCCCCTACCCACTAACCCACCCAAATTATGTTTAAGCAAATCCCAGATATCATACTTTCATAAATAAATATTTCAGTTTATATTTCTAAAAGATAAGGACTAAAAGAAAAACCACAAAAATTAATAAGCATTTCTTAATATCATTAATTATGATTAAATATCATAAAATTAATTAATTTTCACATTTCCCCAGTTATCTCAATAATTTTTCAACTGTTTATTTAAAAAAGTATCCAGCTAAGGTCCATACATTATTGTTTTCATATTTTTACTATTTATACTTTTTAATCTAGGTTTGCCCTCCATCTCTTCATTTATTTATTGAAGATCTCTCTCTTTTAAAGTTGCTATCACCTTCTACTCTTCTGGAAAATTCCTTTTACAGTATGTCTACAAAGTAGAACATCCCTTTTTCAACCTCTTCCTTTTTTTTTCTATTTTTTAAATTAAGTTTTTGGGGTAACATTGGTTAATACAATTATATAATTTTCAGGTGTACATTATTATTTGACATTTGTATATTCTACTGTGTTCACCACCCAAAGTCCAATTACCTTCAGCTAACATGTATTTGATCCCCTTTGCCCACTTCACCCTCCCCCTAAACCTTATATTTGACCCCCTTTACTCCGTCTACCTCATCCCTCCTCCCCCACCCTACTAGTAACCACTAGTCTATAGTCCTCTGGTAACCACTAGCCTATAGTTTATGTCCATGAGTCTCTGTCTTGCTCATTTGTTGCTTTTAGGTTTATAGCCCACATATAAATGATATCGTGATTTTCAACTTTTTCTCCTCTTTTTTTGTTGTCATTCAAAACAAAGATTTATACATTGCTCACTCTGCTAAGAGCTAAGAAGAAAGAAGCTAGTGTAATTCCTGCCCACCAGAGTTTATGTCTTGCTGGGAGAGCAAACAAGTTAACTGTTATAGAATATAATGTGTTAAGAGTGTTGATAGAGGACCTTAGAGTGCAATGGAAACATGTCAACTCAACCCTTAACCCATTTTTGCAGGATGAAGAAAGGCTTGTGTATGGTGGAAAGTTCAAGGTTAAGACTTGAAGGATGAGTTAGAGTTAGGTGGGTTAGGAAAGATTACTGGCAGTAGAGAGACCATTCATTGTTTGTTAAGGTATAAAAAGTTAAAGTTTTTTTTTTTTTAATTGTTTGGAATAAGCATGTCTTTTAGGAAAATTGAGTTTTTAACTTTATTGTACCAGATAATATTAATACATATCTTTATACAAAGCATTTTTCTTTCCTTCTGCATAGCCGTGGAAAATCTCAGAGCAGCTGTGCAAGTAAAAAATTTGAACCTTGAAAAATAAACATATGATTTCTAACCCTTACAATACCCCTATCGTTTTTCTTAAGGTAAACATAGGTAGCTAATTCCTACCTGAAAGTAGACACTTTTTAGGAAAGTTGAAAAAGTGACAAGCTGATTCTAAAATTTATATGGAGAGGCAAAGGACCAAATAGCTAAAACAATTTTGAGAAAGGTCAACAAAGTTGGAAGACTCGTATTACCTGATTTCAAGACTTACTAATGACTTGCTAACAGTAATCAAGACAGTGTGGTATTGGCAAAAGGATGAATACATAGATCAATGAACAGAACAGAGTCCAGAAATAGACCCACACGATTAAATATAGAATTTGTTTTTTGACAGAGGTGCAAAGGCAAGTCAAGAAAGGATAGCCTTCTCAACAATAGTTGTTGGAATAACTAGATATCTATATGAAAAAAAAAAGAACCTCAATCTGTACTTCACACCTTATTTGAAAATTAACTAAAAATTGATAACAAGGACATGGTTCTATAGTGTAGTGGTTAGCACATCTGCTTTATACGCAGAAAGTCCTGGGTTCATGCTCCAGTGGAGCCATGGTCCATGGTCTACGGCCATGCCACCCTGAACAAGCCCGATGTCTGATCTCGGAAGCTATGCAGAGTTGGGCCTGGTTAGTACTTGGATGGGAGACCACCTAGGAAGACCAGGTGCTATAGGCATAAACTAATAATCATAAATAAAGTAAATATATAAATAAATAAAAATCGATCACAAAAACAAAAAGACAACCAACTTTGGGAGAAGATATTTGCTAATGATACATCTGATAAGGGGTTAATATCCAAAATTTATAAAGAACTTATATAACGCAACAACAAAAAAACAATCTAATTAAAAAATGGGCAGAAGACCTGAACAGATACTTCTCCAAAGAGGAAATACAGATGGCTAACAGACATATGAAAAAATGCTCAAGGTTGCTAATCATCAGAGAAATGCAAATTAAAACCACAATGAGATATCACCTCACATCTGTCAGAATGGCTATCAATAAATCAAAAAACAGCAAGTGTTGGCGAGGATGCAGAGAAAAGGGAACCCTCATACATCGTTGGTGGGATTACAAATTGGTATGGAAAACAGTACGGAGGTTTCTCAAAAAATTGAAAATGGATATACCTTTTGACCCAGCAATTGCACCAAAACAATAATTCATAAAGATCTATGTACTCCAGTATTCATGGCAGCATAATTTACAATAGCCAAGATATAGAAGCTACCTAAATGCCCATCAATAGACAATTAGATAAATTATGGTTCATACATACAATGGAATATTACTCAGCCATTAAACAAAATGAAATCCTACCATTTCCAACGACATGGATGGACCTAGAGGTTATTGTGCTGAGTGAAATAAGTCAGAGAAAGGTAAATACCATATGATTTCACTTATATGTGGAATGTAAGGAACAAAAAGAACAAATTAATCAAAAACAGACTCACAAATATAGTGGACAATTTGGTGACAGAGGAGGGGATTGAGGGGCTGGGAGGATGGGGTGAAGGATTAAAGAAGTACAAATTAGTAGTTGATAGTTGGGCACGAGGATGGGGAACACAGCACAGGGAATGCAGTTAGCATTAATATGATGTCTAGGTGGAGAACCAGGGGAGGGAGGGAGCAATTGGGGGAATCGTGTTATGAACAATATAGATGTCTAACCATTGTACTATATACTTGAAACTAATTAAAATAAGTAAATTTATTTCAAAAATTAATCACAGACCTAAATGTAAAATGGAAAACTATAAAATATTTAAGATAAAATAGAATTTGTGTTATCTTAAATTAGGCAAAGAGTTCTAAAATACAACACCAAAAGCAAGATTCATAAAATAAAAAAAATGCTAAATTGGGCTTCATCAAAATTTACTCTGCAAAAGAAACTGTTAAGTGAATGAAAAGACAAGACGAGGGAGAAAATTTTTGCAAACCATATATCAGACATACGACCTTTATAAATAGTTCAAAGAGCTCAAAACTCATCAAGAAGAAAGCAAATAACAACAAAAAAATGGGTATAAGATTTGATTGACTTTACCAGAGAAGACATGGAGACAAAGAAGCACTTGAAATGTATTCAACATCTTAGTCATTAGAGGAATGCAAATTAAAATCATAGTGAAATACACCATTAGAATGGCTAAAAAACAACAATAAAAGAAGAAAACTGACTAGATTATGGACTGGTGAGGATGTGGAGCAGCCAGAACTTTGGAAAGTACTGTGGCAGTTTCTTATAGAGTAAAACACACACTTAACATATGACTCAAGTATTTACCCAATTGAAATGACAATGTATGACACAAAAAACCTGTTTGTGAATATTTATAGCAGCTTTATTTGTACTCACCCAAAGCTGGAAACAACCTGAATGGCCCTCAGTTTCAGAATGGATAAACTAACTATGGTATGGTCATATAGTGGAATTCAACTAAGCAATAAAAAGAAACTATTCATAGATGCAATAACAGTGATGATTCTAAAATGCATTATGGTGAGTGAAAGAAGCCAAGGACAAAAGGCTACTTACTATGTGATTGAATTGATGTGACATTCTGGAAAACGCAAAACTATAGGGACAGTTGAGAACAGATCAGTGATTGCCTCAGGTTAAGGGTAGGGATAGTGTTTGACTACAAAAAGGGTAACATGAGGAAATTTGGGGAGAGGGGTGATGGACCCATTCTGTACTTGATTGTGGTTGTGGTTATACAGCTATGTGTTTATTAGAACTCTTAGAACTGAACACTAAAAAATTAATTTCACTGTAAAATTTTAAATGTGTGGGGGTAGAAGAGGGAGACTTTAAAGACGGATTCTAGAAATGTAATTTTCTAAATATATTTGAATTTTTAAACTTAATTTCTGAATATATTTTGAATAATATAAAAGATACATAATGAAAAGTCTCTGAGTAGAAATTTTACATCCTTTAGAATTTATTTTTCTTTGAAATGCGGTTGTGTGCTCTGCAGTTGTAAGACTTCAAGAATACTTTGCCAGTTATTTTCTACTTTATTTGGTATTGCCAAGCATTGTGCTACGTAGCTTTCCTTTCCCACTCTCTTTTTCCTGTCCTAGGGCACTGCTGTGTCACTTCAAGTATATTCTCCGTTTAAGTGCATGAAAAAGTATTCACTAGTGAGATTTATCAAGTTAATTGGAGGATATGTGGATCTCATCCAAAGTTTAGCCAAGCTATCTGTTCCCCCAGGCATTACTTAATGGATTGAAGCTTGGACATTAAGAATATTGTGGCAGGAGACATCCTTAGTATTCTTGGAAGTTGTATATTATAGTTTCCAGGTGAGTGTGGATTTTCAGATTTGGGAAGACATTGAGAAAATTGGCTATGACTTTTAGGCAACTGAAGCACGTCCAGTATTGATTAACAGCATTTATTCGTTTGCTTGACACCTATCTACTATCCCTTCACTACGGCTTTCTCATGAGAGGCAATTTGAACTATTTGCTTGTGTTTCTGGATCATGTCTCTACTCTTTTTTCCTACAAGTACTCTGATTTTCCACCAGATCTCAAATTTCTAAGTAAAGACTTTCATTTAATAAAGTAACATTATTCCTCTTAGTAGGGAATTGTTAGGTGTCTGATTAGGTTTCTTTGTCTCACCTAAATGTTTGCCTGTTCTTGGTAGATTGTTTTTCCAGTTGATTGATCTCTAATCCTTTAATGTTATTCTCCCCCCACCTTTCTCTCAAAGGCTATCAAGTGGAAATTATCTTTACTTCTTTCTTCTATACATACAGAGTTTACTTTATTCATATTCATGTTGGCCTTTCCGTTCTTGCAATGCTGTTAATCCCTCTATGACCTTGTTGCATCACTGTTTCATCTGAATCTTCAATCTTTCTATCTTTATTTCTTTTCCTCAATTCTGTCCCCACTCAACTCCCAGTTATTCCTGTCTCTCTCCTATTCATAAAAGTAGTCTCCCCCCTGCTCTCTTCACCCTCTCACAGTCTATTTATTCCTCAAGCATGTAATTTGATTTTGTCACCACCACTCTACTGAAATGGCTCTGCTCAGTGACCTCATTGTTAAACTCAGATGACTTTTTTAAGTCTCCTAGTTTATTTTGCCTCTCTGCATCTTTAAACTGTGATATTATCCATTCTTGATTTTTCCCTTGTATTTCTTCTTAGTCTTCTTCATAGTCTCATAGTATCCTTTTCTTCTGTCCCTTCCTAAATTTGGTTACATATTTTTGCCAAAGTGTTATAATCTTTTAATGTTTTTATACCATCAATTTAGGTGGATTTCTGTTTTCTTAAAATGTTCAACTAGGGTTGGGATCAATACACATACAGTGGTGAGTACATTAGACTGTTTCTAAGTCAAGTCCCTGGTCTTGGAAAAGCAGACTAGATTGACCTTGGCCTTATGAGAAATATGTCAGTTTTCTCAACTATCAAATGAGGATAACAGGACCAGTTTAGTTCAATGAGTGGTTGTGAGGCATGACTACTAATGAAAATAATTGTAAAACACTTTGGCAAGTTCAAGTGTAATATAAGTGCTAAATAATAGTTCTTTATTGGGATGTTGTGAAAATTAGCAACATGCTGTCAGAGGCCTTAAGTTCCTTTTGGGAAAGGTGATATATTTTTATAAATACTATTTGAAGAAAGAAATAGCTCAGAAGTTTGAAAAAGATTGCTACCTTAATTTCTGGAATGTAACAATTATGGAACCATAATGAAACAACTTTTTATTAAAGAGAATATTCCAAAAGACTTATCGTAATATAACTTTTGAGGATTTGTATTATTAGAGTTTTTACTATATTGGCTTTTTGGTTCAAGTGAGTGTATGAATGCCACCCCATGACATTTATAATATTGAATGTTTAAAGGACTGGTGGGGGTGATTTATTTATATTTAAGGCATCACAGCTGATCAATACAACCACTCACAAAAAGGCATTGAAAAAGTAATTTATTTTAGGTGACACCATATAGACACATCAATTCAGACTTAAGTGATAGTTGCAGTTAGGCTTTGAAAAGGGACATGGTGCTGTTTCAGGCAGAACTAGCACTCCTTGTTCCATACCTGAGTCTAAATATAGAATCGATGGCATCATGTACTTAGAAAATGCTTGAAATTTGAATCTGATGAACTAAAATTTTTTCAGACTCTAAAGTGGCATTAACAATAGAGGAAAATTGGAATGTGGTTCTTTTGATGTCTAAAACTGATACGGGAAAACTGAAATGATTAAGCAATAGTCTGCTGACATGCTTAGAACTTTGCTGACAACAGCTCAGTTGGGATTGCGTTTATTTTTTTTTCTTCAATAGGGACCTGTGTATTGCTAATTTTAGAATAAAGTGACATTAAGTTCTTAGCTTTACATAGGTTGGAATTGAATCTTTTTTCTGGAATTTGAGTTCTTCCACAATCCATTACTTCTTTGTATCAAGAACAAGTAAAAGGCTTAGGGTTTTTTTTCCTCTTTGAAGGGAAGACTGTACTTGTTTTTGCAACATCAGGCATTATTTGCTTTTCTCTTTCTTTTAGTGACTGATAAAAGGGGCCCTGAATGGCCTGCTTCCACAGCAGACAGTTGAGTAAGCTTACTTTCTTGGAGGTGCTTTATCTCTGTGCTTGTATTTAGGTTTTATGTTATTTTCTTCTATCATCTGCCTTGTTCATTGTAGACTCAGGGAATGGTTTCAGCTGTTTTATGTTTATAGGTAAAGGTTCATCTTATATTCTTATTTAGTTCCTTTAGAGTTGATTTGCAGTTTTCGTGTATCCATTTTCCTTAATAGTTTCCTTCCCAGAGTAGATATTTCACAAAGCTTCTAAATATTTTTTAGGAATGAATTGTTTATGCTAGGCACTCTTACCTTTTTCCCCTAGCTTTATTGAGGTATAATTGAGAAAATTGTAAGATATTTAAAGTGTGCAATGTGATGATTGTAGGCACCCTTATCTTTTTTTCTTTTTTCTTTTTTTTTCTTTTTTCTCCATTCTGAGTAGCCAAGGTTTCTCTGGAAGCTTGCAGTTGGCAGTACCATCAAGTCAAAATACCTTGAAGACTGTATGGAGAAAGCACTTTCCATCACTTCCTAACAATATGGAATATATGTAATATTTGACTTTATGTATTTCTTCTGTGACTTCCAGTTCATGCCCTTTGAAAATTTTGCCCTTTGGTTATTGGTCTTTTACTTATTGACTTGTAAATGTTCTTTGTATTTTGTGACCATCAGTTCTTTTTCATGAATATTGCAAATATTCTTTAAGGCTATGAATAATGAGAAAGCAGACTATTGCATCAAATGTTTATCCAAAATGGTATTAGGTTAATTAAAATTGTTGCCTTGGTTATTTGAGCAATGGTAAGCTTCTTTTGTCTCTCTCCTTCCAAAGATGTATAGAAAAAGCTCCTTCTGTCTGAAGTAAACTGTTGGCTCTGTGTTGGTTATAATTTGCTTTTTCTGGCTGGCAAAGTCTTCTTTTGTTTTCTGTCTTCTGACAGATTATAGGATTGTGGGGAAACAGCGTCCAGGGCTTTTTCAGGAACTGTGCCATTTTATCTACAGGAGAAGCCATTGGCTTTGGCACTAGAAGAGAATTGGCTCTGCATTTAAAGATGCCAAATCATGCTTGATTCACAAGTTTGCTGTCTCATTTTGTGTACGTGTGTGAAACTTTTTCAGGATGTTGGCTTTTAGTTTTTCTACCATGTGCTACCCCACCGGTATGAGAAATTAACAACTTGTCCCTTCTCTACAACTTCCCACTCCCAACACACACAATCCAAACATCCTAAACCATAGCAAATGATGTAACAGTCATTTGAGGATTAGGAAAAAATACACCACACAAATGTTTCCATTGCCCTTATGGTGACGTCTATTGTTAATTCTGGTTTATCAGTTAAAGTCTTAGTCTTTCCTATGTAGGCTTAAATTACTTAGGTGTAGAAATGATTTGCCTACTAACATGTCTTACTGAGGCTTTTCAAAGGCAACAGTGAAAACTAATAGAATACTCTATTTCCTAACTTAGAAAACTTAATATGTATAAGACAGATCACATTTAGGAAACTTCTACTTATTCATTTACCCTTGATATACTCTTTTGAGGGGAGTGTAGCATAATTAATCCTGATTTCTAATGAGAATATTTATTATGTAAGCAGTCTTTACTCCAATTGTATCTGCTAGCTTTATGCTTTTTAAACTTTGTACAATTGATTTTGAAACCTAGCCAGCTAGATATTTTAGTAAATCTTTCATACACATTAAGGCCTCATGCCTCTACTTTCTACAGATAACAGTTTAAAGATATCTTGTAGATGTAGTGTATTTTAATTTGGATTAAGGCAGGAAAGATTGTAAATAGAACAAGCCACTTTGGATAAGCTGGTTTGTCTAGTGTGAAATATGGACACATGTTTTTTCTCCTTGTGCCAGAAGAGCTTCCCCTCCTGTCCTGCCTCAGACCCAGACTTGGCAAAAGTTGGAATTTGGTTCTCATGTGCATTCTTTGTTGTAGTTTGCCTTTTTTAAAAAAAAAAAACTGTGTGTCTCCTCTCACTGGACTAAGCTCCTTAAAGGCAAGTACTGTAACTTACACATCTTTTTGTCTCTGAGATTCAGTAGACTTTCTGGTATATAAGAATGCAATAAAAATGTGGTGATGTGAATGAATTAATGAGTAAATTGAACTTCCAAAGCTACAGTGAATGGATTTTATACTTCCCTCTAGTGTCTGAAAGAGGAAGTGCGCCAGTTTAAAAAAAGAACTAAAGGATACCTTGCTATATTGAAATAATAGTTAAAGGCATTTCCTTTTTTTTTTTTTAACTTTAACACTTGTGTTTTCAGAGCCACTGTTCCTTTTAAGTCTAATGAATAATAAGGTTTCTTATCAAAGTCTGTGTTCTGTCTTATGGGTTTGAATTCTGTAAAATGTCACGTAGCAGGGCTATGGGGAAAATGCCTTTAATAGTGTTCAGCTTATTAAAGGTAGATCATTGTTATTGTTTTGTCTTTGTTATGTGGTTACTTCTGATTGGAGTAAATTAACTGTCAAAGGCAACTTTTTTTTTTTGCTTTGTTATAATTTGGGAAATTTACAAAATAGAGTACTCAAGAAATTTTGAAGTGCAAAGAATGATCAGACTAGGTAGATGTTACCTAAACTAGTTTCAGTCCAGCTCATTGATCTTTTCTTTCTATTTCTGAGAGATACTATGTTTGTTTTACTTTTTATTATCTTTTACATAGAAAGTTTAAAAACTATGAAAAATGATCTGATTCCACTAAATTAATCTATTAAAAGTACAAAATTAATACATGTTTTTTAAAAAAGATCAATTAAAACAAATATTAAAAAATTATCTTCTTCATTCCTCTCTACCCCACCTATCCTCCTCTCAGTGGTAACCACTGTTGACAGATAGGTGTATATACTTCCAGATATTTTTTTGGACCTATTGACATATGTTCAAAGTGGATGTGATTATTTTATAATATAATCTGAAACTTGATATTTTTAAACTTTTTGTTGAGATAAACTGTACATACAAAAGTGGACAGAAGTGGACAGCTTAATGAATTTTCACAATTTGAACATACTTGTGTAACTAGTTTCCAGATCAAGAAACATTACCAGTCGTCTTGAAGCCCTGCCTATTAATTTGTCTATGATACTGTTGAAGCACGGAGTGGATAAATACTTAGTAGTGGCAGCACGAGAACTTGGTTATTTGTTCTATATAAAAATGAATTGAAGTTATTAATAATTTCGGCTTTGGTGGCTGTTATGAGAACTTGGGTTGTTTAATTGATTTGGATCATTGTTTTGCTATAAAGTTTGTTCAAAGTATTTATTGAGGACTTTACTATGTGTATCTTTGTACAATTGGGAAGGGAGAAGATATAAAGGCAAATATAATACTAGCTCTGAGTTACAGTCTAACTTAGAAAGACAAATCACATATTAGACAACAGAACAATTAAGTAAATTGTATAGTAGTAATTCAAAAAAGTAATCATTGCTGATGGCATTGAAGAAGCCTCCATAAGGGTGATGGAATTGGAGGTGGGCCTTGAAGAATGAGTAGGATTTAAATGGAATGGTTGTAACACCACAAGTCATTGGAAGAAAGTAGAAATGGATGAACATGATACAGGTAGTAAGCAAGCAGATCAGTCTGTTTGATCTGGGGAAAATATGCTGAGGAGAAAGGTAGGGAGTTAAGTTTGATAACATAGGCCAGGTTATGGAACATAGAACAGCCATAGAGTGGAAACTTGGCTGGATGACATAGATAACAGTGAGCCACAACATAACTTAATGGGTAAAAGTATTAAATTTGGAGCCAGAAGACTCAAGTTTTAATACTGACTTTTCCATTTACAACTATGTGACCGAGAGCAGATTGTTCTCTCTGGACTTCAGTTTCTTCATCTGTAAAAATGGGGGAAATTTCTGTTTCATATTTTTATTGTGATGATAAAATTATACAAACACACACACACACACACACACACTTCTTGACACAGGTCCTTGTACTTAGTGAATATGCAATAAATTGAACTGTCTATAGTTCTTAAGAAGAGCAAGTGGATGAAAGCAATGGCATGTAGAATAAGGGAGACCAGAAAGAAGTTATAGTTATCCCCACAGACGTATGGTAAGGGTCTCTGTTAGGGTAGTGGTATTAATAAAGAGTACATTTGAAGAATATGAAAAGAATTCAGTTGGACTTGAATTCTTTAGGAGGAAACATTTTGGGCCTCCTTGTGATTTTTTATTAAACAGTTGTAATTCCTCTGTGGTTTCTTGGACTATATAGGTACTTTTGAAAAGATGAGTCTGACTTTTTAATTTCAGTTAAAGTATTTGAAACCCCCTAAGAGTTCCTTGTTTATGTTTTAGAAGAGGATATTAGAAGTTTTGTCTGAATTATCCAGTTGTCAACATTTGTGATAATAATGGCAAGACAGATGTTTGTGTTTGTTGTCTTGGCAAATCAATTAGTGCATGAATGATCTTGGAAGGATTTTACATCTAGTTTCTACTTAATCCTTAAAGGAAAAAAAAATTGCTTTTATCAAGATGGCTAGAGTCTGAAGGAAAGTACTGACTCAGAAGTTTCCCTTAAACTTCAAGAGTACCTTTTACGTCAGTTATTTTATTTTTTAGGTCAGCTATTTTACATAATAGCTTCTTGAAGTATTGTTTAGTTATTTTAATGTGGAAAATGCCAGAGGATAGCTAAATGATGTGGAGGAGAGTTGTAACTGCTTTTGTGCTCTTGAGAATTTTTGTTTTAGGTCAGGAGAAGATAGAGAGGGACTGGACATACCTGCTAGCTAATCTGGCAGACTTTTATGGGCAGAATTTAAAATAAAAAACTTTTCACATTTGGTTCTTTTCGAATGGAACCTAATAAAAGCTAGCCTGTAAGACAACAATGAAGTTTACAAGTCTGCTTAAGCCAGAGTCTTTTAATTGGGTTAGAAAAAAGCTTGTTTTAAAATGGATATGTTTTCATCTTTGCCATCTTCCAAGAAGACTGAGGTTATATACATGAAATGCTTTGAACTCCACATAAGAAAGGGCTACTTAAATTTAAAGTATTTCATTATAGTTTTTTAAAAAATTATATTGTACTTAGGAACTAAGCAGGATTGTAGTGTGTGCTGTAGGTGTATGTTAACATTAGTTGCCAGAACTCTGTGGACAAAAATGACAATATAGGTAATAGCTTGCTTTCTCCCATTCCCATTTTATTTCTTTTTCTTAAGTGAGCCCCATGTACTGCTCTTCCACTATGCCTAAGAAAATATCCTGCAGTCCTTAGCACATTCCATCCCAGCAGCGTTATGCCCCCTAACATTGGCATTAGTAATTGAAGTGTTGGCGCAACCTGCCAGTTGTGCAGAGGCCTGGCAGTTGCTGTTTTTTCTAATATTAGGTGATGGATTGAACAAGACTTAGATGTTTGCTTACTGATTTTACTGAAACCTGCTAAGAGAATGGTTAGTTTGAGTTTAATTGGATATAGCTATCTTGTGACTAAGCTAGGTTGGAACCTACTGTGTGTGTTTTTGTGTTTCTTTTTTGCAGATGATTTGAAGTATTCCCTCTTCTCCCACCACCAACTTCCAAATACATCCCGCCCCCCCGCCCCGCCCCACATCCCTTTATTTCTGCGTCATGGGAAACAAGAGGGTGGATTGATGTGTGAAGCTGATCTAATATGCAGACCTAAATCAATGCACGGTTATGAGGGAGTGCAGTTGATTAGTTTGAGAAAATAAGGGCGAGGCATAGAGCCTTGGGGAGCATCTTTTTTACGGTTGGTGTCTCCTGGTGACTATTGCTGTGTAAGTCTGAGGCACTCTAGGAGGTACCGCCTGGATAAGAGGGTCACTCCTAGTACCCAGGCAGAGAGTGGACGGGGAAGCGGGTAAAACAGCGCGGCGTCACCTGGTACAGCTGCGAGATGCTAGGCTTCCAGCTTTGGGGTGGGGGCCAAAAGAGATGGGGACAGCTCTAACAAAGAGGAGCCACGCCGAGGCCGGGGCAGCGGTTAGCTGGCCTATCCCCGGCGGCTGACCTCCCAGTGCGCCTCCCCAGTTGGTTGCATGGCGAGTCGCTCTGCTAGCTCCCTGGCTTGTCATTGGCTCTGCGGACGCGAGGGGGCTCGAGGAGGGCCGGGATGGATTTGGGGGGCGGGGCTGGCTTCCGGCGGCGAAGGGAGCGAGTGGCAGCGGGCTGGGGGAGGGGGTGTCGGCGCTCCGCCGAGTGCTGCGCTCGGAGAGCCTGGCACTCAGAGCAGGCGCCTCCCCCTCCCCCTGCCAAGACCGCTAGAACCCCCTTCTCAGCCACCCTCTCGGGGCGGGGCGAGGAGAGTTGAGCTGCTCCAGGCAGGCGGGGCGGAACCCAGAGTCCCACAGAGCTGCGGTGCGAACCTCGCCTCCCTTCCAGGGCTCAAGGTGTGTGTGCTTTTTTCAACGCAACCCGACTTCAGCCGACTTAACCTTGAGGGGAAATGGAATAGGAAGTAAGAACTCGATATCCCATCAGTTTATTTTCTATTTCTTCCCTCATTCTTCTTTCCCTCCGTTCATCTCACCCCTGCAGTAGGGTAAGGAGATTTCGGACTCATCCTTTTTTACTGGTGTTGATATCGGTCGCGTAGTAAAATGAACAGAGAAGAGACAAGCCCTTTCTTGTGTGTGGCATCTGATGCAGTAAACCGGAAAAAAAGAAAAAACCCAGGAGTGGGTGTTTGAACTGTAACTGTACTGCATCCTTGTCAATTAGGGCTGCCTTCACCATTTTCCTACTTGGGACTGCCTTAATCAGCAAAAACAATCTGAAAAGGAAGGAGGTGCTAGTGTAAGAGAGAGAGCCCCTGTCAGATGGTGGTTTAAGGAAATCCTGATAGTTGTTAGCGATTAACTCTGTTAAAGTCTCTTCCCGACTACGTTTTCACTGGCTTTGTGTAATAGTCAGTTGGAGAAAGCTAGCTAGAGCTAGCAAACTCACCTTGCCGTTACGGAAACTTAAGTCTTACTGTTATATTTCTTATATCCATAGTTTTCAGAGGAATTAGTTTCAGTCGTCAAAAACCAAAACGAAACTTTAAAAAAACCGTGATCAATTTTGTTTCATTTTTTTATTTTTAAAAGCCCCGCCCCCCAACTTTATGAATTTGGGTGGCTGTAGCATTACAATTTAAATTATATTTTTCTTTTTGAGTTTCTTTGCTTCTTCTACAACTTGTGGGTTCCTTCTTTCTTAAGGGCACAGAGCTCATCTTCATCATCAGGAACATTATATGTTTTTAATTCAGAGGAAAGTTATCAATTGATGATAGAAAACCCAAAATTTATGTTAGAAACTGTGTGTATGTGTGTGTGACTCACACAGATGTCTGTGTTAAGTGGCAATGTTCATGGTAAACTTGTTTTAACTGGGCATTTTCACCAAAGGTGTTTGGACCAGATTTATGTTAACATTGATTAGCTAGAATGCCAGAAGGGATAAATATCAATTTTTTGGCAGCACTTTGGTAACATTTTTTTTAAAGATCTGATTGGCTTTATAATGCAATTCACAAATTGAGCAGCATCCCATTTAGCAACAAGAAGGCATTCCCAGGTAAATATTAATTGAAATGATTGAAAGGTCATTCTTGAAATCTAGGTTCAGTTTCTAGAGATTGTTCTAACTGAAGTTCAGTGTTGACAGAATTGATATGCTGGAGCTATTTTACAGTTTTAGCTGAATTAATGTTTTTTTCTGTGCATTATTGGATTCCTAACCAATTTGGTGTGAGAAAGCAAGCATTATAAAGAATAGAGATGATGGGATAGGGAATCATCCCAGTTGTGAAAACTTATCAGGGATCAGAAAACATGCTATACTTTTTTTTTTTAATTCTTAAGTAGTTTTAGTATAGACTTGTGCAAAAACAGTAGATTCACAGTAAACCTTTGTTGGATTTAGATGTTTTAGTTTATTACCTATTTATCCCTTAAGACTCATTAATAACCTTTAAATTTAAGGGCTAAGAGGATCCCCTAGATGGTATCTTACCTAACTTGTTCCAAACCACTGATTGAAGTTTTGACAGCTAATATACAAAATAATGTGTAGTTGATAGCTAAGCTACAACAAGCTGACAAAGTGACAGAAAAACACTTGGTGACCATATTAAAGCATAAACTACTTCAACTTGCTTCTACCAGAAAACAAGTTGCCCTCCTATTTGATATTCTAGGTAGCTTTTTCTTTGTCTACCCATGGGTGAGCAGTTAATATAGCTTTATAAAGTTATATTACACTTTATTCACTTAATTTTTTAATATTTTTCTTTTCTTGACTGATTTTTGTAATCAGTATTTTGCATGGTACATTGATTTCCCCAAAGAATTTTCCCCAGGAGACAGAAGGTTATGTATAGAGCTAATCGTAGGTGTATCTACAGTGATCTCCAAATACCATTTAAGAGGGATGGTAATCCTCAGATTTGGTCTTTGCAAGGAAATAATTCTATGAAAAGCTGTGACTTCCCATATCTCTTGGTTGAGGGGACATTGTGCTGTTGAGGTTAAAGTAGCAGATTTGATTTTCTTCAGCAATCTGTTTTTATCCATCATGCTTATTTTTGTGAGTCATAGCTTAGAATGTGTTAAGAAAAAGGGCCCTATGTTCTCTCTCAGGGGAGGCTCAAGCCCTATCCCCCACTAACATCAGAGATATAAAATGATCCCTTCGAGAGGGTGAAGGAAAAGATTGGGCCCTTGGCATTGTTCAATTCTCATAATAGTCAACTTAAGTGTTGTAAGGTTTGGAACTGGGAAAAGCTTGCTCAAGGTGAGAAAATATTAGAGATAAAAAGACCTGAGAATGCTGCTAAATGAGAGATTTATTTAGAGACAGTGAACTCATTCATATGGAGATTTGGCTGGTGGTAGTTTTTAGCTATTCAGCTTTGTTAATCCGGTGTCTGAAACAATATTTTGTGTGTGTTTAAGCACACCCCCTCTCCCAGGAGTTGACTCTTGGCAGCTGAATCTTTTAAGGAAGTTGTTTGCTGTGAATCTGAATCCAGAGGTAGAGGATTTGGTGAAGTCTGTTATCTGTTTAGGACTCAGATAAGGACATGAATTACTGCACTCTTCCTAATGAATGGGTTGCTAGGCAAAGTGCATCTCAATCAGCTTAATCCTCAATAGTTTACAGGTCTGCTCTTGGTGAGGGCCAGAGCTGCCTTTCTAAAGATACTGCCCTTTAAGAATACTGTTGGATGTGCACATATGTTGCTCAGTGGCTTAAAAGAAAATTAAAAAGGGACTAGAACAATTTAGGAAGATCACTTTATCCATCTTACTTACCTTTTGATAACCAGCATTGTCATTAAGTTCCCCTGAATCAAGCTGTGGTGGAGAGAGGATTGCTCTCCAATATTAGGATACCACCGTGTTTGATTATCTTTGGTTTGTAACTCATAAGGCAGTGAACTAACACATTCATTTTGGAAACAGGCCAGTGATAACACTGCCCTTGGGCCTGGATGGATGGAAAAATAGGACAGAACAAACAATTGAAGGCATAAATAATGAATCTTCCAACTGAGCCCTGGGAGAGTGAAGGAGATTATCCTCAGAGCTGCTCAATCTGGCAGTGAAAGGAGGAGTCCACTGAATTAATTACCCTTACTGTGTTTGATACTGCACTTATTATGAGTTTGTTAGAGTCATTCCGAACAGAGTTGCCTATTAGATACAAACTTTTAACTCATCTTACTGTTCATTTTGTTTTTTTTTTAAATTCAGACTTTTGCTCCCTCACTCAACTTTGTTCTGTATGTTAGCATTCTGTGAATACTGGATAATCCTTATATTTGCCCAGACCTTAGAATTTTGCATAGAGATTTCATTATCTGTAAATATATATGATAATAGAAAAGAAAAAAATAGAAAGCCTGAGCCTGGTTTAAAGGAATTCTCTTGAATATATATTATACTTTGAAATTAAATGTGGGGTCATAGAGTAATTAGATACCCAACTCACCAAAGGTTAAGACAAGAGTTTCTTTAGCCCAAAAGAATCATTTCCGGTGTTAACATAAATATTTTTACTTTTGGATTAGTTTTCATCCAATGAATTCAATAAGCAGTCTCTTAGTGGTCTCAGGTTTTCTCTGAGGTAGGGAAAACTAATGCTCAGAGAATGTCTAAAATACAGTGATTTGGTAGTGAAGCTAGACCCAGAGCAAAAGTCTCTGGATTCTTCTCTTCTCTGAATTGCTACTAAATTTAATTATTTTCTCCAAGAACTTCTTTCAATATCCCTATTTGAAATAATTTGAAAATTTTCTGTTTCTACCCTGAGAAGATGTTTTTATTTCTCTAGTGGTGAAGGGAGTCCAAAGACCAAGATGCCAGTCTCAGTCAAGAGGAGGAAGAAGATTCAGAATGAGGTGTTGGAAGAATAAAAGAGAGATGTAAAGGAAAGAACGAAATAATAATATAATAATAAATAAAATAAAGGAAAAGCCAAATTGAAGTTTTATTTTATTTGGTGCTGATAGATCTCAGGAGGGAGCATTGGGTTGTTTAGATCAAATTCAGTCAAGTACTAATTTTGTTATATTTCAGCCTAGCTGAAAAGGGTGGAGGACATCTTTACCAACATATAGGCAGGACTCTAGTTAAGGGTTCATTCCTGATCAGATAATATAGTCGGTTCATGCAGAAGGGCAAATAGGCACAGCTAAAGATATTCCTACGCCATATTTTTAAGCAATAGCTTTAACTTCCTCTACTTTTTAACTGGGATTTTCTAGCTGAACAAACTGATTAGAGCTTTCTTTCTCTGGTCATTCAAGAGACCAGTAGTCAAATAGCCATGAGTTTGGATTACACTTAGTTTCTTAATCATCAGAAGTAGTATATAACGCAGTAATGGACCTAGAAAAGTTCAGCTCAGTTTAGTATCTTGAGACAGTTTCTTTTATTTAGTATTTTAAGACTTGACCCTTACTGAGTTACACTGAGTTCCTATGGAGAATTAAGATCTTCTAAGTAAATTGTAGGTAAACTAGCTCTTGATACTGGCATGTCTAATTTTTTGGCTTCTTCTGGCCCCCCAGTTTATGCAAATCAAATCATTCATCATGTGGGCGAGCTGTAGAGAGCCAAGCCAAAGAATTGTTACCAAAGCAAACAGCTCTTCTTACATTGGGCTGTATGTACTCTAATGATGAGAGCTACTGGTGGGAAAATATTACCTGTTTCTCTCCTCTCTTTTTTTCTAGTGGAAGACTAACTGAATACTGCAGCAGTTTTAAAAGGCAGGGTTTTCATGATCAATTGCTAATTCTTTGCACTCAGCAAAATGATTTTGAGGATCAGTTGCTGCTCTTAGTAAAAATCAGATTTTATGCCACTTGCAGAATTGAAATGATTTAGACAACATCCCTGTTGCTTCAGAGGAGAAGCATAAGCATTAGTCATAACTTAAATTTCTCCTTTCCTTTTAAAAGCTAAAGTACTTCTTCCATTGGCATTTCATTTATCACTTATTATGTAAAGGATAGGACTTGATCTATTTTAAAACAAAAAGGGTATCAAGATTATGAGAAGTAAGTCAGCTCCTCCCAGGTCAGAGTATATCAGTGGAAAAGTCAGTCATATTTCCTGGGTTCCTGAATGAGCCTTCTTTATTACCCATCTATTCAGCTAGAAGTGGTTTTACTATTGTGAAGACATTAATTTTGTAGTTGTGAAGGTACTGGTTTGGCTTTTGCTTATCTCATTCTCCCAGTACCTCTTTCATTCAACAGAAAGTGGCGCCAGTGGATTAATGAAGAATCCATACCTTGGTTTTAACCTGTCCTACCAAGTGTTACTGTGCATTCACCAAAATGCTTTACAGAGGATTTTAGTACTTAGGCTTCATTTAATCGCTATGAGGTATGGTGCAATTGGAGTGTGATACTGTGTTAGAACATTTCCTCAGAGAGACAAAATTAACCTTACCTTTTAAGAAAAGTCCTTTGCCTATTCCCTTAGTCCAAGGCAAACTTAAGTTGGAAAAAGTTGTTTTTTCAACAAGCAATGTTTTAATTTTTGCCTCTTTTCCAATCTGAACGAATATCCCAACTGAAATGTATTGTTTTTATCATTCATAGTATGTTTTGAGGAGATTATTCCTTAGTACACCTAAAAGTGAAAGGCTGATGCTACTTCAGCCTGCACGTCAACTTCGTAGCTCTCAAATTCTCTTTTTACCAGTTGCCTCCATCCCCCCATCTGTCCACATCAGCTCATTTTTCAGTTTCCTACAACTAATTAAGAAAGTACCATTGCTCAATCAGGGAAATGCTAGTCTTTATTAAAGTCAGAGTTGGATTCAACAGCAGTCTTCGGGTGTGTGCAAACTTGCATTACTTTGTTCACTGTTGCTTAAAGAGTATTTCTACATTACAGAAACAAGATTTCACTATTCAAAACAAGTTGATAAATTGCTTTTTATTAAGTGTGCAAGCACCTAAGAATTAAACTTGAAATGAGGGGGAGAAAAACCTATATTAGTTATAGTTTAATTGTTTTTTAAAATTTGTTATGTAATTAAAAACTGTACTGCTGTGTTGCACTGAAACTCCTAGATAAATCATGGAGAAACTACAGTTTCTCAGTGAGGACCACTCTGACTATGCTATTTTAAATTGCTGTTCAAACTAAGACTCATCTCCTTCACTGCTTTACTTTTTCATACTGCTTATCACTTTCTAAGACTATATGTAACTTACCTATTCATTAAGTTTGACTGTCCCACTCTACCCCATGAAAAAAATGGAAGCACCATGAAGACAGGAGTTTTTGTCTGTCTTATTCATTGCTGAGTCCCTAGCTCCTAGAGCAATGCCTTGCTATGTAGTAGGTGTTCAATAAATATTGTTATGAATTAATTGAAAAGGTAATTTTTAATAGATATCTTGGGATCAGAATTAGAGTGTATGGGAAGAGATTATTAGTGCTTCCTGAAGCTAATACTAAGTTAGGGATCAGGTTGCTTAACTAGTTCAAGGGAAAGAATATTTATGTGGAAAAAAAACTCAAGGAATTGGGATTAATTAGCCTATCTTAGAGAAATGACATTGTATGGTGTGCAAATATGAAAGAATATTATATAAAGATAGATGGCTAGCTTTTATTTACTTTTAAAGGGACAAAGGAATAGGCTGAAGTTCCTGAACAATAGATATAAGACATGCAGAAGAATTTCCTGATTTTAAGAATAAACACTGGAATGGATGACAAAAGAAGGTTGATTTTTCAGAATGGATTTTCAGTTCTTGGCACCATTCAGGAGGCAGTGATGAGAGATAAAGAGCACAGAATCATGTTAGAAAATCTGGTTGTAGTCTAAGGACTTACTGGTTTTTCCTAGCTTCTTTATTTATGAAAATGAGACTAATGATACCTGTCCAGACTCTCTCATAAGACATTTGAAAAAAATCAAGTGAGAAAATCAATGTGAAAGCACTTTGAAAATTGTAAAGGTCTCTATAGATGTAAGCCGTTAATGATTTTACAAAACCACTTTGTAAGTGAATCATAGAACCTGGAATTTGGTTCTATGGTTATAGTAGTCATCTAGTCCAACTTCATAGTTACTGAAAATAAACTCTTTCCTGTTATTCTTAGTGAATGGTCATTTTGCTTCAGCATTTCTAGTGCTGTGCCACACTGTTGAACAAGTTCACATGGTAGTTTTCACATAAAATGGCCTTTCTTCAGACTTTATTAACCTATTTTAATCTCTGGAATTCAGAGATAAACCTACTCCTTCTTTTGTAGAATAGCCTTCTTATGACACCCTTATTTGAGAGTGTCATCATCTCTCACCTGGAAATTACTATAGCCACTTAACTGAGTTTTGCCATTTCCTGTTTGTCTTTCACACTTCCAGAAGATTTATTTAAAATAGACATCTGTTCATGTTATTCTCCTTAAAACCCATCCGTATCTTCTGATGGTTTCAGGATAAAGCCTAACATTAGCTAATGATAATTATAACTACCACCATTGAGCATAGGCACTGTACCAAGCAGTTTATAAATATAATCTTATTTAATCATCATAATTATTATATAAGATAGATGTCAGGGATACTTTTTTTGCTGGTTTAATGGTAAGAACATTTGAGTTGTGACTGCAACCCAACTTTATTTGTAATCTGCTATTCTGTCCTTCTGCTATAAAATAACAAGCTCTTCATAATTTGGCACATGAAGGTCACCTCCAAGTTTAAAACCAACACTCCTACTCTCCATAATAGACCATTTGTGGTTTCCCAAACATGACATTTAGTTTTACAATGGCATGACTTTCATTATGTCAATTTTCTCTGCTTAGAGTGGCATACCCTTCTTAACCTGGTAAATTCTTGCTTGGCCTTCAATGACCCATATTGTTCTCCCTTCTTTCTCACTGTTCCTCTGAAAGGATGTTTTATTATTTGTGTTTTCAAACAACTTTAGTCACTTTATTTAATTGGGGTATTATTGACATACAACATCATATTAGTTTCAGGTGTATAACATAATGATTTGATCTTTGTATGTATTGCAAAGTGATCACCACAGTAATCACATGTCTCATCAGAGATTTTGTCTGTCATATTTGTATTACCAATACATAGTATTACTATACTGCCTGGTGCATCATAGGTGCTCAGTGAGTGAGTGAACGAATGAATGAATGAATTATGTCCCTACCAAGTGTTCTCTTTTTCTGGTTGAACTCTTGTTTTCCTTTACTGTCCATATTACAGCTTCTAGATCCCTCTCTAGTTTTTACATCTTAACTGAGCTATTCCTAGGCTTTTCCATGTTTTACATCAGAAAGTATTCTATTTTAATGACTAGAAGTGAACTGCAACCTTCCAAAATAACTTTTACCAAAAAGTGTACTAAATGGCCAGGTGGCCCAGCTGCTTGTTTGGGAAAGGTTCTGATTGCATTAATTTCTAGCCATCTCCTTGCCAAAATAGAACCCAAATTACTTGAGGAAAAAAAGTAAATGGAGGTAGACATTGTACCTGCTTTTTTTTTACCTTCTGTCACCTCAGCAAGATACCTGACTCTTGCTCACTTTCGTGGGTCACTGTTGATACAAAGACCACAAGATAGTGGTTTCTAAGACTCCACAATACCCATAGGAATCTTAGTCTCTTGGGCTATAGACACAATTGAAAAGCAGAGTCTGATACTAAATTCCAGGGGAAAGGGTACAGTTCTTGTCCAGAATTGAAAGCATGAGTTAGGCAACAGGAATCTATCAACTCCAGGGTCCATTCAGACGTGATTTAATCTTTGCTATTTAGGCAGATCAACAATGTCATTTGTCTTTCTAAAAATGAGATTACCCAGGATTCTCTTAGAAGAAAATAAATTATTAGTGTACTTGTAGCTCCTGGCTTTGCGTAATGTCTCTTCTTACTACCACATGCTAGTGGCACAGGGCACATCTAGTGCATAGTACTAGAGTATGAAGATCAGGCCACATTGCGTTACTTAGGGTGTCCAGGGGAGTTTTAACAGCTCTCAGCACCCTCAGCCTTAATGTGCTTGGTTATTGTTAAAATTCATCTTTATCAAAGGAAGCACTAGTTAATGATTTTTCTCCTTGCTCAACATTCTAGGCATTAGCTGAAATTGCTGAATGATTTGCAGTGGGGAAACCATGAGAGCAATTTCTTGTTTGTCCACAAATAATCATTAGCAGTTTTATTTGCAGATTGAAGGAGCAGGAGGAGTGGGCTCTTAGCCAGTTGCAGCTTCCCTCCGATTAGGGCATTAGTTCAATTATGTCCAATTAACTTTTATTGCAGATAGTGATGATAATTACTTTCAAGTCAGTTTTTTGGCTCTAGTTGTCCCAAGGCTGAAGTATGAACTTGATGGATTTTAATAACCAGAATGATGCATTTCACTACCTCCCTGCAGTTATTTCTTTTTCTAGAACTCTTTTAGACAGGAGGTCAAAGAATTGTAAAAGTTCATCTTACAATTAAAACATATTGTCCTTTTGAAGAGTTCTATAGGGTCATATTTTAAAATAATTTTTTTAGGAGCAGTTTTAATGAATTTTTATATTCTGAGATTATACCCTTGAGTTCATTGCTGCTTATCATGGGAAAATAGACTAAGATAGAAGTAAATGTCATTCACAGAAATATGTACTTACTGTAGATTATGGTAATTGGCAAGGTGCAGTTTAGTCTTCTTCTTGCATTTGAAATTCATTTCAAAGTACAAAAGAAAACTTTGGGGACCTTCTAAAATCAGGACACTGAGAATTTCTTTAGCTCTATAGAAATTTTAGTATGTTATTTTAATAGACAGTTACGTAATCTCTTTGGAAACAATCCCTGCTAGGTGGAGAAAGAAGGATAGGAAGAAGGGAAATAATTTGTCTTCCTCTGTGGATGACTAAGTTCCTTTGTTATTTCCCTTCAAACTTTCCCTTCAGTATTGTTGTTTGATGGTTACCCTGAAAAGTAAATGGGATTGTAAGCAAAATCTTTTCTCTTTAACATATAAAAGAGTGAAGTTGATTTCAGCTAGGGCTGTTCCTAGATCTCCAGGTGATTAGCTGCTGCTTTCATTTTGGTTGTTGGTTGTTCACCTTAGTGTCTTGTTGCTAGGCATCCTTCTCAAGGGCTGCTAAATCTCCTGAGATGTCTTCATGGATGTAGCTGCATAAAAATTTTGTTAGGAATAAGTTGCAAAGGAGCATGGCAATGCATTTTTAAGAGCCTGATTTTGTTAGTGTTTATTTAAAGTAAAGGAAGAAAATTCATGGCCTGCTTGGGAAAGGACCATAATATACTTGTTCTTCCTCTAAAACTTTTCTGATTGTGCTAAATAGGAAAGAGGAGGGAAGGCTGAATGATAATCATCTTTATACCACTTCGAAGCTCTTCATTGATTATTGTTGAAAACCTTTCTGCTGTTGAATAACCAAGACCCTGCCTGCCAGCTGCTGTTGGTGTGAAATGGAGAAGCTAGCTATAGCTGGTACTTTTCAGGAAGTCTGGAGATAAAGCTTATGATGTCATTTGAAACTTTTTGTATAGTAGGAAGAATGTCAAAACTCTGTTATACTCTAGAAGATATAATAAGGCTTTTCTTTAGAGTACAGGGGAGTTTGTATTGCACTTGCTTAGGTTCAGGATGTGTATTTAGAAGAAAAGGCCTTGAAAAACTCCAAATAAAACATGAATTTGATGGAGATGTTAGTGAATGTTAGGTGTGAAGAAAAGAGGGTCATTAATAGCACCTCCTTCAGTATAAACATTTCTTTTGGAATATTTCTAAAGATGAAACTCTCCGTCTTTAGGGTAAGAGGGTTGCATGAATGCTACACAGTGGAAGCATTGCCAGAACAGAGGGAGGTTGAGAGAGAATTTGAAGTATAGACACTGGAGGAAATGTTATTCAGATAAGTGTTGAAAAGAAATTGGAATTTGGTGAGGCAGAAAGATACAGGAAATCTGTTCCAGATGGCAAGAACCCCAATGTTGGCTCTCACCAATTTAGAGGTAAGTCACCTGCATTAAGATAAAATGAGAATGGTTACCAACAGACCACTCTTTCTAACTCTTCTTAATGCTTTGCAGCCTCTCTCCCTTTCCATACTTAAACATTGCTGCCTTATTTGTTTTTTCTTAATAAAATTTCTGGAAATTCAAATTTATAGAAAAGTTGCAAGTGCAATACAGAGAACATTTTTCTTACTTAAATCATTTGAGAGTAAGTTGCTGACCTGATACTTTATCATCCATAAATACCTTAGTGTTTATCTTTTGCAATCAAGGACATTTTCCAACATTACCACAATACAACCATCAAAATCAGAAAGGTTTTTTTTAATTAAGTTTATTGGGGTGACATTGGTTAATATAATTATATAATATTCAGGTGTACATTATCATTTGACATCTGTATATTTTATTGTGTGTTTACCACCTAAAGTCCTGTTTCCTTTAGCTACCATATATTTGTTCCCCTTTACCCACTTCTCCCTCCTCTTACCCTCCTATATTTGCTCCCCTTTACCCTGTCTACCTCCTCCTTCCTCCCCCACCCTAACTAGTAACTACTAGTCTATAGTCTTCTGGTAACCACTAATCTATTAGTCCATGTCCCCGAGTCTCTGTTTGTTTGTCCTATTTATTTGTTGCTTTTAGGTTTATATCCCACATATAAGTGATATCATGTGATTTTCAACTTTTTCTGTCTGGCTTATTTCGCTTAGCATGGTTATCTCAGGGTCCATCCATGTTGTCGCAAATAGTAATATTTCATCTCGTCTTATGGCTGAGCAATATTCCATTGTATATATGTACCAAAATCAGAAAGTTAACATTAATATATTTCTATCATATAATTCTCAGAGCCCCTCTCAGATATGGCCAGTTGTACCAGTAATGTCTTTTATTGAAAAAAAGATTCAGTTCAGAATCACACATTGCATTTATTATGTCTTCTTGGTTTCCTTCAATGTGGAACAGTTCTTCAGGCCTTCTTTGACTTTCATGACCTTGATCTTATTAAATTCCTCAATTTAGGATTGTCTGATGGTTCCTCGTGTTTAATGTGTTATGCATCTGCAGCAGGGATATCATGGGACTGATGTTGTGTTGTCCATTGCATAATCTCAAGAGGTGCAGAATTCTTATTTGCCCCGTTACTGGTAATGCTTAATTACTTGATTAAGATGGTACCTGCTAGGCATTTCTAGTATAAATTTTACTTTTTTTTCTCTTTGTAAATTAGTAAATATTTGGGGAAGAGAACCTATGTAAATATCCTATTTCTCTTCAGACTTTCAATTATTAGTTTATTTATATTAGTATGAACTCGTGATTTCCTCTTTTATCCAATAGGATATAATTCGTTATTATCATTATTTGTTTTGATGTTTGGATTATCCAGATTTTGCCAGTAATCCAGGAAAAAATTATATAACTCTATGTTTAACCCTACAGATGCCCAAATGATTTGCTGTCTTTTTATTTCAAAGGATTGGCTGAAACTAAGATCTTATAAACAGTGGTAGAAAACAAAAGTTTACAGTTCTGTTCCTGGTACTTGCCTTCTTCACTCAGTGAGCTCATTCTTTATTCTTCTTAATTTTTACTGCCTAAACATCTCTTTCTGGGGTTTCCCTTATCAGTTGAGCATACTGTGGCCTGTCCTTTGACATGTCATTATTCTTTGAGCACTTCCTTCTTTTCCTGCACAGTAAGATGTACCAGATTCATCTAGTACTTTCTCTGCCTCAGCCATTTCTCCAAGGAGCCTTTGTTCCTGCTAGTGGAGAATTTCATATTAGATGCCAAGATCTGAGTGGACTCTATTAGGACTAATATTATGGATGGGGAGTAGTCACCTCATTCTCTCTGGGGATGCTGTCCTCACTGCACTTGGGTTCTGACACACCACACCAGCCCCCACCCCTCATCCCTTTGCGAATACCCTCCTCACTCTGTTTGGGTACTTTCTATTCCTAATCCAGTTATTTAACAGAGGTAACTGGGTGAAAGCTGATAAAAAAAATTATATAATTTTTAGGGAGGCCCAGAGAGAAAAATTTACAGAGTAGAAATTAGGACAGTAAATGAGTACACTGAGCGAAGGAGGCATGTACCAGGAATAGAAAAGTTGTGAACTTTTGTTTTCTGCCACTGTCCACAATATGTTAATTTGGGTAGTGTTAGCCATACTTTTAAAATAAAAGGAAGGCAAATCGTTTGGACATCTGTAAGGTTAAACATGCATTTATATAAATTTTTCCTGATTTTTCTCAGTGCTAAAGTAATCTAGAATTAAATTGCTTTGTTTAGATGGGACTTAAAATATGGTATGAGGCACATATTTGACTAGTTAGATCAGTCACACCCTGGTAAATAACAATGTTGAATGATTATGGAATTTCTCCGGACCACAGAAGGAAGCAAAAGGAAGCTGGTTGGTGAGTGAATTGTGGTACTTTGAATCCTAGAGAACTTTAAAGGACTACTTTGTTAGTTTTTATTTTGTTTTACAGGCAGTTTCTGAAATGAGGAAGCTTCCTAAAGCTAAATTCAGATCTTGTTTCACTTGGTGTTTAGTTATAAAGGTATTTTTCCAACAGAGACTGTGTCTCTGCTCTCTCTTTTTCCTGTTGATTGAGCCAGTATTCCAAATTTCATTAACTAGTTGTGGTTTGCAGAGTGTAGGAGGATGGAGTGCTCCTCTACATTAATAGGCTTTCAGTTCCTGGGTCTATTTGTGGCTCTTCTGCATTCAGAAACCCTTTAGTTTCAGAAACCTAGTAACTCCTTGGAGTGAGAGCCATAATCATTCAAGTTATAATGAGTCTCAGTGATATGGCAAGGTAAGATATTTTGATATTGCTGAGGCTACAGAAGCCAAAAGTTGTTACATATCAGGATTCCTCATGGTCTTCTAATCAGGTTGTGGAAGGAGAAGGAAGGGCCTAAATGAACAGGAATTATTAATATATCAGTCATGCCTTGTACTAGTACTTAAAATCTCCCTGTTGCCAAACTAACCCTGGAAGGCAGCAGACTAGAAGATACAGGAAGGGTCAGTGTGTTAACTCTAAGTAAAAAGTAAAACTGCATTCCCTACCTGCACTGAATTTACTAGCCTTTTTGAAACTTAAGTAGAAATGTAAGATATGTAAGCTGAATATATAGTAGATTTAGTAGATGTATAATGAAGGAGAAGTGTGAGCTTCTTTCCTCTCACTTCAATTTAAGACACTTTAGAGAGCGGAGGGATGCTTTCTGTTCGAGACCTTGGTGAGCTCTATAATGCCTAGCTTCCAAAATCCCTCATAGTACAACTGCCCAAATGGAAACTGACCTAGAAAAGGTATGAGTTAAGAGTAGGTTCAGAGTTAGTCCAGGTTTACTTCTCACATTCAAAGCAGAGCATGAGGATAGGAGGGCAAGAGTTTTCTGTGCCAGGATATTTTGAAGATGAGCGATAACTGAGTTTAATCATTTCCTGTATCATTCTCTGACATAGTGTATCATGTGAATCATATAGCTTTGCCCTGAGGAAGAAAAAAAAAAAGTCTGACCACATGAACTTAAAGCTTTTCTTTGCCTTTATGTAGTTACTTTCCCAGTGTATTTTTACCTTGGTTATAGTTGCTGGCTTATATTTGGCTGATTCCCAAATGTTAGGCTAGCAAATTATAAAAGAGTTATAGTACAAAGTGCTGATCTGAGACAGGTAATTCCCCAAATCTATAGGAAAGTCAATAGTTATAACCACACTTAAAAAATAAAACCATGGTTTAGAATTGTATGTTTTTGTTGTATATATAGTATAAGAAGAGGGATATGATAGTTGCTCAATAAATATTGACTTAAGAGGCAGCTATGGTATAGTGCATTGTTTTTCAAACATTTTTGTCTGTACCCACAATAAGGATTTCATCCCAGTAAATACACACATGTAATTTACGTAATTGAAACAGAGAATCATAAAACAATAAGATTTCTCGCTGTTAACTTTGTGATTTATTTAATTCTTCTTTTTTTTTTTTTAAAAGGCTGGTCCCAGCCTGAAGATTGCAAAATACTTATCTAATGGATTGAGTCACAAGTCTAGAAGTTAAGACAGAGAATGCAATATCATCAGGTCCCACTGTCTCAGCTGTAGACTGTTGGACAAGTTACTTAATATTTCTGAGTCTGGGTCTCCTAACCTATAGAAAGGGGGTGGTACTTGTTCCATCTACATTAAAAGATTGTCTTAAATTTCAAATGAAATTACGTAAACATGTTTCAAAATGTAAAGAACTGTAAAATGTAAGATGGTGATTTGATTCTGTTGGCAAAATAAAAAGTGACCTGGATTTTGATAAATTAGGAAAGTGATAATAGCCAACATTTAAATAATGTTCATTGCATGCATGTCAGGCCCTGGTATCCTAAACACTTGAATGTATTACTATTAAACCTATTTAACCCTTACAATAATTCTGGGAAGTAGGTAGATTTTACAGATGAAATTAAATGTCTTAACCCAAGGTCTCACAGCTAGTAAGTGGCAGAGCTGGGATTTAAAGCCAAAGTCTTGTTTTAACCACTTTGATATAGTGCCTCTTGTTAATCCAGATTTCTTAAGGTTTTTGGAGCTGTAGTTGACATTTATCTTTATAGGCATACCTTGGTGGTATTGTGGGTTTGGTCCCAGACCACCAAAGTAAAGCAAGTATCACAATAAAGTGAATTGCAGGGGTGGCTTCATAGTGTAGTGGTTAGCATGTCTGCTTTACACACATGGGTGCTCCAGACCCCCTGAGTGCACCCAGGGTGTCGGGCCCCAGGTGTATGCTGTGAGCGTGTGGGAGCCAACACTCTGCCTTCAGAGATCCAGTTTTTAAAGGGAAACGACAACATAGGGCAGAGGTGGAAGTGTATGTGGGGGATTAAAGATGAGCGGGGGAGGGGCAAATAAATAAATAAATAAACAAGTGAAGTGCATGAATTTTTTGGTTTCCCAGTGCATATAAAAGTTATGTTTACACTATACTGTAGACTATAAAGTGGACAATAGTTTTATGTCTTTTTTTTAAAAAGTACATATCTTAATTTAAAAATATTTTATTGCTTTAAAAGGTTAACCATCTGAGCCTGTTGGAAAAATGGTGGCGATACACTTAACTTAGTGCACAGTTTCCACAAACCTTAAATTTGAGAAAAACACAATATCTGCAAAGTGGAATGTATGTCTATATGTGAATTTTCCCCTTTTGAAAATGATTTGTCCTTGCCACTCATTTTTTTCTAGGTTACTTCCTTGGCTCTGTTGGTTTTATGTTCAAGAAATGAGAGCTAATTAGCATGTTATCCTAAACTAGATACAGTAGTCAGTCTACTTCTTCTTACTCAAGGTTTTGCTTTCCACTGTTTCAGTTACCTACATGGTAAACTGGAGTCTGAAAATGTTAAATGGGAAATTACAGAAATGAGCAATTCATAAGTTTTAAAAATTGTGCACCATTCTGACGAGTGTGATGAAATCTCAAACTGTCCCGTGTCGTCCCACCCAGGACATGAAATCATCTCTTTGTCCAGTGTATCTACTCTGTATATACTTCCTGCCCATTAGCCACTTAGTAGCTATCTTAGCTATCAGATACTTTGAGAGAAACCACATTTACATAACTTTATTACAGTATATTACTATAATTGTTCTGTTTTTATTATTGTTAATCTCTTACTGTGCCTAATTTATAAATTAAACTTCATCACAGGGATGTGCAAATAGAAAAAAGCATAATATATATAGGGTTTGGTCTTATGCCTGGTTTAAGGTATCTACTTGGGGGTCTTGGAATAAACCTCCCCCTGGATAAGGGGAAGACTACTGTAGTCCAGGAATGAGAATTTATTCCCACAAAATGCTGTAATACATTTGATGGTAAACTATAAGTGACATCATTGTTTTTATGTATGTATAATAAATTTTACAAAATTATTATATTTACATAATGTATATTATAAGCATCTTTTTGTCTTCAGATATTCCTTAACAATATTTCTTTTTAAATTGGCAGTCATGCTAATTTTTTTAGATGAAATATCTCATAATTATATAACCTCGTCCTTGCTTTTGGACATTTAGATTATTTCCAGTTTTTACACAGTTATGAACAGCACTGCTGTGAAGAGAGTCATATGTGGATCTTTTTTCACATCTCTGATTGTTTCCTCAAATTAGATTTTAGAAGTGTAATTACTACATCAGAGTATGACTATTTTTTGAACTGTCACTTAACTTTCTAGAAAGACATCAATTTAACATCTCACTCTAGTGACTCTAATTCATTATAGCCTTGACTCAGTATGTATTAGATTTTAAAACATGTTTGCAATTTTTCAGTAAAATATAAAGCCACATTTCACTTAATTTATACTTCTTTAATTATTAGATAGTTGTACTCTCTTTTTTAAAAGAAATTTTATTTATTTATTTACGGTGACATTGGTTAATGAAATCCAGTAAGTTTCAGCTATACATTTTTTTTTAATTCCCCCCGTTTCTACCCCGACCTACGGATGTTGCCATCTCCCCTTAAGAACTGGATCTCTGAAGGCGGGATGTCCTCTCACGCGCTCATGGCACACACTCAGGACCTGGTACGCCCAGGTTATGAACTGTACTTCCACTGGGGCTTGAACCCAGGACCTTCTGCGTGTAAAGCAGATGTGCTAACCACTACTACATGGAACTACCCTTAGCTGTACATTTTTAACAGTAAGGCAAATATATATTTACATTGTGTGTTCACCTCCCTACACTCTTTCTTATATATTTAGTAGTTGCTTATATTTCTCCACCTGACTTTGGTGGGAGGAGTTGTGTCTTCATTCCCCTTGCGTATGTTCAGATGTTGCTGTAGAGCCTCTCTCACTGCTTCCATTCATAACTTTTCAGCACCTGTTCAAAATTTCAATTAGGAATTTTCTGCAGTTTTGATAAACTACCTTTTTATACTGTGTAAATCAGTGTTACTCATTACATAGCAAAAATAAAGGTGTATAAATGTCTCTTGAAATTTCTAAACCTAGCAGTGAACTTCAGTAGGCACTTTAGACCCACAAAAGGAAAACACCTCTGTACCAAGGTCAGGAAATGCAGGCATACACAGACTTAAATGCTCTTCTCTAGACTTGTTTCAGAATAATAACACGTTGTTGTATACCCAGAATGATGTGAGCTGTCTAAGTGGTCTTAAGTCTCTTAAATTTCTTTCAGCCTTCAAACTTGAAAGTCAGACTCTCAACTGGTTTTTAAAGAGCCTGCTCTTTGATGAGTTGATTCTGAGGCAAGGGAGTCAGTTGCTAAAGGAATCTGGCCTCTGTTATACCTCATGTAGTTGAGGGGAGGAGAAAGGGTGTGAATAAGCATCTTGTCTAACTGATCTCTAAACACATTCTTGCAAATATTTTAACAGCTTGCTAAATTTTTAAAATTCTTTTTCAGTATTGTGGCTATGATCTCTAAGATTACCGAAGCTACACTTGGGAACTGCCTTTTCCGTTTTTATCGGAATGAATACTTGTCTGTGCCTGGCTTGTTATAGGACTTTCTGACAGCCTGAGACTTAACCCAGTGTTGATACCTTTTCTGCAGATTTCCCTTCTAAGGAATAGTTTCCTCAGTATCCTCATGTGGGTGTGAGATCAGTGCTTCTCTCTCACAAGGCAACTCTTTTTTCATGGATGGTGTGGGACTCAGGACTTTGACGATTAAAAATTGCCACAGAATTGTAGCATATTTGTTGAATTGTATTTTATCTGAATAATAATTTGAAACTTTCTGATTTAGTACAAGTTCTGCAGGAAATTGTAAAAGGTAAATATCCAATATTTGTGTCTTATCTCAAGGAAGCGGTTTCTTCTGGTTTCTTCTCATTGTCTTACTGGGCACAATCTCAGGTATTAGGGGTAAAATTCTACCCGTCTGACAGTTCTACTTGCGATTATGAATGTGGTTAAATGCAGAGGTCAGTCTATCTTGGTTCAGCTTAAGTTATAGTGATAGGGCTTTGGGAACTCAAACCTATTACATACCATAATGAAAAACTGCAAGTTTTGATTTAGCTGCCTGCAATAAACACAGACTGCATTTAATATATTTAGGAACACTGACTTGCACTTCAAGGGGATTAAAGCACAGATGGCAAGTGACTTTTCAAGACAGTGCAAAAGTGGTACCTGGGCGCTTTTTTTTTTTTTTTTTTTTTTAAATTTCATCTGGCTTCTCTGAGTTAGGTACCTAAGCACACAAATGCACAGACACTTGTTGGCACTTGTATTACCCATGTTTTCAGATAGTGCTGAGCTTTCAACAAAGTTTCAGAATGATCATCCTGAACATCCATCTTTCTTTCTTGGTCTTTCCCCCAGCCTAGAGTTGTTAGGTCACAATTTCAAGTGACTTTTAGGCCCCCTATTGGGTTAAAAATAGAGAAGAAGGTTGTCTTTGATCAATGGCTGAACTTTATTTAGGTTGGGTAAGTAGTGAAAAGTGCACTTTAGTTGGAAGTTCACAGTTACCTGAACTGACAAAATTACCTGTTGAATAGGATTTCATTGTAACAGATGATAAAGAGGACTGATTTTGTAGTCTGATTTGATAAACATGTAATTTTTGCCATCTTTGGCCCTGTTTCTTTCCTCAGAGCAGTATTTTGATGTTTCCCTTAGGTTTTAACTTACTTTCTGGGACTTTAGGAGTAAAGGCTCAGGGAGCAGCAGTAAGATAAGACTTTTTTCCCTCTTAACTAAAAGTAGTCTTTTTAGTAAGCCTTTTAGCTTACGGATAAGGAAGTGTAATTAGAAATAGTGATGACTTTTTTTTTCTGTCCATCCTCTGTGTACAGAGTGGAGAGTGAGGAGATGCCCAGGCCGAGAGGGAAGCAGGGCAGGGGTGATCATGGGATCTATACAGGCATGCCCGCTGCAGGGTTTGGAGGGGTGCAGTGAAGGGTGGACGCAGGCAAAACTTTACAAGGTGATAGCTCTTTTATTTATGCCATTTCTCATTGTTAATTAGATTCTCTTAAGATGCATGTGTACAAGATTTTTACTGTTGGATGTATTTTATACAGTGGAGTCAAATAACAAGGGGTCTAACATTTTCTTTACCGGGGGTCTCAGATGGCATTGCTCTCGATTTCACTTTTAATTAAAGCTTATAAATGGCAGATTTAAATTTTGAACCATAGCATGAATCAGAAATTGGGCTAGTCACCCTTTGCGGGGGTTCTTTTTGAAGGTAGAGTTTGGAAAGCAGGAGAGAGAATTGGAAAAAAATACTAGAAGGCATAGATTGTGGGTAGTGAGACTGCTAAGAAGTGATGGCTCTAGATCACTTCACCACCACCTCCTCAAGTAAAAATTCCTTTATCTTTTTTCCCCCACTTTTTCCAACAAAAAAACATACAAAGAAGAGTCTTCCTCTTCCTCATTTCCTTTCCCTTCAGTGATCTTAGCATAAGCAGAGACAAGCAGTACAAACACAACACAGGCCTATCCTAAGGCAGAGATGGTTCTTTATGAGGTGCCACTCAAGAAAACATTCTGTAAGGTCACAACTCTAATAAAACCTCTTATCAGTCTTCTGAGGTGGGGGGAGGAGCATAGATGAAAGTACCTTTGAGTTTTCCTAGTGGGGACAAGGGTTTTGTCCCTTAATTAGAGGTAGTCTGGGAAATGCTGGCACTTGTGTGAATGCCCCAGGAGAGTTTGAACACCTTGGTTCTGTGTTCACGTGATACAGTAGTCCCCCTGCTTAGGGGAGCAGCTGGTGAAAGGAAAACTGGCTAAGAGTTCACAGGGAGGCTCTGCCAAGGAGATCTTTTTTTCTTTCTCCACGGTGTCTGCAGTTCACTTGGCTTGAGCTCCGGGTCACTACTTGATTCTGCTCAGAAGTCAGGACTTGAATGTTGAGGCCCTTTTAGAAGGTAGTTGCTAGTGATGATTTCTGTGTCTAATTGTGCTTCCAGAAATATCAGCTGTAAAATTATATTGGACTTTACATTTAAGAGAAACCAGATGGTAATCAAAATGTGTGGGTAGTTTGAATTTTTTAAATAAAAGGCCTGGCTGAGCTGCCAGGCCTCCAGAGGAGTGCTTTTATACTGTGCCTCCCTGCTTTCTACATGGGTTATGGAAGAAAGTTACTTCCTTCGTGTTTTGTCACAGTCCTCATGACCTGCCCACATCAGGCCTTCCCCATCCTAGCAGAGTCTGATTCTCGACTTCAGTGAAACTGGGCAAGTAGCTTGAAGACTTCCTTAATATAGAAGGCAGTCTTTTGGAAAGGGTGGCAGATAGATCCCTGAACTTCTAAAGAAAGGGTCGCAAATTAGGGGCTGTAATCTTAGCCCAAATGATGCCAGTGAGAGCTCAAGAGTATTTTAGACTTATTGTGTGGGTCTTGTTGGGGACATAATCATGGAGGGCTCCAAGCTCTGGTTTCTTTTTTACTCATTCACTCCCTCCTGCCAAAACTGAAAATTGACTTTCTGGAGTCTTTACAGTGTTCATCTTTTATTTTTTCTCCTTTATTCACTGTCAGTAAATCCTTTAATGGCTCTTTGCCACAATTTAGCTGGTTTAATTCTTTCCTGATCTATTGAAACCATAGTTTAAAAAAAAAAGAAAGAAAAAGAAAAGCCAGAGTTGTGGGTTGAGGGGCAATATTTTATGGTCAGTTCTTAAAATCCACACCCGCTACTCATCTCTCTTTGGTTGCAGACATCAAGATTTAATAGATATATCAGAGATTACAGTGATCATTCATAGATTGGTTCCTTCCAAAAAGTACAGGGAGAGAATTTTTCTGCAAGATGGCTGAGTGAATGTGTTCTTTGTACTTCCTTCATTACAGTATCTCAGTTATTGAGATGAAGTACAGGCCAGGAGGTGGTAGTATGCTCAGCATTTTGGGAGAGCTGCAAGACAGGCTGCTGTGGCTAGTAGAGTCAGTGTGAGGGTTGGGGGTAGGGGAGGGCGATTAGAAGATGAGGTCAGAGAGGTAGTAATAACAGAATATGGAAGGCCTTGTGGGCCATGATAGGCTTTTGTATTTTATTCTAAATGAGATGGTAAGTCATTGGAGATTTTTGAGCTGATATGATTTCCAGTTTAAAAAAATAAATTACTCTGGCTGCTGTGTGGAGAATAGATTAAGTGATGGGGCAAAGGTGGAACAGAGAAACCATTTAAAAGACTATTGTAGTAATCCAGGCTAAAAATGATGAGATGACAAATTAAATTATTACCTCTCTCCAGAAAAGGTTGGGATACCTAATTAAGGAAACATCACTAAAGCCCATCAGACAGCCCATTTCACAATATTAGGCTCCAGTATTTATTAATTCCCTTTTTTTCTTTGGAGTTTGCCCTCAGTTATAGGACCATAGGGGAGAGGTTATTAAATAGAGATCAGCATTCACAGGGGATGAGATTCTAAACAGTACCTCAGTCATTGGACCCCAGCAGAAGACTTTTAAATTTTTCAGGCACTGGAGTTGGCACACTGTTCATTCTTTAACCCACCCACTAGAGACTAAGAAGACTGAATCTGTGCCAGAACTCTTGGGCAGCTCTGTTCTCATTGAGGCATTCAATCTTCCATTCTTTCTACAGTTGCTATCTTAAACACAGTTTGAGCAGCTTCTCTTACAAAGTGTCTTTTCAGCTACCTGGCCTTGGAAGCTGGAGCTCTCTGATACTCATCATGACAAGATGGTGTCACATACCTGAGAAGGCTCTTTAAGAGAAAGAAAGAGGTTTAGTGGTCTTTAACATTTGAGCTTTCCCCCCATTTCTCTTTTGTTGTGATCTAAAGCCTTATTATGCCACCTTGATTTCTGGGTTTTATAGTATGAGAAAGGAATTTCAGGTGTTTTAGTACATTATATTTGTTTGAGAAAAGCTTGGTCTTTGATATACAGAGAACTTGGCATTGCTGACAAGGTTTTCTTCCCTATAAAAGGCCACCTCAATGTCTGCTTGCTTGGACTGTGTACATCTTATTGGTAGACAACACCAATGAACCCATGCCATCTTGACATAATATCAGGATCGCCTGCCCCTTCCTTTATTTCCCCTGGGAGCAGTACAGCTTTATACAACTTTTTTTTGCAGGGGTAGGGTGGTGGGGGGTGGGAGGCAGAGAACGGGTAGAGATTCAGGAGGTCTAATTGTGTGATAGGAAAGGTGATTCCCCAGAAACTTACAAACAGCATTTGATTTAACAGTAGTTAATTGTGTCTCCTAGGATGCTTTGCTCCTTCTTTCTTTTAAAAGTGAGTTCAGGTTACTGGAGTCACAAGTCAAATTTTAGGTGCGTTTACAACTTGTATATCATGTTGCCTCTAGAAATGCCTAAGTGCCCTGGCTCCCAACCAGCCCTGTAAATAGACTGAGGATGGCTCTTTGAGGCCCAGCTCTCTTCAGGAATACTGGTCTATTTTCAGGGAGAAATCATTATTTCCCTTCACCTTAGAATGTGTTCTGTCGTTTCTGTTCCTGCCTTAGTTGGGGCACAGATGAGAGTCAGTATGCCATTTATCCAGCAGCCCGATGGGCCTGTCTAAAAGCCAATGATAGGGAGAGGCAATCTCCAGGAAATGCAAATGCCAATGAGTGCATTTAGAGCTTGTGAGCATAAAAGACCTTACAGATGTATCTGTATTTTTCATTTTATCGTATGGATAGGTATTTTCCAGTTTTTATTTTCTCCACCTCCTCATCTGAGCTGAGTGAAATATCATTTTACCCATAGTAATAGTTGGGGGCAAATTATTTCTGCAGATAAAGACATAGATATATTTTCAACCAACATGCTGTTAATTAAATTGCTTATCTATCTAAACTTGCTCCTGTGCTGCTCATATCAGATGTCCTTGCTATCTTCCTTGAATGAGTTCCTATTATGTTCCATGACTTTGTTTTTTGTTCATTACAGTGTGAGTGACTGCCCCATGTTGTGTTGATGCTGGTCTGCCATGCTAGCCTGTCTACCAGGGCCAGGTGACCTGTCCTTTCAGCTTCTTTCTCACACGCAGATGAACACTGGACTTCAGAAATGTGAGTACTGTAGAAGAATGTGATACTTTATCTTCTCCCTACATTTGGGTTACTTTAGAGGCACATCTGAGGTACATTGACCATGAACTTTTGTATCTCCAAGATATTCTGCAGCACAAACAGAAGAAAGCAGTTGTAAAACTTGTCAGCAATATGAGACACTTCTCAGTCAGAGAGGTTCTCTAAAATACTAGAATTTCCCAGTATGTATGACATCTTAATTTTAAATGTTGCTGATAGCTGTTTGTTCAGCAACAAAGCTATACGGAGTTTTACAAAATATATTTATGTAATATATATATAATATATATTATATACATATGTATGTATGTATGTATGTATGTATATGTGTGTGTGTGTGTATATATATATATATATATATATATATATCTCATCCTTCAAAAAGGAGTTTCTCAGTTTGAATCCCCATGAAGAACTGAATGAAAACACAGCCCAGAGTACCTACTATATCTCTAAAGCAAACTATTTACACTGTTCTGTTGATTTTAACTCTCTGAGCACTCTCTACCATGGAAACAGACAGTTCCCTTTGGTTTAGCTGTCTGCCTTCTGAGCTAGTGACCTCAGTTTCACAGCAAGTAAAGGAGCTTTCACCTTCAGAGGGCTAGGGAGCTAGCTTTCGCAGTATCTCTGGGTGTGTTCCTGCTAATATACTTCCCACAAGACTGAGCTTTTAAGAACTGTCTATTAGAGTCATGTCTTAAACTGGCTAGAACTGGGGTTTTATACTTCATACTTTCCCAGATTTCTACCTTCTATCCTTACACAGCATGATGTGCAAGGAAAAGATTCTATTCCTGGATCATTACTATGTACAGTATCTTCAAGTGTCAAAATGGCCCTAAATTTGGAATAGACCTTCCTTTCAGAGCAAAAAGGAGAAATCAGTGAGGCATCTGGGCTTACCCTTTAACAGAGAAGGTGCTTTAGCAACTTACCTGAGTCTTTTATGACAGGGTTTGGCCAACTTTTTCTGTAAAGGGCCATGTGGTCTCTGTTGCATCTACTCAGCTCTGCTGCTCTAGGGCAAGGGCAGCTGTAGACAATATGTAAACAAATGTGTGTGACTGTGTTCCAATAAAAAACTTTTTATAAAAACATAGCAGCTAGATTTTGGCCTGCAGTCTATAGTTTGCCAACCCCTGCTCTGAGATCATCTTCAGAAGTTAATAATGACCTAGCCTCTTGACTTTTCTTTGAGGGAGAGTAAGAGTCAGAGCCTGGCTAGTTTCAGGATTTGCACAATCAGCTTGCATAATGACAGAACTGAAGGTCTTCCTTCTACATCTGCCTGACACAATAGGCAGGTTCTACTGTACCAGTTTTTCCCCCAGCCTTTCTTTTAATAAATGATAACTGAGTGATGATGTTGTACTTGCTCCCTGGCTACCCAAATCTACAATGCTAATTGTACTGTGACTGGTTCTGGACTTCCAGGGATACAATAGAGAGGGTGTATACTAGGAAGCATACAAGAGGATGACAAAAGAGTGGCACTCTCTGTCTTCTGGATGCTTTAATTCAGACAGCTTCACCCAGATATATGATAATCAAGGATGAGCCATTTGGTAAATTGGCAGCTTTATCTTAGGTGCTAACTTTGGATCTCCACTTCCTTCTCTGCAAAGCATCCCCTAAATAGCCTCTGCCAACTACTGTCCCCAATCCTATATTTGAGAATTGAGATACCCTTCTTTCCTGGTTTCAGGTTCACTTGTCCATTGGAGGACAGTATATTTTAATCCCTTTGGACTCTCTTGTTGCTATTCTTAACAAAACACACCTTTGCATAGGAGAAATCCTATTGGTATTTTTAAGCTCACTTGCTTTCTTCTCTCCTATCCCAAAATGTATGATGAGAAAAAGAAATCCTTTCTTGAGACTTATAGCTGTTAGTATTAAACATTTATAGTTAAGGTGAGATGGAGCATGAACTGTCTCTTTTGGGAACCAGCAGCTGAAGAGCTGATCAGAGCCCAAACCTATCATCTATAGAGACCTTAAAACCAGTTTCATGACTTTGGCCTTCCTCTGTCCCCCATCCTCAGAAGGGTCTTATAAGTTGCTAGAAACACAGAGCTTGGTATCTGGTGGGTTAGAGATGGGGTACATATGTTTGTAGCTTACTGTGCTTTGTATTGTAAGAGTCAGCTCGAGACAGGAGAGATGGATCAGGGGTCAGGAGATGGGCTATGTGGCTTCTTGGCCACCTGGCTAATCACTTTTCCCCAGATTTGAGCTGCCATATGTACAGAATAACAGGATTTTCTCTCCTCCCCTTCCTTTTCTGTGTGTGTAAGACTATATAATGCTTTTCCTATCCTAGATATGTAATTTTCTATAGGGCAGGCCAAATTAAAGAACAACTTGGCTTAGGATGGATCCTTTACTTGGTAGAGGACCACAGTAAAGGTTAGGTAGATATCCTCCTAGAGCTTTTCTAAATTATATATTCCATGATGTCACTTGCTTTGAGAGTGCTCAGCCATTTTGGAACTCTGTACTTGAAAATTTGTTTTCCTCTGACTCATCTTCTCTCATTTCCCCAGAAAATGTATTTCTGGACATTTTTTCTTCATTAAAACCCCAAGCCTCTGCTCCTATATCCTCAGCTCATGGTCAGGTATGTCGTAGTGGCTCAGTAAATATTTCTGGGTGAATGGCTGAAATGACCAAAGGTACTTTTTTCTCAAATCATTTTTTGGACAATAACTTTGACCCCTTGTAGACTTTTGGGGCCTGCGACAAATAGCAAAATTTTCATTTTGTGCTGCTTCTTTGTATGCTTATCTGCCCTCTAGTGGCAGGGCCTGGAAATAGTGAATTGGCCCAAACGCTGGATAAACTCACATCAGAAATATTAGTTTAACATTTGTTGAGTGCTTACTATGAGCCAGGCACTATCTTGAGTATTTTTATATATGCTCTTATTCATTTTTCAGTAATTTATTTTGGGAAACTCACTTATCTTTCTTTTAAAGATGAGGTACAGAGTACCAATTGCCAACATCACATTACAGTTCAAGTGACTATGCTAGAACTCACACTCGGTCAGACTCCAAAGCCCGCATTAGAAACATACTGCCTGTGCCTCCTCACCTATAAATTTATATGTTCCGGCTGCATATGCCACCGGTGTCTTCTGACCTTCAAAATGGAATACACAGGGAGGTCCCTGCAGGGAAGCCTGAATTCAGGGAGATTTTCTCTTCCACCCCACCCCCTAGTCCTTGGAATAGAGAACAGTACTTTCTGCTACTTTTAACTCATACTCAAGTTCAGGCAGTTCTACAGTTGGGACTTCTTTGGTCAGGTCACTTTGTCCTGTCTGTGGGCAGACTCAGCCACACCTGCTATCCTTGAATAGTAAATATCGACAGCCTTTGTTTCTGTCCACAGAGCTTCTTCCCATTCATTAACTCTCTTGATCTAAGTAATTCTATGAGGTATAAGAGCAGGTATCATCCTTGTTTAGAAATGAATGACTGAGACTCTGGGTAGTCAGATAATAAAGCCAGTGCTTGAATCGATCTCTTATTTTTTTCTAACCAGATTTTCTATTCTTTACACTGCCTTATGTCTTGATTAATGACACCACTGGTACCCAATATTTAAATAAGTTTCTTACAAAGCTGTGGTATCTATAGTAGCTGTGCACTCAGGGGAAGATGTTTTAGAAGAAAGAAAAGCTCCAGGTTGCCTGTGTAGAGACTGAGATAAGAAAGTATTGAGAAAAACTTTGCTTTTTTAAGGGTTGGGCTATAGTTCTGGTATGTGAAATGGATGGCTGTATTCCCACAATATGGCCTGTTATCCAGTATACTCATCTCATCCATGAGATTCTTCCTTGACGAAGATATTATATATAGCCTGTGTCCATCTTCCCCACCCATACTTCCCTTTGATTCTGATTCTTTTATTTGAATACCCTTAGTCAACATCAGTGGAGGCAAGACAAAAAGAACTAATCATTATAAGTGTCTTATTTCTACTTCTGAATGAGGCCAAGATCTCTTTTACTTATGCTATCTTAAGAAAAAAAAAAACAACCTGAGAGTTGGTACTGACTTGGAACAAGGAACAATATTTTATTCAGCAGCTACTGTATCTCTCTCTCTTACTTGGCCTTCAAGGGGAGAAGCCCACCAACATTGAGGGAAGCCCAAGATTTTAATGCCTGTCTGAACTAAAACCTAGCAGCTTTGGACTCCCATTCCTCAGCCCCACTTGTTCAGTCAGGCAGTACCTATACTGATGGCTCTTACCGAGTATTCACTACATGTCTGCTCTGGATAAGGCACTGAACTAGGAGTGTCACGATTTGACCAGTCAGACACCTAAGTACAGTGGCTGACCAGGGCAGCTTCTAATGCAGTTCTGGTGCTATGAGTTTAGAGACACTCTCTCAGTGATTCCAGACTTTTTTTGGTATCTTCTTGTTCAGGAGAATATAAGAACTTGGTCAGAAAATGGCCCCACTTTATGGAGACTGAAGCCCATTCAGGGACAGTGCCTTATAAAAAGCAGCAGAACTCAGAATCTGCTCTCAGAGCTTTGAATCCCCTCATCAATTGGTTACTACCTAGTGGATGGGAAAGATTTTTGGGCCTCTCTGCCTTTACCCTCAGTTGTCACCATCACATGCATACTTTTAAGATCTCCAAATTAGTCATCTTATAGACATTTCATTTATGGGTAGAGCATTTATTCTGTACTCATAAATAAAGCAGACCCTTAAATATGTTGATGTGCCTGCTAAGTTCAAGTGCCAGTATTTGGAAGCACAAATTTTTCCTTTCCATACCCTTTTTGCTAAATTCTACCTTGTTTAGTATGGGTCCAAATCTCTCTACCCCTCCTAGTCTTGAGCTTTTTCTGTTTTCAACAGCAGTTTCTAAGCAATTGCTGCCAGCTAACCAGCAATGTCACCAAAGGATGGCAACTATGCCCTCTTCCTTCTAGTACACTCACTAGCCTACTTCTATTTCAGTTGATGTCCAGTGATATGACTCTGAATGAGATCTCCTTGAGCCAAGCCAGCTGAAGCCACAAACTGGGCATTTAGTCAGCTTAGTCCCTGGTCTGTATGCCTGCCTCCAGCAAGGGGAGGAAGTAGGGAGGGAGTCAGCTAGCTGAGCCTAGGCTTCCAGCCAAGCATCCTTCTTTCTGCTTTGGGCAGTCTGTGTACTTAACTCACTCAGCAAATCTTTATTGAGCACCTGTGTATACTCAGGGGAGACCCTTTCTCAGAGAGTGGAATAACAGCAGAGACCCCTTGCAGAAGCCTAGCATCCTTAAAGAGCTCTTGATCTCAGAACCTTTTCCTTATTGACTAGAAGCACAATATCCGCTGGAGCCCCCTGATGGGAGGCAACTGGAGATGGGAACAAAGAGACTGTTAACATTAATGAGGCGCATTGAATGGGTATTTCCGTAGTCTCCAAAGGAAGGCAGGTTTTTCCTCTTTTATTTTGGAAAGTAACAGCTGACAAGGGCCGAATATAGACTATTTTTGGCTCTCAGGACTTTAAAGATTCTCTGAATCCTTTCTTCTCATATTCTTTCACTGCGACCCTGTCATTATTGTAACCCCCCACAAGGAAATAAATAAAGCCTTTTGATCTTCACCCAGTCAGGCTGAGAGTAAGCTGTAAACAAAAGTGAACTTGTGACATAGGCATGGGGGAGGGATGTTGGCAGCTTAACTCTGCTCCTAAAAAAGAAGCATCCTGTCCACTGTGCCAGGATGCCCACCCAGTAGGCATGGTGCCCCAGCTGCCAAGGCCAAAGAAAAAGCGGATGCCTCACTGGCTGCTGCAGAGTGAAGAGTAGTCATTCTGGGTATTCTCTTAAGCCCCAGGTGTCCTGGGGAAGGGACTAAGTGGCCACAGAGGGCCCTGACAAGCAGCTCTGCTTAGAACTTTCAACCCCCAGACAAGCATGGGCTGGTAGGAACTCAGAGTTCCATATAAGAGAGTTACCTCTGTGAGAATTTGCCAAGGTCTGGCTCTACAAGATACAGGACTTTTGAAAGTTGCTCTGCTATTCCAGTCTTTAATGCTCTCATTTGTAAAAGCAGAATAGTGATAGTACCTGCTTTCTAAAGCAGCAGTAGGTATTCATTGATATAGCCTGTCAGTTAGCCCAAGGCCTGGCCCATTGTAAGCACTGACTAAAAGTTAGCAGTGCTGTTATCTTGGGGGCTGAGGCTGGGTCTGTGGCTGAGGCTGGGTCTGCAGCTGAAGACTAGAGATGACAATTTAGCTAGCTCCCCACGTCCTCTACCATAGGGCCTCAAAAAGGAAATCTAGAAGGGCTGATTGGCTTGGCACTGATGAGCTCCCTCTCCTTCTTTGCTCTCCTTCCTCTTCTCTCTCTCTAGGGGACACTACACAGAAAATGAGAACTGCTCACTATCCCACCCCAGCCGAATTGGACGCGTATGCTAAGAAGGTCGCAAACAACCCACTGACTATAAAAATCTTCCCCAACAGTGTGAAGGTTCCCCAGCGGAAACACGTTCGTCGTACTGTGAACGGCCTCGACACATCAGCCCAGCGCTACAGTCCCTACCCGACTCAGGCTGCCACCAAGGCAGGCCTGCTTGCCATTGTCAAAGTGCCAGCCAAAAGCATACTCAAGGACTTTGACGGCACCCGAGCCCGGTTGCTCCCTGAGGCCATCATGAACCCCCCAGTGGCACCCTATGCCACTGTGGCACCCAGCACTTTAGCCCATCCCCAGGCCCAGGCTCTGGCCCGCCAGCAGGCCCTGCAGCATGCACAGGGTCTGGCCCATGCCCCTCCCCAGACGCTGCAGCACCCTCAGGGTATCCCGCCACCCCAGGCACTGTCCCACCCTCAGAGCCTCCAGCAGCCTCAGGGCCTGGGCCACCCTCAGCCCATGACCCAAACCCAAGGCTTGGTCCACCCTCAGGCCCTATCTCACCAAGGTCTCCAACACCCCTCCAACCCCTTGCTGCATGGAGGCCGGAAGATGCCAGACTCAGATGCCCCCCCGAATGTGACCGTGTCTACCTCAACTATCCCCCTTTCAATGGCGGCCACCCTGCAGCACAGCCAGCCCCCGGACCTGAGCAGCATCGTGCACCAGATCAACCAGTTTTGCCAGACGAGGGCAGGCATCAGCACTACCTCAGTGTGTGAGGGCCAGATCGCCAACCCCAGCCCCATTAGTCGCAGTCTGCTCATCAATGCAAGCACCCGGGTGTCGACCCACAGCGTCCCCACACCAATGCCTTCATGTGTGGTCAATCCCATGGAGCACACCCATGTGGCTGCAGCCGCATTGCCTGCCACAGGCCCTGTCAACCTACCCACGGGCATCTCTCGAGCCCCCACTGGCTACCCTAGCGACCTCAAGCCAGTCACCTGGAACCAGCATCAGCTGGCCCACCTACAACAGATGTGCAGTGAGGCTGGTGGGACGCCAGCCCCTGGCCTGACAGGCAAACATGGGGCAGGACGCGAGTTGGCAGGGCCTGGCTTTGTGGGCAAGGCCCCTTCCTACCCGCAGGAACTCTGCCTGGCACAGTCGTTCCATCTGAAGCCACCTCTGGAAAAGCCAACCCCGTCCCCTCCAGTCAACGGCCTGGCAGCCCCACTGGCCTACCCCAATGGTCACTACTTCCAACCCCTGTGGAACAACATTTTGCCCACTCCCAATAGCGACAGCTCGGGGTCTCAAGACCTCACCATGCCGTTCCATGGTGGGCAGCCCACGGGTGCACCCCTCGACTGTGCAGCGGCTGCTGGGGCCCACTACCGAGCAGGGACCGGGGGCGGTCCAGTGGCAAGCCAAAACAGCTTGATGCAAACAGTGGATTACCTAAGTGGGGATTTCCAGCAGGCCTGCTTCCGAGAACAGAGCTTGGCTATGCTGGGCAAGACCCACCGAGCCCCTGGCAACCGAGCCCCTGATCCCACAGATAGTCGAAGTCTTCATATTCAGCACCCTGGGTATAGATAGGTTGTCCTGGTGCACTCTACAAGCTACACATCACCTTCCTGGAATTAGTCTTTCTTTTGAATAATGGGATAGTTTCAAAGTTTTACTGCTCCAATGTGATCATTAGATGTCTAAGAAAGGGAATTTGGTGGGATCTAATTGAGATCAGAAGAGGATCCTCTATGCCCTCATCCTCTCTGCCACCAGCCCCAGCAGCTCTGGGGTTATATTAGGATCTAATCCCAACCCCCTAGGCTTTTCTCTCTGCTGCTCCCTACGTTGCAGTCCCACTATTGTGTCCCATCTTTTCCCTAACCCCTCAGCATTTCCCACCAGCAGTCTCCTGGCTTTTCCTGCTCTGCCTGTTTCCCTTAGAACTCAGGTGCGAGCTAATGGAAGGGCCTTAGGTGAGATAGCTGTAGGTGCCCAGTCCCCTCAGCTAGGCCTCTCCCTGTCTGTCTCACTCTGGGACTAAGAAGCCAGACTTCTCTAGTGCTCTGGGAGGTAATTTCTTATTCACCCAAAGACCTCAAATCAAAACTGAGCGGTCTTCATCTCCTCCCTGCCTCTCTCCATTTCTCAAGGCTTTGTTTTACATCTACATTGATCCAAGAGCCAGTATACTTGTCTTTGCCACACACTCAAGGGCATCCTGTAGGTACTTGGCCATAGCCTTGAGATTTGGGGGGAAATAGTCTGTCTTTGTGTTTGTATCTTGGTTTCTGACTCCCTCTTCCAGACCTAGAGAAATGCAGTGACCATCCAGGATACCCAGGATCCCTTTCTCACTGTTACCTCTCTCCTAACTCACCTGCTGCCCTCATCCCCTACCTCCCTCAAAAAAAGTAAGTGAAACAAACTGATCTTACTTGAGGAATTAGTAGGTAAGGAATGATCACATTGGAGTTAAAAACACCAAAAAAAAAAAATTGATTCTCTCTACACTGGCTAAGCATATTGCTCTACACTGTAATTTTAAATGTCATGTTTCTGTATGAATGTAGTGTGGGTTTGAATAGCATTGTGTGTGAGTGGCCCCACAGGTACATTTTCCCTCTAGTCACCTCTTCACAGCCCCTTAGTTTGATGAAGAAAGAAGGAAAAACACAAAGCCTTAAGCTCTTTGAATTCTTCCTTTACCAAATAAGCATGGTTCTGACAGCCAGAGGTGGGCCTTCCTTGGAAACAGCCCATCCTGCCCCTTGCCCATTTTTGGTGCATACCCACTCCATGCTTAACATGTCTTATTCCCTATTGACGGTTACTTGGATAGAAATTTAAAACTGCTGTAACTTTTAAAACTTAGATCATGTTTTGTAATTTTTTGCACCCTTCTGTTAAAGATGCATAGTTGGGCTTTGCCTTTTTTTTTTTTTTTTTTTTTTTTTTTAACCAAATAAGTCCTTACCTTTCCTCTTGTCTCTGGGGAATGTGAGCTGATGTTCTTATTTAAGATTCTGGGTTTTGTTTACTATACTATCTACTGTTCTTTAGCCAGAAATTCTCTAGTGATCTGAAGCAATGTGACCGAAGACCAGTTTTTAAATGATGTGTTGGCAAGTTGCCTTATATTTAAAAAGGAAAAAAAAAACCCGATTGTGTTATGCCAAATGATAGCAACATGATGTCCTAATTTATTGTTCCCAGTTGTTTTCCTGCCTTTTGTGAACACTGGTACCTCCCTGTCCTTGAGCCCTCAGGAGCACCTGAAGCTTCTGGTGCAATGCCTTCTCCCAAGGTGTTGGCCATCTCACCCAGGGCCCCCTTCCAGTTCTTGCTTTTCTGAGTTAAATTGAAAGAACAACACTGTCTCCCCTTATCCCTTGCTTGATCTCCGAACCAGATATTTTTGCTGTATTTTTCCCAATGTCTCTCCCTGAAAGGTGAGCTGCCATTTTAGGAAATTGGACCAGACACCAACTTGGGGGCTTTAAATCAAACCTCAAACCCATCTCTTTCTGTGTAGGGGTGCAAGTCTCTGAAGCTCTCCCACCCCTAATCTGCATGGAAAATGTACTGTGACCCCACCTCCAACCCCAACTACCCTCGCCTTTGGTGTGAGATGTTTCCTAGTTCACCCTGAGCCCCTCCATCCTCTGCCGCAGCCAACCCCCAACCAGCAATAAGGGTCCAAAACAGGGCCTCCTAGCCACATTCCCTGCCTCCATCCTACACTGCCCCTAGGGAATACTGAGATTCCCAAGCTGTTCACATACTGTAGCATTCATTCTCCATCTCCCTCATCTTCTCACCTGTGGTGGTTTATGGGTGCGATGGGGTTTTTAAGATTATTATAAACCAGTAAAAAGAGAAACCCACCTTTTGATCTTGTCCTATTCGTTTAATGGTGTCAATGTTTGGGGTGATTTTTCTAATGGTTTCTTAATGTATCATTTATCAGAAGTAATTCCTCATTTTTAAGAGGGGGATGCCCTAGAGTATTAATTACTCAGAAGACCTCCCAATCTGTTATTGCAGACCAGATGCTGTGGGTTCCATAAGGCATGAAGTAGACCAGTCAGCCCCTGGGAGGTACCCAGCTGGCTAGGTTCTCCCTGGGCAAGACAGCTAGGGCCTTTGGTGGGATTTGACGGGTAAGTATGGTTTGCCTCCATGGAGGCCTGAAATGTACTGCCATCAGTCATTGAAAAATGCAGATCTGATTTGCTAATAAGTCAATTTGAGACTAAGTTTCCCTCCCTCCCCTTCCATTGCTGACATTTGGGAATTTCCAAGGGCCTTTGACAGGTGGAGGTAATAAGTGCTGTAATCTGTAACATGAAAAACAGCTCTCTTGGTGATTTGAATCTCATGGGTTGAGTATTGGAGAACTTTACCTGTTTGTGTCTGCAGAGAGGAAATCCAAAAGCTATTTACAGTTGGCCCTTGAACAACTCTAGGGATTAGGGGTGCCGACTCCCCTCTCCTGCTCCCGGCACAGTCTAATTTGGCTCTTAAAAATTTTAACTACTGATCTGTTGACCAGAAGCCTTACCCATAAACAGTCAATCAACATATTTGTATATGTATTATATACTGTATTCGTAATAAAGCTAGAAAAAATATTAAAATCATAAGGAAATACAATATTGAAAATATCTGTAAGAGGGCCTGTGCATTTCAAACTTGTGTTGTTGAAGGGTCAAACTGTAGATTCTCCCCTCCCTTTTCTGCTGAGTGTGGTTTTGGGTTAAGATGTGGAGGGAAGGAAAGATTTCCAAATTATGGGATTCAGTGGGGGTGGAATCAGATCCTTAGCAAGAGTCAGCAGGTGACTGTCAGAATACTGATGAAGCTGGAAAGCACCCTCCCCTCCTGAGCATGCCTGTTTTGTGAAAGGGATTTTGCTCCTTTACACATACAATCCTGTGAAAGCCCTCAGTGTGTCAGATGAGACCTGCAGTTAAGCCAAGGTCAGAGGTTGGCAGAGTAGAAAGTGAAGTAAGTCCAGCTCACACTTTGATGCAAAACCTGGCCTGGGTTCCATTAGGCAGTTATGACTGCCTACAACAGCACTGGAATGAGGGCTAGGCCCAGGTGTGGGGTTGACTGCACATCTCATTCTTCCACAGAACTCTAGGAGGCACATCCCCCTGGAGTGGTGCAGTGGCACACTCTTGCCAGGAGAGGGAGCCTAAGCATGATCCAAGTATATGCCTTCTCTTGGAAAAATGCTTTCACCTGTTGCCTAAAACACTTAAGTGAAGGCATTTCTTGTTAGAGCTGGCTTTTCCTAACCAGCTTCCCGGTGTTATTGTACCAAGATGGTTTATCTGGTGAAGGTGCCATCTTGAGTCTCAGCAAGCCCCAGCTACCCCAAATCAATGAATTTGACCTTTCGAGGGTTTAGCTGGTAGTCTCCCAGACTGACCGGCTCAGGCTCAGTCCTTATCTCACTTTCTGAGAAGGGCTCTTCACCTGAACCCCTCTGTAGGAGTTAGAACTACAGCCCTTGATCTTTTCCCTTACTAGATAATAGTTTCCAACTTTAGGCCTCTTCTCAGGGCCAGGCAAGAAAAATAAAGCACTTGGTGCTGATTTATCTTCACAAATCTAGGTGAGCAGGATGATTCTTTTTACCAGTGAGAGCAAGGATGCACCCCCATATAGCTAAGTCATTTGTCAAAGAGCAAGCACAGCAAATATCCAAACCCAAATCTTAACTATTGACAAAATTAAAAGGAGCTGTATTTCTAGGGATTGCTGGAGCTTGAAACAATCCAGGCCCTGCTCCAAATCAGCTGAAAGACCACTGAAGTTAACTTACTCTTCTGTTCCTAGTTCATCAGTCAGTGTAGATAATCATAGGCACACACTGAAGCTTGTATGAAAAGAAAATGATGTATACCTGAGAAAATCTAAATGCCTTGTATACCTCAAAGACCCCCTTTGCTCAGCTTAGTCCATCGATATGGGCTGTTTTGGGGTTAGATTAACATTTATCAAACAGTTTTGTGTTGAGAACATGCATCGTCTCATTAAATCTTCACGATGGCCTAAAATAGGTCTCTTTACTATGGTGGTAAAAGCTATATCATTTGACTGTTGTATTAGACGAAATAATGCATGTAAAGTGCTTAGGAATGTCTGCCAAAAAAAGTACTCAAAAAAAAAGGTAGCTGTTATCGTTAGACCAAGGAAGACCTGCCTAAGGCAGAAGCACTAACCTGGTGGGGTATGTATGGATCTGGGACTACACTACATACAGCTTTATAAAATGTCCAGCGCATACAGCTCCCCCACCTAACCACCAGAGAGCAGTGACAGACACCTTCTACACAAAGCTTCAAGAAGTTCCTGTCATCAAGCAGAGGGGCGACCCAGCAGGGCAGCTGGATCCTGGGGCTAGAGTGGCAACACCCCACCTGGGACAGGTCCTTTTGCCTTCACAGTTGGGCCGAGCCTTCCAGGGCCTTAACCAAACCAGATGAGTCAGGCTGAAACCAAATTAATAAATACAATTCAGGATTTATTTAAAAAACCAGGGCTCCCTTGCTGTGCCCTCCTGGTACTAAGTAAATAAATAACCAGAGGGGGCACAGCTGGGCAAAGGGGGGAAAGAAATCAGATCTCAACAGATTCTTTAATCACCCAACTTCCCCTCCCCTCTATGGCTCTTGGGACATAGCACCAGCAGGCACCTCAGTCCGGGTAGAGGGTAGAGTGTGGCCAGCATCAAGGCATGTCTGCCCTGCCCAGGAGAGGAGACAGGCCCTGGTATCACTTGTTTCCAAGCCCTCGATGACCCCAGGACCTGCTCTCCGCAGGGGCCAAGGCTGAAGCACCAATAGGAGGCACCTGAGGGTGTCAAGGAAGGAATAGAGGGAATGGGGTAACAGGATAACGGAACCTAGGCTGCAGAAGCAGCTGAAAGGGGATCCGGCCCCTCCAGGTTCAGCCAGTGCCTGACAGAGGTCATGCTCTACCCCACTTTCTCCTGGAGCTGTCTGCGCTCAGCTGAGGATCTTTCGGGGCAATTCAACAGAGGCACGGATGAATACTGCATCATCCCGAACGTAGTTTCGCTTGCGGATATCCTGGTGGGAGATGAACTTGGGGTAACCAAAGCCCAGAGAACTCTCATCCAGGGAGCCCCGCCAAGTGCCCGGTTTTTGGAAATTCTTCCAGTTTGGGTCAGGGTGGAAGGTCTCAGTGACATGCTGTGGCTTAGCCAGTCCAGGGTCACTCTGATCCAGCAGGGAGAAGGTGACACGGCGGGCAAAGGGCCACTCAAGGAGATTGTCAAAGGCACCTGGCAGCACACGAATGTAGAGTGAAAGATGTGTGCCCTCACCACTGCCATTGCCATTGAGGAATGCAGACACCTGCAGTTTGTAACCATACTTATGTGTGTAGAAGGCTGGGCTGAAGCACTCCAGGTTGGGCTTGGCTTTGGCCTCCTGTAGCCGTCGCCCATAGCTGCCAATCTTCCAGATAAGCACACCATCACTGCCCACTGACAGTTCCTCCAGCTCTCGCCGTAGCTCCTGCAGCTCCTGTCGCTGCCGGCTCACCAGGGCACACATCATGGCCAGATGGGGCTTCACACTCTCTTCCACGTGCCGTGCCATTGCCATCTTAGGGCACTGTTGGCAAAGCCCCAGGCCATAGGGAAGAGAGGAGAGTTATCAGTAGGGGCAGGACCAGGGGAGAGGGGAGGAATGGGCAGGCACCCAGCTCTGAATGAGGAAGGTTGAGGGCACTAGGATGAGGCTGGAGCTTGCCAGCAAGGGGAAGGACCGAAAGCTTAAGAACAGCAGAACTTGGACCACAAAGGGCCTAAGTCGGTGTTTGAGGTTTCAGGGACCAAGAACAGGGCTGACAGGAAGGAAGAGGGGCATCTCACCCTATGCTTGCAGCCAGAGTCTTTGAACGGACATAGCACTAGAGCAGTGCTACAGCTGTCTTTCAGATGGCCTGGCAGGTCCTCCCGAGCCACGGTGCCCACGCCACACTGGTTGGGGCAAGGCACAGGCAGCCTTGGGCACTGGTACTGGTGGCTCTAGGACCGCAGAGACAGTGGTCAGTAGCCTGACTCCCTGCTACTTGCCCTACAGCCCACAGTTCAGGAAGAGCCTCACCTGGATGGTGTCAAAGACGAACTCCTTGGTGCAGTAGGTGCAAGGCTGGGTGCGCTTGGGGCACTCAGAGGTGGCATGCTGGGTCAGCAACCTTCGCATCATGCGGGCACCACACTTGTTCTCACAGTACACACTCTCTTGGGGGCACATGCCCTCATGGCTCTGTGGAAATGCCAGCAGGGCTGAGTTAAGGGATCCCTGGCCCATCAGATGCCCCACTCTTTCCTTCAACCCTCAGCCAGGCCCCACCCACCTCAAAGGCCTCCCCACTGAAGTCACAGCCACAAAACTCGCACTTGAGGCGCCGCTTGGGGCAGTCGTGTTGCAAGTGTACAGGCAGATCCCGGCGGCTCAGCTTGGTGGGGCAGCGATTGGGGCAGGGGACTACATTGAAGCTGCAGGTATTCAGGTGACCCTGGTAGGAAGGGCTGCAGTTAGTGCCTGCCAACACAGAGGTAGTCCCCCAACCCCCATCAGAGCCTCACCTGTAGGTGACGAAGTGGTCCACTCCAGCGGCAGCCCTCCTCACTGTGAATGCAGCGGATAGGCAGGCCCAATACCTGTACCTCCAGCTCTGGGTCTGGGTAGATCTGGGGGTGGGGATGGGGAGCAACTGGTCAGGGTCAGAGCCTGCTACAATCCCCAATTCCTGCCCCATCCAACCATAGGTAGGCTAGCTCTATCTTAGAGCCAGTAACAGCCTCTCTTGGGCTATATTTCCCCTCAGTGCCCAGGGATAAAGGACACAACAGGTAGTATGAGCCCCATTGCTGGATACCAAGGTCCCCAACATGCCTGCACATGATACTTTCATTGGGATGGCAGCCAGTAGGCCTGCTCAGTCCCAGGCAGCCCTTATACCCTCTGCTTCCTTCCCCCTGGTAGAGGGGTTCTGGCCTTCAGCCACAGGTCTGGCCTGCCACTCAAAGGGGAAAGGAACACTTCTTGTGAGCACAGAGCAGCTCTATGCAACCCCACAGGCTGGGCATTGTGCCTGCCCTCCAGGGCAAACATGGACCTCATTTGCAAACCAGCCTGGTGGGAGGGAACAGGCCACCTCTGTGGGGGCAAACGATTCTGCTGCACTGGGTTGACATTGGCCCTGAGCCCACTGGCTGCTAGCAGCTCCAGCCTCCACCAAGGGCAACAGTCTGTACCATGGCCTCTACCTGGCCCTGTAGACTCACCTTGGCATAGTCCAGAGGAAGTTGGTCCTCAGGGCATTTGAAGACTCCTTCACTGTGAAGGGAGAGGAGACACGATCAAGGCTCTACACCATGGGAAGGGAGAACCGTGGGCCCCACCTCCTCAACCAGGGCAGCCTCCTTCCCTCGCCAGACCGGTTCCTAGCCAGTCCTACTACCTGACAGGGCAGAGTCCTGAGGATACCTACTTCCCCATGACCTCATAAGATCCTAGGTCTTGTCCTGGGGAGGGGGGTTCTGGGCCCAGTGGAGGCAGAGACAGTTGCTTCAGAGAGCATTTGGCCAACAGGTGGTAGCTGGCACCCCTCCCCCAAGGATGGCAGCTGGACTGGGAAAGGAACAGGCTGCCCAGCCACCCCCATTCCCCCAGGTTTTCACTGGCTGGCTGAAAGCTAATAGGGGCAGAGAGGGTGAACAGGGATGGGCTCAGAGTAATTGCCAGAGCTGCCCAGCCCCTATGAGGGTGCCTAGCCAGTGAACCCAGGGCAAAGGTCAGCTTGGGGCGCCACCTTACCCTATCCCCTCCCTCCATGAGGGTGTGTCTCCTAAAGCAAAGAGAAGGAAAGGATCCCTCCAAGGCACTGTGTTTTCATTCCCATCCAGTCCTCACCATCTGCCTCACCATCTGAGAAGGGGCTGAATGTCTCCATTTTGCAGATGAAAGAACTGAGGCTACAACTAAAGCAGCACTTGGATATGTATGTCTGATTCCACAGTTCAGATTGGTTCTGCTACACTGTACAGCATACAGAAGATAAACTGTCCAGGCAAGCACAGCCAAGAGTCTGTGCACAGCACGGCATGTATCAGGTGACCCTGGTAGGAAGGGCCTGACCGCTGCCCTCCCTCTTCCACCAATCCCCACCAGGCTGTTATCATGCCTATGGGCATGCCTCCTCCCGCCAACATGGCCTTGTTGACCCTAACCAGGACCAGTCACACATGCCTGGCATGGACTAGGGAGAACAAGGGCTCACCCAGCAGGGCTGAAGGCCCTTGGGCATGACATTTCTGGCAGGTCTGAATCAGGTATGTGGGAGGCAGGCAGGAATCAGGTTGAAGCAGAGGCCACATGGCAACTCTGTCCATAATGGCACTTTGCAGGACTTGGCCAGTTTATGCCCAAGATGCCCAAAGGATTTAGAGCACCCACCTCCTCCCCCTGACCCCACCAATACCACTGGCCATGCCACCAATGCCAAGAACAATACATGCCCAGGCACTGATGAGGTATGCCCATGCCCACAGGGCAACCAGGCTTCCTAGACCAACCTGAGTAATAGCCCTGGCAGGAGTGAAGACGGGTAGGCCATGAGGGAGTGGGGTCTGCTTGGTTGCTTCAGGAATGTGCTGACTTAATGATTTTGGAGACAGGGAGGGGACTGAGAGAAGTTCCCAGGCTTCAGGCAGATTATCCTGTGCAGCTTGGGGCCCAGCCAGGACAAAGGTTCCACCATGGCCATGGACACCCTTGCTTGTATGGTAGCGCATAGTGGTAAGGGGCAGAGCCTGTCCAACCACCTCTTCCCTCCTCCCCCCAGGGGCCTCAGTAGCATAGCTCAGGCACTAGTGTAAAGGGGGAGGCTGAGGCAGAGACTGCTCCAGGCTGTGCAGTGGAGGCCCAGGGGAGAAGACAGGATGGGGGGAGGGGGCTGTGGGAGAGGAAGAGGGGATTTCCGGGAGGAGGAGGGGCAGCAGAGTGGGGCAGACAAGGTGGAGGTAAAAGGCCTGACACCCGCCTCCCTATCCTTCCCTGAGGCAGTCAGGGTAGGTCAGCTGAGTTGGGGGCAGGGTAGGCAGCTCAGCTGGCCTCATCTGGAAACCAGAGGGCTGGGGAAGGGCACTGGAGAAGACAATGGGACTGTGTGTCTGTAGGGGAGTATGTGTGTACACTGGAGGGAGGAGGGAGGAGGGTGAGGGAAAAGGAGGAGGGGGCAGCAGCTTGTGCAGGAGCATATGTGAGGGCAGGAGCTGGCCCAGGATGAGGGGAACAGAAAACAAAGGGCCTCCTAAGATTTCCTCCAGGATAGGGGCTGCAGAGGGAGGGGAGGAGGGAGAGAGCACTAAAGGCAAGAGCTCTAAAGATGCTCTCCCTGCCAGCACCCCAAAATCTCCTCAGCAGATAGCCTCCTGACACACGACCATGGCTGACTTAGCCTTCCCCTGTGCTCTTGGAGCACGACCTCCCCACACCTAGGCCTGAACAATTCCAAGGGTGGGCAGGAAATTCAAGACACCACAGGGTACCCAGAACTCAACGGATGTCAAGAGCCAATGAGTGACCTGGATCCCAGGAGAGGAGAGGATGTTCAGTAACACCCACGATGTGACGCCCTCTCTAAAGATCTATAGACCATCTGTAGTACTCAAGACCACCCAAGACAGGAGGGACACCCAAAGCATTCCTGCTTCTGGAGAGATCTGGAGTCCTCTCTCTATTGTGTGACCACAAGCAGCCCGAGTTTAAATCCCAGATAAGCCTTTAAGTAACTGTGACCATGGCAAGTCGCAGCCTTTCTTTGAATCTGTCGTTTCATCTGTGAAATGGGAGAACAATAGCTGCCATTCTTGTAATGTTCGAAGAATCAGAAGAGATGGGTGAAAACTCCTGAGGCTTAAGGTGCTGCGCGGGACGGAGGGTTTTGTCCTCCTCTTCCCAGAAAGATTCAAAGTTCAAGGATGAGGAGGCTCTCGCTCTCAGATGAGGGGGAAGGGCCAGCAACGGGTCAGGAAGGTCTTTTCCCACCTCCACCTTTGCGGGAACGCACTGAATTCTTCCGACCGGGTGCGGACGCCAGTGGCACCCGGGACCCTATGGCGTGGCGTTCTCCCTCGGGCCCTGACGTCACCGCCACCCCGTGATGTCACAGTGGGCGCCCCTGAGGTGACGGGGCCGCGGCGCAGACAAAGGCCTGGCATGCCTCCGACCTGAGCCCCTCCCCATGCGGTGTCCACCCCCTGCACCAGCCGTCCCTGCTACCCCCGACTCGCACCTGAGGAACTCCTGCAAGCAGGTGTCGCAGAAGCGGTGGCCGCAGGTAGAAACCTGCACGGGCTCGCGCATGGGCTTCCCGCACAGCGGGCACAGCAGCCGCCGCTTGGGCTTCTCCAGAAACTTGTAGTCGTAGCCGGGCATGGCGGGCGGGCACGGGCGAGCGGGGCCGGACACGCGGCGGCCCCACAGCCCGCGCCTTGCTCCGGCCGCGCTCCCGGCTGGGGGCGGTGCCGACTGTTAGCCGCGGCCTGCACGCAGCCCGCCCTCCGGAAGAGAGGGCGGAGCCGAGCCCGCGCGGTCCTAGCGCCCTTCCTAGTCCCTTTCCCTCCCACTCTTAACTGGCGACTTCGAGGTAGGCACGCTACAGGGCTTGCCTCCTCCCCGAAGCAGGTGCTCCACTTTCCCCTTGGGAAGAGAGGTCGTGGCTCCTCTTCTCCCCAGAGCTGGTAATCCCGGACGCTGGATGGGTCGTTAAGCCCTGGAGGACGGGTTGGGCCTTGCCACAAAGGTTCACTTCTTCCGGGCCAACAGCTCGGTCTCAGAGGCCTCATATCGCCCAGGGGCCCTGGGCTCCAACTTCCAGGTGCTAGGCAGCTGAAGCCTGGCAACCAGACCTGGGGAACCCGGCTGGGGCGGGGAGGCCAGGCTGGGCGCTAAGCCAGAGGAACCTGGGCCTCAGCCTCAAGCTGCACCCACATTCCACCCTCGAGCACGGCCCTGCAGCCAAGATCGGGCCCAACCCAAACCCTGGGGTGTCCGGCAGCTACTCCGCCCTCCTATAGAGACCACACTCTAGGAAGGCAGCTGATTTTTTTTTTTTCTTTTTTGGCAGCTGATGTTTTTATTGGCGGTACTTCCCTATCATCTGGGAACCAGTCTGGTCTGGCCAGCTACCCTTTCCTCAACCTGTTTTGGGGGAATGGCGAGGAGTGAGGGGCAACCTTTCGCAGGGATCCCCTCTGAATTAAACTGAGGGCTGGGCGATGTACTCCCTACCTTAGGGAAAGGGAGGCGCAAAAGTTGTGCATATCCCTGCCTCAGGATATAGGAGTGGGAGTGGTGACAGACTCTCAGACCTCCCTTCCCCAGGCAATGCAGAGGCCAGGCGGCTGGAATGGCCAGTCCAGGCAGGCCTTGGCTTGCCCTGATTTAAAGTATTGAGCTGCTTTCCAGTACTTTGGGCACCACGGACACATTTTCTAACCTGGCTGGGGAAAGGGGCAAGGTCTGGATGAAGCCACGGCCACCTCGGGCCTTTTTTTGCCAAGGCTCTTAAGACCACACAACTTCCAAAGGTTAGATCTGGCGTCCAACTCTAGCTAGGCAGGACTCTGGGAACACTGACTTAAGAAGGGGTGGGGAAGGAAAAGATGTGTTGGGAGAATAGGGTGGATTGAGTTTTACATATCCAGGGCCAAAAGCAGTGGTGGGGCTTCACCCCATCGGATACAATCCAGGAGGCTGGTGGGGACAGTCGTGCCTCAGGCACTTGTACTTCTCAAGGACATTCAGAGAAGTAGGGATATCAAGGTGGTCAACAGGTATATCCAGGTGCTTCATGGAGGGACTGGCTCATCTGTGATAGCTGGAAAGTACAAAAGAGAAACCCCTGCAGCCTCCTAGAGGGCAGTGCCTCTAGTGAGCATTACCAACCTCCAGTCCTACTCCCGCTCTGGGCCCTGGACTGTAGGCCCTGCCAGACCAGAAACAGAGGTTCATACTAAACTGGCCAAGGGGCATGAGAAAAAAGAATGCATTTGGGGTCTGGGGAGCAGTGAAAGCAGCCCTTCAATGAGGCCCAAAAGCACCCAGCCTTGCCCATCCTAGGCAGGAAGCTCTGTTTTATCCCACGTCATATGCTGGAGGCTAAGGATGTTTTTAGTGATTTGGATTATGACCACTGGGGATGGGGGGCGCCAGCTAGGTTAACCCTGTGTGGGTGAGGTGGGAAAAGTTATCTCACAGCGAACAGCCAGGAGAGTGTTTCCATGGCAACAGGACACAGAAGTCACTGTGTAAGGGTGTGTCTCATCCAGCTGTACTGGCCGAGGGAGTCCAGCATCCTCATCTCTCCTTCCCAGTCGACCTCGGGCCCCTTTGCCCCAGGAGTACACTTCACCATCTGCCAAGGAGAATCCCAAGGAGGGAAACAGGAAGAGGACAAAGCTTAATGAGCAGGTGTCTTCCCAGATTGCCATACTGGCCCCAATATAAGGCTACTAAGTCCAGCAGCCTTGAGCATGATAACCGCTCATTTCCCATAGGCCTGTCCATACCCATTTCCACAGTGCCCACTAATCACCTGTCCCAATGGCTACAGTGAAGGCATCCCCACAGGCTACCATCACTATCTTGATGCCCTGGAGACCTTGGACTTGACAAGGTGCCCGGCTGACCTGGCGAGCATTGGTACCCAACTGTCCATGTTGATTGCTGCCAAAAGTGTAGCAGTCACCAGAAGCTATGAGAGAAGAGAGGAAAGGGATGTTTCAACTAAGGTCCAAAGCAGGCCAAGGGAACCCACCTCTGCCTCCTGTGTCCAGGTCCTACTCACTAGTTACAGCAGCTGAGTGAGCAGTGCCTAGGTCCACACACAGCAGGGCCTCCTGGTCCAGGGGTGCAGAACCTAGTGGTGTGAAGCTCAAAGCCTCTTCTACCTGCTGGTAGGAAGCAGGCTCCTCCCCCAGGGAGAGGTAGTCCAGGCCCAACTTGTTGAACCTGAAGACAGAGCCAGAAGCCAAGTCCAACTGACACAGTTTGTATACATTTTCCTGCTCCCGCTATCTGGGCAAGAGCTGATGCACCAGGGTATAGATCCCACCCTGGGTTGAATCCATAGCAACCTCAGCCCTCCTTAGTTCTAACCCCTGAGGGGTTAGACAATGACAGATGGAGCATTAGAGTTCAGAAGGGCAAGGCTAGTCATCCTGAGACACCTATTTACCTGTTGCTCCCACAGGCCAGAGCTTGGCCAGGCACAGTGAGGATCATGGAGGAGTCAATGCCACATAAAACCCTCTGGGCTTCCTGACCTGGCGGAATGGGCACCTGTTGGGGGCAGCTGTGGGACTCCCTGGTGCCTAGTCCCAGCCGACCTACAAGGAGAAACCGGGATGGGGCTAGTTTGAGTTTTAGGGCTGGTAATGCCAGGATAAGGACCCACAGAGAGGTGATAACAGCATGAGTGAAGGCTGTTCCCTCTGCCTGAAACGTCCATCCTTGGCCCCTATTTGGATCAAAATCCTACTCTTCTTTTAAGGCCCTGTTCAGATACTACCACTGCCTCTTCCAGGTGGAGTCCCTTGCCATTCCTTAGGTTCCTATACTTCTGAACCTTGGGTGGAGCCCTGATGCTGTCTGTCCTGTCATGATGATGATGTGTCATCCCTCCCCCCACCAGACTGAGTCCTCCAGGACAGGAATCCCATCTAAGTCATCTCTAGTTTCAATGTTCAGCTTGATGCTTGATACAGAGAGGGCTGCAATAAATATTGTTGAATGAATGAAATCTCTCTCATTACACCATAAGCACCTACAAGAGCGACATTTTGTTCATCCTGTCTTAGCACTCAGCACAGGGTGGGCACATACATAATAGGTGTATACATACATAATCTGCAATAAAGATTTGAGTGAAAAAAAAATGGAATCAGAAAAAAAAAAAAAAGGGAGGAGAAAACAGGCCATGGGGTGAAAGGTGAGTATGAAGGGAATAAATCGTGGCTGGGATGTTATGAGATCGAGTCAGAGGCTGGAACAGGCTGGAGAGCTTACCGCCATCTCCACGGCCCCAGGCAAATAGTTCTCGCTCAGTGGACAGGGCCAGGACATGAGAGGCCCCACAGGCAACCTGCACCATCTCATAGCCCAGCAGGGCCTCCACAATGGTAGGCTAGAGAGGGAGAGGAAGCAAGGGGAAACTATGGGCAAGGGGCATGGACTCAGCATCTCCCTGTAGGGAAGAAGTTGGAGGCTGCAAAATCTCATGAGATGGCTGTCTCTTTAACTCCCCCGCCCCCACATATACACGCACTACAACCATTGGGGAAGCCAGGTCTTTCTGTACTTGGCCTGATGCTGCTCAGAACAGGTGCAACTTGAACTAGAGAGACTTGTGGTTGCTGGGGATTTCCCTGCCCCCAACCTGGGTGTCAGCTCTCAGATGTGGGCTCTTTGCCATCTCCCCACTTCCTCCTCCCAAAGTACATGCAACACCCACCTGACTGATGTCATTGAAGCTGCCATGGCCTAAGCATCCATTGCTGCCGCTGCCAAAGGTCATGATGATACCTCGGTCTAAGAAGAGGGGTAGTGAGGAAAGGGAGTGAGATTAGGCTATTTTTCCAGATAGACCAGTCCAACCTTGTGTTAGAGGAGCAAGAAAGTTAGCTGGAGGCTAGGGCTAGAAGAATGGGATAGGGTAGATAAAAGGACAGGGGTCTTTATTCCCAAGTGTGTGATTTTAGACAAATGACTTAGCCTCTGAGCCCTAGTTTCCAGATCTATCAAATGGGAATACTACTACTACTTTGCCAGGCCTGTTGTGAAGGGCAAATAAGATTGTGTAAGTAAAACCTTGGTGCTCAATCACTAGTAGATAGAAGTATTGTTAAAGGAGTAGTTCATAAACGAGTGACGAAGAGGGAAGTTACTTTAGGGATCCCTTCTCAGAGTGGAGGTCCCCACAGAGTAGTCTCCAGAAGGGCTCACCCGTCAGGCAGGCCGTGAAGAGGTCCCCACAGGCCACGTGCTTGATGGTCACCCCCGACTGGCCCTCCAGGAAACGTGAGACAAACTGGGGCTGCTGCTGCACCACTGCCCCTGGGAGAAGGGCACCTGCTCCAGCACCTAGGGGTGGAGACTGCGGGCAGGGTTTGGGAGACAGGGGAGGGAAAGGGAGGAGCCTGAGTGCCTCCTTTTCTTATAGGGACTCTCCTCCGACTCCAGGCCCACCCCAGCCTGCTCACCTCCCACAGGATGAGGCGCCCAGAGCGTGTGACGCCGGCCTTCTGCGTGCGCCCAGCAGCCACCTGGACCACCTCTGTGTTGAGCATTGGCAGCCGCAGTGGGGCACTGAGCCCACCACCCCAAGCATAAACCGATGACAGACGTGGTGGAATTGCTGGCTGTGTAGGCCCCCGGGGGACACCTGTGGGGACAGCTCATCAGGCCTATTAAACTGATGGGAATGGCATGGTGTCTAAGTGAACCCGGAAAGTCCAATGGACCTACCCCTACAGCGGGCACTGGTGGTCCTACTCCCTGTGCTGCCCGGGGTTATGCGTGGCCCGGTGGCCAGGGACTTCTCTGCTCTGTGGGACAGATGGAGGCCTCAGAACAGGGACCCTCCCTGGCATTCCCACATGCAAAAATGGAGGACTTGCCCTAGGGGCCCCTCTATCCTAGGTTTACTGTGCTCCCACTGAGCGTCCCCTTCTGCCCAGGGCCTCCTCCCCTACTCCCTGCACAGGCCTTCGCATGCGGACACTGCCCACATCGGTGTGGAGGTTGAGGAGGGCACGGATGCAGAGGGGCTGTGCCATGATATGGCTGAGTGGGGGCCGCTGTGCTGGCTCTAGGCTGAGCAGACTCAATACAAGCTGGCGAAGCTCAGGGCTGTAACGGTCAGAGATGGGTGCAAAGGTACCGCTCATGATCTTCAGCACCAGCGCTGGCAGGTTCTATGAAGGCACCAAGTTTCGGGGTTGGCAGGAGCCTCAGGCCAGGCTCTTGGGTAGCAGCACCCCCAGCTTGAGCCCTAGCCCCTTGTCTCATGGGTGGTCAAAGCTCTGTGCTCAGGATCTTTAGTCTGGTGAGGGGATTCCCAGGATAATGGAGGACCTGAAATCTACTATCAAGAACCTCTGACAGGGGAGCTGCAGCTATGTCTTCAGAAACAGGTTATTGGGAAAACGTAAGTCTTGCCCTTAACAGGGTCCCCAATCTAATGAGACAGCCCTGCACGGGGTACCCAAGCCTTATCCTCAAGAACCCATAGTGTGAGGGATGCCAAAGCCCTGCCCTGGGGTAATCCATGAGTCTGATAAGGGTGACATGACTCAGCCACAAGAGAAGAAACACAGAAGCAGTTGTTGCTGAGGACTTCAGGGGAAGTGAGCTACAGATTTCCCAGTTGTCCCTTTAAGGGTGCGTACTCACCGCAGCCTCAAAGGCCCTCTTGAGGCTGGCCAGCTCATAGAGGACACAGCCCAGGGCCCAGATGTCACTCTTCTGGTTGTAGGGCTTGCCCTCACACAGTTCAGGGGAGATGTAGCATGGAGTACCCACCACCTGCAGGAGGGAAGCTGATATTACAGCCCAGGGAGGGAAGACCAAGGGCTTTGCCCACAGACCCATTTGGAGACTTCTCCCCCAAGTAGGCCAAAGTGCTTCCTCCTGCAGGACCACCCAGTCAAGGGCTAAGGGTCCAAGGTCTTGGGGGGGTGGGGTGGGAGATAGGGTTGCAGAGTGGGCCTTGGCCCTCAAAACCTCTAGCACCCTTGAGTCCCCTCCATGCCCAGGCACCGTGTAGGCCTTGCTCTTGCTGCTAAGGATCTTGGAGATGCCAAAGTCACCGATCTTAACAACCATGCGGTGTTTGTCAAGAAGGATGTTTTGGGTCTTGAGGTCCCGGTGCAGGATGAGGTGGGTGTGCACATGATGTAGTGCGAGCAGGATCTGCACAAAGAAGTGCAGGATGGTCTCCTCCTCCAGCAGGAAATTACAGCGCTTTTGGATGAACTCAGCCAGGGTGCCACCTGCAGCAGCAAGGGACAAGTCAAGATCCAGTCTTTTCCAGGCCTGAGACTTTCCTTTTGTGAAACTAAAATTTCAGACAGAGCAAGGGCCTGCCAGCATCACACTATGGGGGTCATAACTCTATACCTCTGACCCTTAGCCAAGCCCATCCAAGGAAGGAAACTGGCTGATCAGTGTCTGCTTGTCCTAGGGGTCAAAGGCCCTTGGTGCCAGGCCAGTGCAAGGATGCTGGCCCACCTGGTGCATATTCCATGGCAATCATGAGGGCCTTGTCCTCCAGGAAGTTCTCATAATACTCAATGACATTGGGGTGGTTGAGCAGCTTGAGGACCTGGCACTCATTTTGGGCTGCCTGACGCTCTTCCTTGGTCATCTGCTCCACTGGGATCTGCTTGATGATCACCAGCTTCTGGTCGGCCTTGCGCAGGCACAGGTGCACAATCCTGAAGACACAGAGTATAGCAGTAACAGGTGAGCCTCTAGCCACATATCAGGCTGGATAGACCTGATAACTGATGGCACCTAGACTAAAGAGGCCATCTACCTAAGTGCACAGAACCCTGAGTTTAGGAATGGGGAGGACAAACCAAACTCTGTGAGACTCAGTTTCACCACAGGCACAATGAGGCAAAGTTAGTCTTCATTTCTCTAAGTTTCCACAGACTCTGAAGTTAGCTTCCTGGGTTCAAATCCTGGCTCCTCTTACTAGTTATCTGGTCTTGGATTATGTGTCATTATCATCTGGAAAAAAGAACTGACCTCTGGACTTTGAGAGGATCAAATAAGAAAATGCATGTAAGGCACTTAGCAAAATGCCTGGCACATCAAAAATGCATAATGAGTGGAAGACATTCATATTATTTTCTTCCAAGTCTGTGGTCAGTGTCTATAAAAGCAGGGTTCTTGTTCTTTCTTATTCACTACTATATCTCTAGTGCATAACCTAGTACATACCCCAGCACACAGTAGGAGCTCAATAAGTATCTACTGAATGAATGAACTAGAAAATGATCATCTAAGTATCAATTTTATATCTCCAACTCAGGCCTCTCTTCTGAGGCCAATTCCTATATCCAACTGCCTGCTTTGCATCTCTACCTGAATGGCTCACGAGCATCTTAAATTTTAACAAGTTCAAAATAAAACTCTTGATTCCTGTTCCCCAAATCTTCTTCAGTCTTCTATCTCAGCAAATAACACCACCATCCTCCAGTGATTAAAATCAGACACCTAAAAATCGTATCAGAATCTTTCCTCCATTTCACACTAATACATCAGTAAATCCTGTTTCTATCTCCAAAATATTGTGAACCCATTTATTTCCGTGTCCTCTGCTATAACTACTTGCTCATTCATTTCTTGCCTAAAATACTGCAACAGCCTTCAAAAATGGTCCCTTTCACTCTTGTCGCTGTGGAATCTAAATTCTACATAGTAGCCAAAGTGATATTTAAAAATGGAAATCATATCAAGACTTTATCTTTTGCTTAAACTTCTTCCCTATACACTGTAAAAAAATTCAACACCTTTACCTGAGTCTACAAGGCTATAATCTTGTCCCTGCTCTCACATTTTATAGCATTCTTTACCTTGTCCACTACATTCCAACTATACTGGTCTTTTTCTCAGTTCCTTGAATATTCTGAATTTTTTCACACGTGAAGACCTTCACATATGCTGTTTCCACCACTCGAAAAGCTGTGCCTTCACTGTCAGACTGGTCCTCATGCCTCAAGTCTTGGCTTTAAACTTCACCTCTCAGAGAAATTTTCCTTGACACCCTAAATAAGTACTTCCCTGGTGTTGTACCCTATTCTCGCAGTTTAATAACTGTTTTAATAATGTCTCGTTTATCGTAAATTTTTTCTATACTATGTAAGCTCCGAGAGCTATTTTGGTCTTAACTGAAGACCCAGCACCAAGATACTGACATGTATAGTTGGCGCTCAATATTTTTTGAAGGAATGAGGAATCAAAGAAAAGAACTCTGCAGTTCTTTAGCTTGCCGGGGGCGTGACCTTCTTAAAGGCGGAGTCTCCCAGCCGAGACTGGGACCGGAAGCATGGGCGGGGCTTCCAAGAGTGGGCGCCTACGTCTCAGGGCGAGGCTAACCGGGCAGCATTTCACGGACAGAATTGGGGTTTATCTTCCCTCTCCCAGAGTAGTTTCCCCCCAAGAGCCCTGGCTCACCCGAAGGCACCTCTCCCCACCACTCGGATCCGTTCGTACTTCTCCATCTCATTTCTCATCCACATTTCCGGAACCCCCACACACCCAGACGTGGCGCGTGCGCGGACCCGCCCACTCTAGAGCTACGCCCCCTACTCAGCAGGATAATTGAGGGGCGGGACAAGTAGACCTAGGTGTTGCTAAAGCTTCGCGTATCTGACGATTTGCATCGTTTCTGCAACCCCAATCCGGAGGGTCCAAGGAAGGAATGGGGTAACACGCCATTTTTTGGCGGACTTCTCAATGGTCTTCACGATACCAGGCACTTTCCAAAGTCGTGGCCGCTTCCGGCTCTCGCAAAGCTTCCTTAGACCCGAGGGGTGCCCCGCGCAGGCCGGGTGAAGGTGAGGAACAAAGGCCGACCCCTCTCTGGCCCTCTCTTTGCCCACTAGTAACGCTGTTTCGGAAAGAGAGCAGATCCTCTTTAGCACGCAAACAATAAACACCAAAACCGAACCAAGAGCATCCGAGTTCCCTGTCTGTGAGGCAGGGAGCACGGTTAGTTTCGTGTTTGCCTAGGGAGGGATCAGGGAAACCCCCACCTGGGGAAGTTGATTCACCTAGGGAGGATGTGACACGGTATCCTGGCTGTTCCAACTAGTGAAAACTGTGCTTGTCATCACTCTCAACTCTCAGGTGCACATACAGAGCAATGCAGCACGGTAATCTGCCTTCAACGCTCAACTATGGAGAACCTTCTCAGGGGCAGATGAGAAAGAAGTGGACCACTATCTGAAAGAATCAAGGAAGAGGAAAGACAGCCCTTTGGCAGATATGAGTTTAAGGCTTCTGCCCAGTGGTAAGGGTCTGGTTAGTACGATTGTCTTGACCCGAAAGGACTTTAATTCCAGGTGTCTCCCTGGCACCTCCTGCTCTGCGTGAGTACATAAAAGCTCAGTTAAGCAGCAAGAAGATAGTGCTTAGCTAAGGGATAGCGTCCCTATTTCTGAGTGAGTGAGGCATATGAGGATTGGGATATTTATCTTCTGCTCCCACCCCTCGAAAGGGTGCCCAAACCTCCCTACTAAAAGGGCCCCAAGAGTCCACTCAGAGGTTCAGGTCGTGTTGGCTGCCGAGGAAAGCCACTCGCCTGAGAAACTCGTGCTCTCACCAGAAACCGATCGGGTCTTGATTGACACAGGAGTTCCTCAGGGGTTAATGTGTAACCTTGGAGCCATCAAACACACAAACCTATTGGCTCTTACGTCTCTGGCACTTAAGGTTTCTGGCTTTTCCTCCCTCTCAAAACACCTTTTCTCTCGCCACCCGCCCCCCCCCCCCTTACTCCGGACCTGGCTCTTAGCCGCTCTGTTCGCCGTAGTCTGGCTGGCTACCTCTCCCCCAAAAGTAACCACCTTGTTCCTTTGGAGGCGGGAGGGGCCCCCACACTATGGTGAGGACAGGCTGGCATCTAGTGGCCACAGCTACAACTGCTCCAGGCCACTGGCCTGAAGTGTGAGGGTCACTGTAGCTGCCTGGACAAACGGGCCGTCTTCCCAGCTCCTGCTTCCTGGGAGCCGGACGAAGAGAGGTGGGATTGTCTGAGGGAGGATTGTGACAGCAGCTCGGCCCTAGGAGCCCCTGAGTGGGCTGGAAGGAGGGGTAGTGATGGGTTAGTTAAGTTTCTAGGCACCGGCTCGGTGCGATAGAGGCAGGTAAACACATCGGTCTCTAGCCTGAAGATAGTGATCCAATGGAACAACAGGGTCTGGTCCGAAATCACTGTCCGAGGCGTGGCTCCGACCCGTCCCCAGGACCCAGGTTTAAAGTACGTGGTTGTGTGACGGGTCCTGCCCAGCTTTGCCCAGAAAGGAGGGCGGAGAGTTCTCGCAATACCCGCCCAGACTGGGGAGCCGGTGGCCTCGGGGAAAGTGGGGACACGGGTTAATGAAGCCAAGCGAACGAGTCGACAGTCGGGAGGCGCCAGCGAGAGGTGCCTCCGCAGCGGCGCCCCAGAACACCCCTTTTTCGCTCCAAGTCTACGGGTCCCAGGCGTAGCGCAGTAGAACCCCTTCCCCGGGAAACGGGGATAGCGCTCTCCTTGCTTCAGAGGCGTCTGAGGGGCGGGGGCAGGAGGACTGGGCGGGGCGGGGCGGGGGCGCGGGCGACTGGGGGCGGGGGCAGAGGCTCACTGGGAGGGGCCGGAGGAGCAAAGGGGCCTAGAGAGCTCCGCGAAAAACTGAGGCTGGCGGCCCGCAGGAGAGGCGTCCTAGTTGGACTGGCCCGAAAGGGAGTCCAGTTCCCCGAAGAGGCTGAGGCGGCCGCCTAGAGGTCGGACAGACAGACAGGAAGGGCCAGCATGTCCTCACTGCTGCACCCCGCCCTGCTGCTGCTCCTGGGCGCCACGCTGACCTTCCGGGAGCTCCGGCGCGCGCTCTGTCGCCTGCCTCTGCCCGCACACGTGCGCGCCGACCCCCTGCGTACCTGGCGCTGGCGCAATCTGCTCGTCTCCCTCGTCCACTCCATTGTGTCAGGGATCTGGGCGCTGCTGTGGTGAGTGAAGGACCGGGGGAGTGAAGGTGGCTAGGGAATTCTGCCCTTACTCTCCCAATCACTCACGGGGGGCCGAGGACATGCAGTCTCACGATTCCTTGTCTGGAATGCTAGCCAATCGGGAGCGGCAGTGGACCCAGGGGAAGGGAACCTCACCTGGGAAACGGGAAACACCTGGGTTTCAGCCGAGTAGAAGCCGAGCCCCTACTCGCTTCCCAGTTAGTCAACAGAGCCAGTCCAGACTCCCCGATACTGGCAAGGGTAATGGAGTTGAGGGTACTTAGTAATGGAGAGTTGAGCCCCTGCCTTCTTCCTTCCCTTCAAGTATATGGCAGACTCCCGAAATGCTGGTAGACATTGAGACGACATGGTCGCTTTCTGGCTATCTGCTCATTTGCTTCTCTACAGGTAAGCCTTGCCCGGTTAGCATTCCATAGGTCACCGAATCAGGGAGAACTTTCTTGTTCAACCTCTTTGTAACCTCTTGCCCCATTCCTCTGCTAGGGTATTTCATCCATGACACAGTGGACATCGTGGTTAGCCATCAGGCTCAGGCATCTTGGGAATACCTCGTCCATCATGTTATGGTGAGAAACATGGGATGTAGTATAGGTCCCGTGCTAGCTTTAGCCCTTTCTGAACCTTGGCAAGGGTAGAACTCTACTTTAACCCAATTTCCACCCTATGTCCTACATCTTACCATGCTAGGATGCTAAGGATCTTAAGTGCCCTTATTTCACTATTTGAGGCCAGCAATCCGTAGCCTCACCTAGTACCCTTAAACAGACATTTCCTAATGTTTTCTCCCTTGCCCTCTAGGCCCTGACTGCCTTCTTTTCAGGCATCTTTTGGAACAGTTTTGTAGGTGGGGGTGTCCTAACACTGCTGGTAGAGGTCAGCAACATCTTCCTCACTATCCGCATGATGATGAAGATCAACAATGCCCAGGATCACCTCCTCTACCGGATCAACAAGTATGTCAACTTGGTTGTGTATCTTTTCTTCCGCCTGGCCCCTCAAGCCTACCTCACCCATTTCTTCCTGCAATATGTGGGCCAGAGGACACTGGGCACCTTTCTGCTGGGTGTCCTGATCATGCTAGACATCATGATTCTCATCTACTTTTCCCGCCTCCTCCGCTCTGACTTCTGCCCTGAACGTGTGCCCAGCCAACACCACAAAGACAAATTCTTGACAGAGTGAAAGGCAGAGCCTGGGACTTATGGCAAGGACAGCAAACACAACCAAGGAGCAGAGCCTCACATAAATTGAGATGTGGCTTGGCCTCAAACCTGGGGAATTCAACCTTTCCACCTTTCAAGCCTGCACCACTATTGAAAACGCTAATGAAAGCACTCTGAAGTCCTTGTCCTTTCTTGGGCAAGGGGTGAGGGAAGCAGACAGACCGGTTGGACATGGTAGTTGGGTGTGGGGACAAGGTACTCCCTGAAAGGCAGGCAACTCACACTGTCCTGAAATGGATGCTAATGAAAACTCTGGGTATTGGTTTCATACAAAGACTCTTCCAGGGACAAAGGAATGGTATTCTTATAAAACTTGTTCTCTTATCCCTATGATGGAAATAAGGTCTAGTAGTCCTGGGACAACTAACCCTAGTCTGGGTCACGTATCTGCCTTTTGAACTCCCACTGCCAGGAATGTAACAAATATGATGAAATGATAGTGCTGAGTGTTCCAACAAGGTAAGTAGACCTAGAGTCTTGCTCAAAGTCCATTATTTATAGTGTGTATACATCACAGTGTGGCTTCCCCCGCCCCACGCAGCCCAATCAGAAACTGAGATAAACATAGCGAAAAATTTTTATATTTAGAATTAGCCAGCTGGACTGAGTTTAGATGATCCCAATCTGAAAAACAAAAGGGAGCTTTGTTACTGAGAGTTGAAGATTAAGCTGAAATGTCACGGTTTAAAAGCAAAATGTGGGCACAGGACAGGACCTACTAAGCATAGGGGTGCAGTCAGTCAGTTAAGACTTGTCAGCAAAAATCAGGCTTTGGTTGCAAATGGACTCATCATTTGCACCCAGGGGTGAGTATTAAGGAGTTCATTGCAAAAGAAGCTTACTTTGTTGGCAACATCCAAAGCATCATAGTCGGGAGCCAGCCGAACATATGCCTTCTTCTCTCCATCAGGCCTAGGGTGGAAAAGAAAGGCTTAGTCCCTGCCGCCCTCATTGCTCCCATACTGTCCCCCAATCTTCTGCACATCAGTGGTTCCTTTGTTCATGTCATTCTTTTCTAAGGAGTTATTTTCCCATCATCTGTGCAGGGGAGGATAGGGAAGCCACTAAGCTACTAAGCCAATTCCTTTTTATGGGAAGCACCACAGGACATTTAAATCCGGGTAATATGACATAAATTATATCTTACTCTAGTGCCTGCCTCTGTCTAGAGGTAGGGATCAAGAAAATGAGTGCCAACCCCTTAAATCAAAGCCTAGAGGCAGGACAGCTGTTGATTTTTCCAGTCTATACTCCATACAAGGGACTATAGTTACAGCAGGGGTTACTCATTTCTCAAGAATTGCACACTGTGAAACCTACTTCTGACCCCAAAAGCAGTATCCAGAATTTCAAGCCCTTCAAGTTTCTTGGCTCTTGAGTGAGGCCCTAGCCTCCTCCCCATTCCATGGGGCCCCACTCACCTGATCAGGGTGTTGACTTTGGCCACATCAATGTCATAGAGCTTCTTCACAGCCTGTTTGATCTGGTGCTTATTGGCCTTGACATCCACAATAAACACAAGTGTATTATTGTCTTCTATCTTCTTCATGGCTGACTCAGTAGTCAGGGGGAACTTGATGATAGCATAGTGGTCAAGCCTGGGGGAGGTAAAATGGGGTCACCTGGCCTGAGTCCAGAAGAATGACAGACTACTCTCTTTTGAAGCCCAGGTGCATCAGACAATGAGGTAGCAATCATTTTCGTCAGACTTTGGTCGCTAAACAGTGTCATCATCTGCACCCTGAAACCCATAGGCCTGGAGCCTCAGCCTGAGAGCAAAATCATGTGTACTTTCTTCCACTTGAAGGGCTTCCATCCTTAAGTGATTAAAGAATCATCTTTGAGTTGCAGACCCCTTCATTCTTTGACCCAAACATTTCTAAAGGGCCAATTTTTGGATAAAATTTGAGACTTGAAGTTTAAACAACTTATCCCAAGAATACAAAGCTAGACTACAGCATCTTAAAACCCAAGTTAGGGTTCCAAAGAATACTGGTACTTCCATGAGGCTGGATAGACCATCTTTGCCCCCTTTAGTTGGTGAAAACTGGCTTGAGGGCCATCAATTCTTCAGAGCAAGGTTTTATTTACAGCTCAGGTTAAACTTATAGTGACTTGAACACAGCTTTCCCCCTGAAATTCAGAGAAGCAAGGATCTATTCAGACACTACCTTCCCATTCTGAAGCTCGAGGTCAGGCCTCAACCTCTCATTACACTAAATTCGAGATCCAAATGGTAAAATCTATCCTCTACAGACACAAGCTACTCTCCTGCTTTTACTTTGGAAGCAGTATGAGTAGCAGAAACCTATTGGTAGCAACTACTACCATGACTCTACTCTCACCTGTGGTCCCTAAGGTCACTTATTAGCAGCATGATGCCAAAATGCTCAATAACCCCAACTTTTTACCCATTTCCCCCTAACCATTACCTGAGTGTAAAAATTTGAGAATGAATGAAGTTTCCATATACTGTTGCAAGCCTTTACTGTCCAGTACAGATGAATGTATCTCCTTAATCAACCTAGAACCATCCCACAGCCTCACTCTCAAGGACTACTCCCTACAGCAATAGATGCTATTAAGAACAAACTAAACTTGAGACTCCAAAACAGAATATTTAAGTCCTACTTTATACTCCTAAGAAAGTGGACTTTAAAACCAACAAAATATAACATCTTTTCAATGGTATAGGGAGTACTGACTTGTTTCTCCGTGGGGCGCTCTTCCGAGGATATTTGGGTTGCCTTCGGAGCCGTAGTGTCTTGGGCCGTCGAAAGGTGGGTGATGTGCGTATCTTCTTTTTTTTGTGGCTGTGGACACCTTTCAGCACTGCTTTCTTTGCCTTCAAGGCCTTTGCTTTGGCTTCGGCTTTAGGAGGGGAAGGGGCTGAGAAAAGTAAAGAAAATGAGGGTGCGGGATTCAGAAATCGATCGCTTCCGGCCTGAAGACCGGTAGTGGGCGCCCAATGCCATATGTGCATCAGTGGTTCCTTTGAAGACATCACGTCTCAGGTGTTTAAAATTTTGCATCATATGCACGATATTGGGGCAAACTTGGAGTAACTCCAGGATACAACATAGAAAAAGGTAACTAACAATGATCGAAAGCTTGATACTTGCTAGGAGGCGTGCTAGTGTTATATATGCCATCGCACAGCCATCCTGGGAGGGTATATAGCTCCTTCTAACACTGGGGATAAAAATAAGTTAAGGCTCTGACTCCTTACAGTTTTGGAGACATGTAGTTCAGGTCTGTGGATGCGTGGAGCTCCCAGAGCCAACTATCTGGCGGTGAGCTTGCCTCCCCAACCCCCTCGCTAAAGCCCAGCCCATGCGGCTAGGCCTACGCGCCCGGCAGCGTGGCCAGAGCGCCGGGAGCAGTTCCGGAACAGACACCCCAAGTCTCAGCCCAGCCGTGATCCTTTCAGTTCGTTCACTCTGCGGGGATCCCAGGCCAGTCAGCTCTGGGGCCCCCCAACCCCAGCCCCAACCCAGCCCCAGCTCCAGCACACACCTTCCTTCTTCGCTTTCGGCGCCATCTTCGTGAAAAGGGTTCCCCAAACCCATTCCCATGGGCTTATAGAACCAAGTCTCACCTAAGACTCGCGATGTCTGTTCTTAAAATTGATTGGGTAATGTGTATCACGATGCCCGCCGGGAATGGTAGTTAAATCTTATGCCTGCGTGAGGGATTACGCATGCGCCATTCCTCCCCTCATTAAAAATACTAAAGACTCTTGGGGGTTGTAGTTTTTGGAGTCATCTGTTTACTCTGCGTCGGATGAATGGCGTAGCCGGCGGCCGCTTGTTTCTCATCCTGAGCAACTTCAGGGAAGATTACGTTCACAGGAGACAGTAACACTGCAAACTGGAATGAATATAGTTAGATTGACTCAGGGAAAGTGAAGCTAAGTTCTAGAACAAGAGAGTAGAATTGGTAGGGCCCAACTTTCTAGACAACACCTAGGAAACTTAAGTCCAGAGAGGAGACGTGGCTTATCAAGAACGGAAATTTGGTGGTAGAAAAGTCGAGCCTCGAAAAGGAAACAAGGAAAGTATCAGCAAGTAGAAGGTGGCCACATCTCCCCTCTTTACCTGTGATAGATTTCATGCGTTTCCCTGATAATACTCTTGAAGAAACTCTACCAGTATTCCAAACACCCAGTGCACATATTTCGCTAGTTTTTGTCAATTCCATTCACAGTCCCCTCCCTTTAAGTAGTGTCCTCTTCCCTGCTCCAGTAATCTTTGCATACTCAGATTCAGTTCCGGTCACAGAGCAAGGTCTAGTTAACACTGGTTTACTTCCCTCAGGGTCTCTGTATACCCCACATCCACCCCGCCCTTTCTATCCTACCCCTTGCCTCTTGGAACCATAATTCCCCTTTGACGGTGAGATTTGTTGTGTGCTACTCCTTCTTCCATCCTGCATAACTACAAAATGTAGAAGTCCTTGGGGAAATTCCAAAGGGGTCAGAGCGAAGAACGCCCATACCAGAGGTGCGTCCCCACGTTCTGGCGCAGTGAACTCCTCAAAGGGCGGAGTTCCTAGTCCATCTGGCCCTCCTTTACCCTTCATCGAGGGAGGTGGTTTAGTCTTCAGCCTCCCCATCCGTCAATCAACACGGTAGCCTTTGAGAAAATGACGCTAGATCTTGGATGTCTCTCTCTCTATGGTGGGCATACAGCCCCTCCTCTGGCACTCCCTCTCCGCTTCCCCCCAACACCTCCCAGGACAGAAGGGCGAGCGGGGGTATACTCTATGAGTCACGTTCTGGGCCTGGAGTTGAGGAGGGAAGCGCCGCCTCTCCTTGGGCCCCTTCTCTCCCCCTCATTCCTCCCAGCGGGCCCAGCTAGAAACTACGCAGCAATCACCGATTCCCCATCACCAATTCGGCTGGGTAAGGGTCCCCGTGGAGGCGCAGCCCAGCACAGAGATGCAGAGCAGAACAACCCAGGGGATCCGGATCAGGAGGTTCCAGCATGAGTGGGGGCAGTCCTGGTGCCCAGTGAGGCGTCGGGCGGGGTAGACTGAGCTGGGGTATTGCTGGGAGGAGGAGAGTAGGGGGAGGCCGCACGGGCTGCGAGGCCGGGAGCTGCCAGGAGAGGGGCGGGGAGGGGGGGGCGGCCCTTCTCCAGGAATTTCCGGGGATCATATTACAACGCTCCAGGAGGAAGAGCAGAGTGGGACGTGAGGCTCTGCAGCGGACAGGGCCTCTCGCCCCCTCTTCCCGTAGTTCGCGGACCTCGCAGGGCGGTCTCTGCTTACACTGACCCCGTGTGGCGGGGCCGCTCCGCGCCCCTGGGCCACTCTGTTATGGTGGGGCCGCCTCAACCCCGAGTTGTCGTCGGGTCTCCGCGGCCTCGAGTTATTGTAGGAACTATCCGGCCCCGAGTTATTGTAGGGTCAGCGCGGGCCCGGGAACCCCGAGACGGAACTCCCCGCCCACATTTGGCGACCGAGGGGCCTCCCCGCCCCCGAGTCATCTTTGGGACTCCCCGTGCCCGGGTGATTGTGGGTTCGCCCCGGCCCCGGGTGATTGTCTCATCCCCGTGGCCCGCGGTTGTCGTAGCGTCCCCAAGGCCCCGGGCTCCCGCAGGCTCTCCGTGGCCCCGAGTTATAGTCGGGACACCTCGGTCGCGTGTGATTGTCGGATCTCCACGGGCTCGGGTCGCTGGGGCGGATCAGGCCTCTGCGCCTTCTCTGGGTGCCCCGCAAGGCCGCAGGCAAGATGAACATTCTGGCGCCGGTGCGGAGGGACCGCGTCCTGGCGGAGCTGCCCCAGGTAGGCGCCAGGGCCACGTCGGGCTTCTGGCTGCGGTGGAGTATGGGCGGAGAGGAGGCGGCACCAGACCAGTTAAAGGCTTGGGCCCTGCCCTGCAGTGGAGCTAGGCCTGCTGCTTCTGGGTGGTCCTCTCCCGACCCACAGCCCTGGGGTCTTGGCTGCGGGACAGGGGCTAGGAGTGGGTAAGTTCCATTCTCTTACCACCCTTTCAGTGCCTGAGGAAGGAGGCCGCTTTGCACGTGCTCAAAGATTTCCACCCCCGCGTCACCTGCGCCTGCCAGGAGCACCGGACAGGCACCGTGGGGTGAGTTGGAGACACCCAAAACAAAGAAAGGAAGCCTCAGGAGATTGTGTAGTCAAAGCAAGGGTGATGTCCAACCCCTTGGGGCTCCATTTCGGCCTCTACCAGCAATATGGTTGGTTATTCCCCCTTTTTTATGCCCTTGTGTGAACCGACCCCTTTATTCCCAGCAAGGTTTTGGTGTGTCCTATGAGATGCGGTTAGGTAGAAAGGTGGTAGTTCAATTTCTGACACAGAGAAGGTATCCAACATGACGGGGTGGTCACCAGCTCAGCTTTTTACATACCATCCATTTGAGCCTGGGGTGGCGGGGGGGG